>JAGKQL010000067.1:2974159-2995645 GCA_018398635.1 Cyprinodon brontotheroides | reverse complement strand
TTGGCTGGTCCTTGGCTGGTCCTTGGCTGGTCCTTGGCTGGTCATTGGCTGGTCCTTGGTAGTCATTGGATGGTCCTTGGCTGGTCTACTTTGAATTCCTTTTTAAACATCAATCTTTGTACTAAAATATTCTCTCAGTCATGATTTGTGGACATTAAGAGCTAAAGAGAAGCGCCATCTCCTGGTCAGAGCCTGTAATTCAGTGAAACGGTGCAATAGGGGCTCACTCCAGTGGCTAAAAGTTAGAGGGGATTTTGCTGGGAGTTGCAGGGAAGTGGCGCTGCCATCCGTTCAGCAGGGAACGGCCATTTTGAACGGCTGCTACTGTAACTTTTCTAATGAAATGCCAAACTGGTTCAAATTAATCATTTTAAAACATACATATAACTCCTTATCCATGATGAAGAGATTATTTTCTGTTTAGGACTGATATAAAGTTCCAAACTGGCTTTTTAACACTTCATTATTAAAGTTTTAATCAACTAATATTAGAAGATGAAACCAAAGACTGTTTGCAGCTTTAAAGGTCAAGAGTCTAAAAAGGTTGTTAAATCTGAGAAGCCTTCTGGGGGAAACAGCTGAATGAATTTAGATTAGAGTCGGTTTATAGCAGCACTCATTCATTAGCGGATCTCTAAAGGGGGAAACCAAACACCCAGTAATACTCAGGGGGGGTCATGGTGTCGGCCCTCACCGTGGTTGGACCGGTTCGGTCTTTTCGGACTGGTTGGTTCGCGCCCGCTCGGCCCCACCGGGCCCCTCTGGGACCGACCGATCAGCTGCGCCAAACTGTGGCGGTTCCTGCGCCCCTCCGCCCGGGGCCCGGGGCCTCTGTGCCGGGATGCAGCTTGGCAGCTTCCCGGGGTATGCAGGAGGATGAAGAGGAGGAGGAGCGCGGACAGGACAGAGGGCCGCGGCAGCAGCATCACTGAGGACCTGCAGGGACCCAAGAGAAAACTCCTTTTTTAAAAGTTATGTCTGACATCTGGCTGCTCAGGAAAACATGGAATCAGGGAAAAGGATTAGAGCTACTGAAAAAATAAAAGTTAGCTAGTTTCTTTTTTTATTTTATTTCAGTTTAATATGGGAAAAAATTCTCAGAATTCTGACTTTAATCTCAGAATTGTGGATCTTAATGTAGATGGGCCCCATGAAGGCAGAGATGTGGAGCCTCAGCTTCACTGACAGAGTTTGAGGGAGAAACAGGAACACATTGGTGGAAAATGAATCTATTAGGCAACTTTTTCCGGCCCCTGAGGGGACACTGGTGATGCTCTTTCATTAATGGAAGAGCACAGAAGGTACGTATTAAAACAAGAGGAAGCTGAATACTCTACAAAACAGACATACAGCTACGGCTGTGGATGCTAACATGTTTGTTAGCTGTCAGAATTCAGTCAGAATTTTGAGAAAAAGTCAGAATTTTGGGTTTAAAGGGTCTGAATTATGAGAGAAAAAAAAATTTGATTTTTGAGATTAAGAAGTCAGAATTCTGAGAGATTAAGGTCGAGATTTCTGAAATTAAAGTCAAAATTCTTTTAAAAAAGATAGATTTGCTTAGATTTAAAAGTCAGAATTCTGAGATTAAAAGTCAGGAATTCAGAGATTAAAGTCAGAATTCTTTAAAAAAAAAGTTAGATTTCTGAGATTAAAGTCAAAATTCTTTGAAAAAGTCAGATTTCTGAGATTAAGGTCAGATTTCTGAAATTAAAGTCAAAATTCTTTGAAAAAAGATAGATTTCTTAGATTAAAAGTCAGAATTCTGAGATTAAAAGTCAGAATTCAGAGATTAAAGTCAGAATTCTTTAAAAAAAAAGTTAGATTTCTGAGATTAAAGTCAAAATTCTTTGAAAAAAGTCAGATTTCTGAGATTAAGGTCAAAAAATTCTGAAAAAAGTCAGATTTCTTAGATTAAAAAGTCAGAATTCAGAGATTAAAAGTCAAAATTCTTTAAAAAAAAAGTTAGATTTCTGAGATTAAAAGTCAGATTTCTGAGATTAAAAAGTCAGAATTCTTTAAAAAAAAGTTAGATTTTTGAGATTAAAAAGTCAGATTTCTGAGATTAAAGTCAAAAATTCTTTGAAAAAAAATTAGATTTTTTTAGATTAAATGTCAGAATTCTTTGGGAAAAAGTCAGATTTCTGAGTTTAAAAAGTCAGAATTCTGAGAGATTAAAACCAGAATTCCAACTTTTTTTTTTTTCACCATAATATGAGTGAAATAATATTAATAAATCAGTTTATTTTATGTTTCCAGTGGCCCTAATCCTCCTTCTGTCTGAAGTTCCTCTCTAACTTCTGTAGCAAAAAGTTTCCAACCTTGCAGAATCTACAGACTTGATGTTTTCTCTGCGTCCTGATCAGTTACCTCTCCTCTGAAGCTCTTTGCGCGGCTCGGTGCGCCTCCTCTCCCCGGCGCTCCTCTCTCTGAATCCCGGACTCTCTGCCGTCTCTTGGGACCCAAACTTTAAGAACCGTCGGGTCAGTTGAACTTTTTATCCCAGGTTAGTCTGGATCCAGCCCGCGTGCCGTGCATCCAGTCCCCGCGTCATCTTCGAGCAGCGTGGGGCTGTCGGAGCGCATGAAATGGATCAGACAGATTTATCATCATCATCATCATCATGAGCCGGTTGTGCACGCTGCAGCTGGTAAATATCCGGTCCGGCTCATGCCTCTGACCTCCTGACCCGCCCTGATGGGCCCCTAACTGCTGCTGATCAGTTATTGATCAGAAGGTTCCGGATCAACCCCCCCTCTGTGGAAATACTCCTGCGTTTGATCTGCTCTCCACGCGCAACTCCACTCCAACAGATCACGGAAATGAGGAAGAGGAGGAGGAGGAGGCGGGAGCATTAAAATAATTGTGCAGGGTAGGCGACCTGGAGTGACAGCAGAGGTTGTTATGAAGCGGTGCAGCACTCCCTCTCAGTGGAGAGAGAGAAAAATGATGCTTACTTTATGCACATCTACAGACTAAAACCTTAAAGGTCCAAACTTTGACTAGGCCATTCCTAACACTTAATTAGGCTTTGATCTCAGGGGCGGATTTAGGAAATGTGGGGCCCTAGGCAAAGACAGACACAGGCCCCTCTGAATGGAGAAGACAACACATAAAACACTATGAGAATAAATGCGTAATACATTATTAGAATAAAGTGGTAAAATTATGAGAATAAAGACGTGATTTGGACAAAGACATGGCTGAGCAAACATGGCTGCTACTGGTTCGTCAGTTTGACAGAAAGAACTCCATTTAACATTTAGAATCTGGGTTTTCCTCTGAGAGGAAGAAGAAGAATCCTTGTTTGCACACGACCATCTTACAACCGCCGACTGAATTTTAATGTTTGGTTTTCTCCTGACTTTACTATTCCTGATGGGGGGGTGTTCATTAGCGGCTAATTGCCCCTCGTTACCCCTTTACAGCTACACCATGCACCAACAGGCTGAAAGTCGGCCCGATCAAAAAATTCTCACACGACTGGAGAATTGGTCCGAAGAGGGGTAAAAAATAATAATCATACAGTGTTTGCCGGCCTTTACCAATCTACTTGCTCTGGAGAGCAGAGTTCGCTGCCTAGTATTGCCTAATGGTAAATGTACCCCTGTTCCCTTTGCAAAATTACAGAGTGAAACTTTTAAAACTTTTATTTAGTCCAGATTACGGTCCGAACTTTGACTAGGCCATTCTAACACTTAATTAGCCTCCCTATTGGACCTCTTGCTGTAGGGGTGCTCTGCTGGAAGGTGAACCTCCACACCGGTTTCAGGTCCTCTCTGGTTTTTCTACGAGGTAGCTACGCTAATCTTTAGCTTCTGAAATGGTTCTGAGTTCTGACCAAGATGCAGACATGAACTAGAGATGAGAACAATGAAGGATTTCTAACAGCAAAACAGAAATCCAGCAAGTCTTAAATGGGAAAAACAGGGCATGGAGATCAGACAGATAATCTGACAGTGTAACACAAGAAGGTGCAACTAACGATGGAAAAATTAGGAGCTTAAGAACGAGGCAGGGGTGAAAAATGACAAAGGAACCTGTCAGGAGGCGGGAGAGAAAGAACGGTGGAACTGCGACTGCAGGAGGGGGGGGGATTCCCCCGCCTAATCACTGACTCTCTGGGGAAGAAACACAGGTAAGTGACCACGATCATCTGACAGGAGATACAATCTCAGTGAGTCAATTACCTGGTTTCACAGTTTAGTCCATCTCCTTAGAAAGGTGCGATCCAGCCGATGGGCTGACGGCCAAACACGGCGTGCATCACCCGGAGCGTCCCTGATGCTGCAGCACCTGAGAACTTACAGGAAGCTGATCCAGGTCTGGGGAAGACAGAGCAGGCTGGAACAGTTCAGGAATTCAGAAAACCTCCGCTCGATCCGAGGTTCCGACCCAAACAGGAACAGAGCAAACATCATCAGAGCGTTCCGTCAGATTCTGAGTCAGACGAGTCCAGAAGCGCGCCCAGACGGACACGTACAGATGCAGACAGGCAGAATCCAGTAGTAGAAAGGAACATAGACGAGACATGGTACCAGGAAAACTGCAGAACTTTAAACTGGTCTCCTCCTAGCAGCCAGGATTACAGGAATTAAAACTGACCTTGTTCGCTTTCTGAGCCAAACCCCTGAGGGCTTCGCGGAGAAGGACCAGGAAACGATCAGGAGACAAGATGAACACAAAAGCTCTCTCAATCCGCTAGCTGCCAGGAACCAGGACGCTAACCATGGAATAAACTAAATGAACTGAGAAACTAACAGGCATAAAAAAAACAGACAGCAAACAATGATCTGGCCCTGATAGCTGGGCTGAACCAAATAAAAAGGAACAGACGCAGCTGGATGAGATGAGTGATAATTAGAAGACCGGGCAGATCATAAGATAAGCTAATTAGAGGAGATGTGGAACAGCTGATGGAGAAAGGAAGCTGAAGGAGGGAGACTAGCGATCACTAAACTAAACAAAGAAATCACTATCCAGGAGAAAAAATCAAGAGAAAAATAAACCAAGGCAGAAAAAGCAGAGAACATGGAGTAAACTGATATGGAGACCGGATCAGGATCGGGTCTAAGGAGGCATTCATGAGGGGGGAGGAGGAAACCATCGCCACATTTATTCATGAAAAAAGCAACACAAAAATAATATTTTCATACTTTTTTCCCCTGTCTTTTCCATCATACTATGCTGTAAAATGTCAAATAAAATAGATTAATATTGTTCTAAACCAAACTGAGAAGAAAGGATACATTATCCTGTGTTTCTCACTGGATAAATTATCTATGTACATAAAAATAAAGATTTAATTTGGATCTAAATATTTATATAAGAAACTAAACATTTAGTTTGTGGATCAAATATTAAGTTTGTAAGGTAAACATTTAGCTCCAAACTAAATATTTATTTAACAAACAAAATATTTAGTATAAAGAGTATAGAGAGTCCCAGGCTTTTATTTTGTTAGCTCATTTCCTTTTTTGGCAAGGGAATTTGCATATTGGCTAGAGTCCCAGACTTTTACTTTGATAGGTCACTTCCGCTTTATGGCAAGGGAATTTGCATATTCGCTAAATAGCTTGGTGCTAGCTAAATATTTAGTTTGTTAAAAAAATATTTAATTTGGAGCTAAATATTTATTTAAGAAACTAAATATTTAGTATAAAGAGTATAGAGAGTCCCAGGCTTTTATTTTGTTAGCTCATTTCCGCTTTTTGGCAAGGGAATTTACATATTCGGTAATTAGCTTGGTGCTAGCTAAATATTCACTTTGTTAAATAAAGATTTAATTTGGATCTAAATATTTATATAAGAAACTAAACATTTAGTTTGTGGATCAAATATTAAGTTTGTAAGGTAAACATTTAGCTCCAAACTAAATATTTATGTAACAAACAAAAAATTTTGTATAAAGAGTATAGAGAGTCCCAGGCTTTTATTTTGTTAGCTCATTTCCTTTTTTTGGCAAGGGAATTAGCATATTGGCTAGAGTCCCAGACTTTTACTTTGAGAGGTCACTTCCGCTTTATGGCAAGGGAATTAGCATATTCGCTAAATAGCTTGGTGCTAGCTAAATATTTAGTTTGTTAAAAAAAAGATTTAATTTGGAGCTAAATATTTATTTAAGAAACTAAATATTTAGTTTGTGGATTAAATATTAAGTTTGTAAGATAAATATTTAGCTCCAAACTAAATATTTATTTAACAAACAAAATGTTTAGTATAAAGAGTATAGAGAGTCCCAGGCTTTTATTTTGTTAGCTCATTTCCGCTTTTTGGCAAGGGAATTAGCATATTCGCTAAATAGCTTGGTGCTAGCTAAATATTTAGTTTCTTAAATAAAGATTTAATTTGGAGCTAAATATTTATTTAAGAAACTAAATATTTAGTTTAGAATAGATGAATGTTGTTCTAAACCCAGCTGAGGACACAGGATTCATTATTCTGCTGGTTCTGTCCCGTAGCTCAACTGATGACCTATAGTCTTCATTTCGAAACAGAAACCTACTCAGGGGAGTTATTGTTAACAATGGACCAATTATTCAAATCTAACAGACGACTGTGTAATATTTTCCTATAACTATTCATCATTATACATGCTGCTTTATATCTTTAAGCATTTTTTTTTAGCCCTCTACATATATTAGTCTAAGATAAGATAAGACAAGAATCTCTTTATTGTCCCACAGAGTGTAAATCTGGGTGTGACATCAGCAAAGACAAATGGACAGAAGACACAGGACTCAGATTCATATAAAAAGAGCGAGTATTAGAAGTTAGTGCCGACAGCAGAGGAGAGAATTAAAAAACAGTTCTGCAGTCAGTGGAGAGATAAGACATAGAATAGAAAATCACTTTATTTTATCCGGATATATAAAAGGAGAAATGTTTAAGCAGAAGAGGACACAGTCAGTTTACAGGATGATGAGTAAACGGCACAAAGGCACATTAGCAGGATTATAGAAAGTTAGACTTCAAGAAAAGTAATTAACATCATGCAAGGACAGATACTACGGTAAAATAAATAAAATACAAATGAAATTTAAAACTTTTTTGATAAGAAAGCTTTCTAGTTCAGAGTGGAAGCAGGTTATCACCAGAGCTATCTCTATAGTTCTGCTGCTTTATAGGCTTATAGGCACTTTGCTGGAGGACATAGGGACCCCTTTTTCCATCATTACTCTGCTTGACAGTTGCCTTTTTGTATCTATGCTTTTTTCTATGTCTGCTTCTGTCTCCTTGAACCCCAGTGGGTAACTCAGCAGATGGCAGCTCACACTGAGCCTGGTTCCGCTGGAGGTTTCTTCCTGTTCAGCGCGGAGTTTTTCCTCCTCCCATGGCAAGCATGCATGCTTAGTGTGTGAGGGATTGCACAGAAGGAGTCCAATGAGTCAGGTACAATCAGCTGGTTTTCTTTAGTTAGATTGGCAAACTATATACATAAATAAACTGAGGCTTGAGAAGATATCTTTCTGTCGAGGCATAAACTCAGGCCTGATATATAGTTGCGTGTTTCTAACAGGGATCCAGAGCGTGGTATATTTACAATCGCCTGTATCTAAAGGTACCATTATCAATGTTTTACTTTCCAGTAACGATGCATTCAAAGCCCTGATGGAGCGCTTGGAAAACGCCGATGCATCCTCCAGATCCGTTGGTATCTGTTCAAATAAACGGATGGTTAAAACAATGTGTTCGAACCGCCTCGCGGTTCTGCAGGAAACCACTTTAAGCACCACCATGACACAACAGGTTAGCACAAAAACAGTCCATTAAACAGTCATTAGGAGCAGTCGAAGCTTAGAAAGCGCTCAGCACATCCTGCCGTGGTGAATAGCGGCTTGTTCCACCCTTATTTGTTCATCTGCTCTATCAGATCTGACCTCAGTCAGCTCGGCTTGATGCGTCGCTGTCAGACTTTCCATGTAAACACATCGGCAGGTTCGGCAGGAGAAAGGTGATCCGGATACAGCAGGAATGCGAGTGGGGGACGCCACAGGGTCACGCAGGAATATTGATGTTATTTATACAGGGAGGGTTTGCCTGCATCTGAGGCTGGATGTTGTTTATTCATGCAGGTCACTACAGTAGACTTTTCTCACAGCCGCTTTGTTCATATCCAGATCTGCAGCGCTCTCTGCACTCCCAGCCCCGGACGGCCTCCCAGTGGGGCTCATTTCATGCCATTATGGACATTTTTTAAATAACGGTCGACTCTCCAGCGTATATGGGAGGTGTTCCTCTTCACAGAAGAAGATTGATGACTTTAGAGCTGAGTCGTGGGATTAAAATCAGAAATGGCAATAAATTGAGGGGAAGGGTTCTTAGGATTAGCAAACGTCTCACGCTGGAAAAAATGGAATCTAAATGAGTCATTTTTGCTTAAATTAATTGCATTTTTTCTTGAACTGAGGAGGAAAGAAACATGTTGCCAGTGGAACAAGACAAATTGCATTTAATATAAGAAAAAAAAACAATTGCATTGTCTTATTCTAAGTGCATATTATTTAATTATTGTATTTTAAGTCTAAAAACATTCATTCCATTGGCAGATCATCTTATTACCTGCTAAAATTAAGGGTAAATACTCTTGATTTAAGAAACATTTTACTAATTTCTCGATGTTTTTTTGCAGTGCAGTAATCTTTAAAACTTCCTTACACTGGAAAAATGATCTAGAAATAAGCAAAAAATGTCTTAAATTAAGGGAATTTACTCTTGAGTAGGTAAATGAAATAGTATTTTTACTCTTAGAATAAGATAATTAGATAAAATGCACTTGAAATAAGACAATGCAATTGTTTTTTTCTTGTTTTAAATGTAAATTGTTTTGCTCCATTGGCAAAATGTCTCTTTTATCTCCTCAATTCAAGAACAAATGACTTATCTTGATTTTAATTTTTTCCACTGTAGGAGCCAATATTCACCAAAAAATCCCAGATTTGAGATCAAACTGATGGTTTCTAGAAATAGTAGCGCAGGGTGTCAGAGTTCTGGTTCTGTTAATGTTTTCTTTTGAGGGTTTTCAGTTTAACTTTGTTGTTCCATGTTTTCTAGTGTTAGTGGTTTAATTCTTGTTTTTGTTGTCTTCTCTATATGTAGTTTATTTTTTTCAGTTTTCGAGGTTTTTATTTGTTTTGCCCTCTGCTTGCCCTCTAGTGTTCTCCTTTTTCGCTAGCTCCTTTCCCGTTCTGCTCTGTTTTCCCCACACCTGCTCCCTATCTGCTCCCTTAGTCCTCTCTTTGTTTTCAGTCTCCCCATAAATACAGTCCTTATGCAGTTTATCAGTGCTGGTTCTTCATCAAACTTCCTCCGACTCCGTCTCTTTGAGTCTTCCTCCTCGTTAAAGTCTTCCCCCCTGATGTCTCCCTGTTTTTCTGGTTGGTTTAACTTTTTTCTTTTAGATTTATTTTTGGATTTTCGGATTCCCGCCTCAGTTGTTTGAAAACACTTCATTAAATCATCAACAAACCCACCTCTGCCTCCCTGCCTCTGCATTTGGGTCCTCACAACACAACCGAATCCTGAAAGGGGAGCCCAGCACACTGCAAAAATGATCTAAAATGACTAAAATGTCTTAGATTAAATGTATTTACCATTAATTTGAGCAGGTATATAAGATAATCTGCCAATGCAGTGGAAGAAAATCGACAACTAGAAATCTAAACACACAACTTTTATTGCAAACCATTAAAACAAAAGGAGAATGCCAATCTTAGCTTAAAGTTTAGTGCTATATTACAGCCACTTTTCAGACCCTCTAGCACTTTGGTTTCTAAAAGCTCCTAGCGCCAAATCTAGAGACTTTTCTGCTACTGGAGACTTTGAAGACAACATCTAAAAGCAGCTAACTCTGCTCTCCAGAGCTTGTAGGTAGATTGCTAACCCCTCGCCCCCTGCTCTCCCTCTATCTTGTCTGCTGTCATGAGTTCATATGAAGGTATGATGGAGTATTAGGGCCAGGCTAAGAGATTATTTTTATTCTATTATTGCGAGAATAAAGAGTCATCATTCAACAACCCGCTTCAGAAAGAAAGCTTGCAGCTCAGCCCAGCGAATGGCGCCCAAACCAGCTCCACCAATCAGCAACCAGAGTCCACTTTGACCTCCTGCCCAGTTTGATGCTGCTGCTAAAAGATTTCCTGATTTATCAAACCGATGCTAAAGTAGAACTTCCCACGATGCTCCACATTCCTCATTTAAGGGAAGAAAGGGCTTCTTGGAAGAGTTGTTATAAAATACAACTTTATTCTCGTAATATTAACGTTACGAAGACGGAGAAAGAAGGCTGGGTCAGCAGGCCGCCGGGATCCAGCCATATAACTTCAGATGGATTAGCCAGCTGGAAATTCTCCTTGGAAACAAACTTTCTACGTTTATCAGGATCCCAGGGAGTCTAGTGTCTGTTGCATCATCAGGCTGTTCGGTCCAAACTGGAACCTGATCCCGTCTGTGGAGAACGTCTGGTTTCTGGAACATCAGGATCCTGTTTCTGTTTTGTTTGGATGACGTTCGGTTTGCAGTGAGAAACGGATTCCCTGTGGAGTGGGTGGGTCAAAACCTGGGAGGTTCCATCTGGACATCACATTCTGTTTCTTTTGATGCTTTCAATGTTTTTTTCCAAGAAATGATGAAAGACATCTCGCTATTTCAGTGATTATGTTGCGTTTCAGTCCGATTAAAATGCGCCCTGGAGGCTGCTATCAGATAAAACAAGACAACCTTCCCTTCGCTGCTAATTACAGCTCATTGTAGAGTGCCAGATGCATGCAAAGCCCTCCACCTGCTGAGATGGTTTGCATGCAACCAGAAAAACCCTGAATTAACTTTTTCTTTACACTGGAAAAAAATCTAAATCTAGATAAGTTATTTTCTCTTAAAATAAGCGCATTTGTTCTTGGAATGAGGACGTAAAAGAGACATTTTGCCAATAGATCAAGACAATTTACATTTAAAATAAAAAAAACAACTACATTGTCTTATTTCAAGTGCATTTTATCTCAATATCTTATTGTAAGAGTAAAAATACTTATTTATCTGCTCAAATTGAGGGCTAATACACTTTATTTAAGACATTTTTTACTTCTTTCTAGATCGTTTTTGCAGTGTAGGAAGAGAAAGTTTGAATGATGTCTCATTTAACCCATTATACACTGGAAAAACTATCTAGAAATAAGTAAAAATTTAAAGTAAAGCAAAGTAAAAGTAGTTACCCTTAATTTTAGTAGGTAAATGAGCCAATGGAAATAGTATTTTTACACTTAAAATAAAATAATTAGATTTTTTTTGCTTATTTTAAGTGTAAATTGTCTTGTTCCATTTGCAAAATGTCTCTTTTATCTCCTCAATCCAAGAACAAAGGCACTAATTTTCGGAAAATGACTTATCTAGATTTTGATTTTTTTTCCATTGTATAGTTATGCTGCTATATAGGCTTATGACTGCTTTTGGAGGACATAGGGACCCCTTTTTTCATCATTCTGCTTCATTCTATCTCTATTCCTCCCTCTGCAGAATCTATTAGTTCACCAATCTGATAGTTCTGCTCTCTCTGCTTTTTCTCATAGTAGCTTCATCTGGTCTGTTCACTGGACAAAATTATCTAGAAACAAGTAAAAATTACCCTTAATTTGAGTAAAATGGTGAATGAGATAGTTTGCCAATAGAATGAATATTTTTACTCTTAAAAATTGAAATAAGACAATGCAATTAAGTTTTCTTATTTTAAATGTAAATTGTCTTGTTCCTTTGGTAAAATATGTCTTTTACCTTCATAATGTAAGACCAAATGCACTGATTTTAAGAAAAAATGACTGATGTAGATTTGGATTTTTTCCAGTGTGCTGTAAATTATTTTGAAAAGTTAAAAAGTTAAAGTCTGGCGTTAGGGTTAAGCTCTTGTTCAGTCATGGGTGGGCTGATTGGGGAGGTTCTGGTCCACACCTGCAGCCTCCTGATCCCCACCACCTGCTATGAATCTCAGCTCTCCATTGAACATGGAGAGGAATCTTCTTCCGTGAGTGCGTCTGTGTGTTGTTCCTGTTGTCATAGGAATGTTTATGTTGACGGCGGGAATGAAATGCTCTGCAGGGAAGTTGGGCTAGAACGGAGCGCTCTAGAGGATCTCAATCATCGCAGCCTGACTTCTCCACCGCTAACGTGACAGCAGCCTCATTCGCCTCCATACATCTCTGGCTTTGACTCTCTGGAAGGGGATTTCAGGTGTTGACTTAATTAACCCTTTATAGGGAACTCAGCCAAATACTTTGAAAAACCAAATATCAGCCAATAGTTTTATTGGAATCCAGGATAAGATCTTATTACCTTTATAACATTTAAAAAAAATTGATGTTTTGATGGTAAAAATGAATATCAATGTAATAACAAGAACTTGGCCGAAAATATTAAGAAAAATAACAAAAGTGCTTCTATAATAAATACATGAAAAACACTCAGAGAGAAAAAAACACATTTTATTTTGGCCTGAATAACCTTAGAGGCATTAATACTGATACTTAGATTTCTTAGTTTATAAACCCAAATATAATTGTTAACTAGGCTTATTTTTCCCTTACCTTATTTTAAATGGTATTCATTTGACCTACACTGAAAAAATGATCTATAAATAGGTAAACATGTCTTAAATTAAGTGTATTTAACCTAATTTGAGTAGATTAATTAGATAGTTTGCCAATGGAATGAGTGTTTTACTATAATGAGATACAATTAGATAAAATGCACTTGAAATAAGATAATGCAATTGTGTTTTCTTATTTTAAGTGTGTAAATTCTCTTATTCTATTTGCAAAATGTCTCCTTTACACTGAAAAAGTAAAAATCCAGATAGGTAATTTTTTCTTAAAATAAGTGCATTTGTTTCTGGATTGAGGAGGTAAAAGAGACATTTTTAGCCAATGGAACAAGACAAATTACACTTCTAAAATAAGAAAAACACAGTTGTGCATTGTCTTATTCTAAGTGCATTTTTATCCAAGTATCTCATTTTAAGAGTAAAAATACTCATTCCATTGGCAAACTACCTCATTTACCTACTGAAATTAAGGGTAAATACACTTAATTTGGGAAATCTTTACTTATTTCTAGATCATTTTTTCCAGTGTACCTCCTCAATCTAAGAAAAAATGCACTTATTTAAAAAAAAAAAAAAAAAAATGACTTATCTAGATTTAGATTTTTTTCAGAGTTGGGTTCAAGGAGACACTGCAAAAAAATCCAAATCTACATTAGTCTAGATTTGGATTTTTTTCCAGTCTAACTTTTTTTTTTCCAACTTAATTAAGGGCTCATCTAATTGGTCAAATGCCAATACTGAAAAAACGATCAAGAAATAAGTAAAAATGTTTTTAAATTAAGTGTATTTACCTTTAATTTGAGTAGATAAATTTTAGGTAGTTTACAATGGAATGAGGATTTTTACTCTTGAAATAAGATAATTAGATAAAATGCACTTGAAATAAGACAGTGCAATTGTGTTTTCTTATTTTAAGTGTAAATTCTCTTATTCTATTTGCAAAATGTCTCTTTTACCTCCTCAATCTAAGAAAAAATGCACTTATTTTAAGAATAAATGACTTATCTATATTTAGATTTATTCCAGAGTTGGGTTCAAGGAGACACTGCAAAAAGTCTAAATCCACATTAGTCTAGATTTGGATTTTTTTCCAGTCTAACTTTTTCCCCCCAACTTAATTAAGAGCTCATCTATTTGGTCAAATGCCAACACTGGAAAAACGATCAAGAAATAAGTAAAAATGTTCTTAAATTAAGTGTATTTACTCTTAATTTGAGTAGATAAATGAGATAGTTTGCCAATAGAATGAGGATTTTTACTCCTAAAATAAGATAATTAGATAAAATTCACTTGAAATAAGACAATGCAATTGTGTTTTCTTATTTTAAGTGTAAATTGTCTTATTCTATTTGCAAAATGTCTCTTTTATCTCCTCAATCTAGCAACAAATGCACTTTATTTAAGAAAAAATGACTTATCTATATTTCGATTTTTTCCAGTGCAGCATCTATGCTGAATGGATGGATATAGATCTTGTGCTTCTAGACCTCAGTGAGGGACGGCGGGGGACTCCAATAAAGGGTTGATATTCGCGTAAGGATGAAGCAGAAACAAAGCGGCTGATGTTTTTGGCTCCGCATGCAGACGATCATAAACCTCTGAGCCTTTATAATAACAGGCGTTAAACACATTGAGCGCAGCGGTGACCCCAGGCCGTGGTAAACTATGTGTTTACAAAGATTCAGGCTCCACAGACGCCCAGACATGTCCAGTTTAAACCATCACAGCTCCATAAATCCATCCCAGGCCTCCCAGTGATTGACTCCACGCCTTATTTATTCCTCCAGAGAGCTGCAGAGCTCCATCGGTCACGAGCCGAACACGTCCCGCTTGCAGGCCAGGCCAACATCAGCCTCTAAAAATGGATCAATACATTCTCCTGTCTCTGAGCTTCATCTGGAGGCTAAAATTAAACCTTTCCTGTTTTTATTCCCCTGCCAGATCAGACCACGCTGCTAAAACCTTCATGCTATCAATACACAGATTTGTGTTTTACTGAATCTGACCTCCTTCAGGATCCGAGCCGACGGCCGCTGGCGGTGAAGCAGACAAAGCCCCTCGCTTGTTCTGCAGATAAATATCTGATCTTCCTGCTGCAGGAGATCAGCAGCTCAGATGTTTTTCCTGCACAGTTGGGGACAATGGAAGGACTCCGGGGTCAGGGTTGGGGTTTGGAGGTCTCAAAAGGACAAATTAAACACTTTGGTAACGAGGCCTCACAGTTCAACACATTCAGTTCTATTCAGTCTATTTCTATAGCTCCAATTCCTATCATGTCATCTCAGGTCACTTTCCAGTTCACCAGATCATCCAGTCAGATTGATTCACTAAAAGTTTTCTATCTAAGGAAAACCAGCTGATTGTATCCACTCATTGACTCTTCATAGCAATCCTCACATAAGCAGGCCAGTACCAAGCCAGTGGAGAGGGAAAGTCCCTTTGAACAGGAAGAAAGCATCCAGCAGGAACCAGGCTCAGTGTGTCTCAGGGTTCTTCTCATTAAAATATGGGTTTCTCTATTGTTCATGAACAAATAGATAATCCATAGATTTTTGACGTTAGATAACTTGAAGCCAGCTGGTTGGAAACTCAGCATTCATGATGCTTCCTACCATCTCCGGACCCTTAAACTTGTCATAAGAATCTCTGACCCACTGGAGCTAATCCAGGAACCCCTAAAAGCCAAAAACACTTTTCAAACCTCTTCTATCTGTTTGGAATAATCAGAAGAGCTGCACAACATCTATCTGTTTATATCTATGGCTCTCCTTAAATCATTAGAAGTAGTTTAGACATAAAGAATGAAAGGAGCCCACTGATGTAAAAGCATTTGTCATGTGACTATAAGTGACCTTAAAACCTTAAAAATGTTTGAATCACTCATTAATTTCTTTTCTTAAGATTTTTAAAGGTATAAAGGTGGACATCATTAAGTTTGTTAAACGTTAAAAATGTAGCACAAAGTTTCAAATGCTGTAAAATCTGCTCATAACCCAACAAAATAAACAATTAGAGAAAAACTTCAAGTCTCTGAAGGTTTAAGATTGCCCCCTAGTGGCTGAAAAGAGGACCTGCATCCAGTTAACTGAGGCCTGTTCATGGAGAAACGCATCTTCTTTCTGAAATTAAAGCTGATTTAAGGGATTGAATCATTTCTGCAAGGATCGTTTTAATGCTCCAGGTTAATTAGAACAATTCAACAATGGTTGCAAATGAAAAACAATCTAAGACCAGGTGACTCCTGATGAATTAAACAACTCTAACCAGCAGAATTAGTATAGAACCCAAACAGAAAGGTCTAAACTGAACATCATCTGGTCCAGGGGACTGAAAACGTCCTCTGGTGTTCAGAGGACAAAGGCTGTCCAAGTCCAAATCTCATGCAACAATATCCAGATCTGACTGTTGAGACCCGCTGGTTCCAGCATTTCAACCACAGGGTGGTAAAGAACTTTAAACACACTAAAAATACCAAAAGCAACAGAGAAACTTGCCATAATGTACATAAAATGACTGAATGACTCTAAAGTTATGCTGCTATAACCTTAGACTGCTGGAGGACAGAGTGAAAAAATTACTTGGGGGGAGGGGGTGAAACTCCTTATTTATCTCTTAAAACACGCTAAATAACCATAAATGTCGCTCCTCATTTTTGACTGATTAACTTTACAAATGGCACCCCATAGAGGTGAACTACCAAAATAAAAGCCTGGGAATATCTATACAGCTAGATAAATATTTATTTAGAAAACTAAATGTTATTTCCAAACTAAATATTTCTTTCCTGACTAAATATTTATTTAACAAAGTAAGATTTTTTTAATGAATAAATGGCATACTAAAAAACTAACTTATGGAAAAAGAATAAACTTCTTATTTTTCCTCTTAAAACAGGCTAAATAACCATAAATATTTCTCCTAAATTTTGACGGCTTCACTTTACAAACGACACCCCATAAGTTTGGAGCTGAATATTTATTTAAAAAACTAAATGTTTAATTTGCAAATGTAATATTTAGCTCCAAAATAAATATTCATTTAACAAAGTTACATCAGATTTTTATAAATGAATGAATGAAATAGTGAAAAAATGACTTGGAAATAATAACCTCCATACCTGTCCTCTTAAAACACGCTAAATAAACATAAATAACCATGTTTCTCCTAAATTTTGACTGATTAACTGGGGAGCAACCCCCTTATATTTATCTTTAAATACGCTAAATAACCATAAATATTGCTCCTAATTTGACCCCATACTGTTCTGCCTGATGGTTTCAGAAACTAACCTGATCAAAAAACCAGCTCCTTGTTAAACTGATCTACATATAAATCAACATTTTTCTAATAATAATTCAAAGGTCGGGGTCACCAAGGATTAGTGAAGGTGGGGGGGGGGAGCAAACTGTCTAAAAAAAGTTTGCAAAGCAGCGTTGGAAGCAGGAAGAAGGCAAACTTTATCAAGCTCATAAATGGAGGAGAAAAACAGAGGAAACAAGATCTATAAATAAAGACGGAAGAAAAGAGAAGTGGTGTTAAAGTTCCCCTTTGAGGGGAGGAAACCAGAGATAAAAAAAAAAGAAATAAACAGCATGAATGAAAGATGCAAAGAAGGAGGAAAACGAGAAAGAAAAACAAAAGGGTAGAAAGAAAGGAATGGAAGGATAGATAAAAAGAAGGTCTGGAAGATTAAAGGATGGATGGATGGATGGATGGATGGATGGATGGATGGATGGATGGATGGATGGATGGATGGATGGATGGAGGAAAAAGAAAACATGTCATTCTGATGATGGGTTGATAAGAGATTAGACGTTAAAAAAAGGTGAGGAAAGGAAGCATTTAGGAAGGAAAGGTAGAGGATGAAGGATCACCATCATTAAGACAGAAAGGTGAAGATAAAGAACGAGGGATGACAGGTTGGTGGAAATGAAGAACATGATTAGGAGGGTGAGAATAACCAGCAGCCAGTTTCTACTTCCTGACTTTATTTAAAGCATCACTGAACTAAATCCCACAAACACAGTCTATAGGAACCATAGGAACCATCAGGGAGGAGGTCCAGGTGTCTACAGTCTATAGGAACCATCAGGGAGGAGGTCCAGGTGTCTACAGTCTATAGGAACCATCAGGGAGGAGGTCCAGGTGTCTACAGTCTATAGGAACCATCAGGGAGGAGGTCCAGGTGTCTACAGTCTATAGGAACCATCAGGGAGGAGGTCCAGGTGTCTACAGTCCATAGGAACCATCAGGGAGGAGGTCCAGGTGTCTACAGTCTATAGGAACCATCAGGGAGGAGGTCCAGGTGTCTACAGTCCATAGGAACCATCAGGAACCAGGTGTCTACAGTCAGGGAGGAGGTCCAGGTGTCTACAGTCTATAGGAACCATCAGGGAGGAGGTCCAGGTGTCTACAGTCTATAGGAACCATCAGGGAGGAGGTCCAGGTGTCTACAGTCTATAGGAACCATCAGGGAGGAGGTCCAGGTGTCTACAGTCTATAGGAACCATCAGGGAGGAGGTCCAGGTGTCTACAGTCTATAGGAACCATCAGGGAGGAGGTCCAGGTGTCTACAGTCTATAGGAACCATCAGGGAGGAGGTCCAGGTGTCTACAGTCTATAGGAACCATCAGGGAGGAGGTCCAGGTGTCTACAGTCTATAGGAACCATCAGGGAGGAGGTCCAGGTGTCTACAGTCTATAGGAACCATCAGGGAGGAGGTCCAGGTGTCTACAGTCCATAGGAACCATCAGGGAGGAGGTCCAGGTGTCTACAGTCCATAGGAACCATCAGGGAGGAGGTCCAGGTGTCTACAGTCCATAGGAACCATCAGGGAGGAGGTCCAGGTGTCTACAGTCTATAGGAACCATCAGGGAGGAGGTCCAGGTGTCTACAGTCTATAGGAACCATCAGGGAGGAGGTCCAGGTGTCTACAGTCTATAGGAACCATCAGGGAGGAGGTCCAGGTGTCTACAGTCCATAGGAACCATCAGGGAGGAGGTCCAGGTGTCTACAGTCTATAGGAACCATCAGGGAGGAGGTCCAGGTGTCTACAGTCTATAGGAACCATCGGGGAGGAGGTCCAGGTGTCTACAGTCTATAGGAACCATCAGGGAGGAGGTCCAGGTGTCTACAGTCTATAGGAACCATCAGGGAGGAGGTCCAGGTGTCTACAGTCCATAGGAACCATCAGGGAGGAGGTCCAGGTGTCTACAGTCTATAGGAACCATCAGGGAGGAGGTCCAGGTGTCTACAGTCTATAGGAACCATCAGGGAGGAGGTCCAGGTGTCTACAGTCTATAGGAACCATCAGGGAGGAGGTCCAGGTGTCTACAGTCTATAGGAACCATCAGGGAGGAGGTCCAGGTGTCTACAGTCTATAGGAACCATCAGGGAGGAGGTCCAGGTGTCTACAGTCTATAGGAACCATCAGGGAGGAGGTCCAGGTGTCTACAGTCTATAGGAACCATCAGGGAGGAGGTCCAGGTGTCTACAGTCTATAGGAACCATCAGGGAGGAGGTCCAGGTGTCTACAGTCTATAGGAACCATCAGGGAGGAGGTCCAGGTGTCTACAGTCTATAGGAACCATCAGGGAGGAGGTCCAGGTGTCTACAGTCTAGGAACCATCAGGGAGGAGGTCCAGGTGTCTACAGTCTATAGGAACCATCCGGGAGGAGGTCCAGGTGTCTACAGTCTATAGGAACCATCAGGGAGGAGGTCCAGGTGTCTACAGTCTATAGGAACCATCAGGGAGGAGGTCCAGGTGTCTACAGTCTATAGGAACCATCAGGGAGGGTCCAGGTGTCTACAGTCTATAGGAACCATCAGGGAGGAGGTCCAGGTCTACAGTCTATAGGAACCATCAGGGAGGAGGTCCAGGTGTCTACAGTCTATAGGAACCATCAGGGAGGAGGTCCAGGTGTCTACAGTCTATAGGAACCATCAGGGAGGAGGTCCAGGTGTCACCACAGTCTATAGGAACCATCAGGGAGGAGGTCCAGGTGTCTACAGTCCATAGGAACCATCAGGGAGGAGGTCCAGGTGTCTACAGTCTATAGGAACCATCAGGGAGGAGGTCCAGGTGTCTACAGTCTATAGGAACCATCAGGGAGGAGGTCCAGGTGTCTACAGTCTATAGGAACCATCAGGGAGGAGGTCCAGGTGTCTACAGTCTATAGGAACCATCAGGGAGGAGGTCCAGGTGTCTACAGTCTATAGGAACCATCAGGGAGGAGGTCCAGGTGTCTACAGTCTATAGGAACCATCAGGGAGGAGGTCCAGGTGTCTACAGTCTATAGGAACCATCAGGGAGGAGGTCCAGGTGTCTACAGTCTATAGGAACCATCAGGGAGGAGGTCCAGGTGTCTACAGTCCATAGGAACCATCAGGGAGGAGGTCCAGGTGTCTACAGTCCATAGGAACCATCCGGGAGGAGGTCCAGGTGTCTACAGTCTATAGGAACCATCAGGGAGGAGGTCCAGGTGTCTACAGTCTATAGGAACCATCAGGGAGGAGGTCCAGGTGTCTCCAGTCTGTAGGAACCATCCGGGAGGAGCGTCCAGGCTACAGACCACGAAACCATCAGGCTGAGTAAGTCCAGGTCGTTCCTTCATCTCCATCATCACGCTGGGCACGGCATCAGACAGCGGCGTGGAGTAGGAGGACGCCATGCTCTGCAGGCCGGCCAGCAGGCAGCGCCAGCTGAAACGCAGCGCTTTGCAGATGTTCTGCGTCACACAGCAGGAAGAAAGAGGTTAGTGGAGATGGTTCCTTAGCAGGCTTTACCACAGAGAGAACATTCAAAGGCTCCTGGAGATCTCCATGGAAACCAGAGACTAGCGATGACATCATCTGATCCGCCATCACATCAGATACTGATGATATTTTAGTAAATCCTCTGGAAAGAGGAAGGAGGACAAGGAGACGTGGAGGTAAAATGAGGAAGCATCGACCACTGGCTGCGGGGATTCCAGTGGACCTGAGGAGCCGTTCTAGAATCATCTTTCTGTCCCACTGAGTCCGACTCCATCTAGACTTTAACCTCTAGATCTGAACATTCTCAGTGTTCATTATCTCCTCTGATTGGTGGAGCCAGTTTTTATCTCTGTGTTGGAACGCCGTTACTGCCACCATATCTGCTCAGAGGGACGGGGTCAAAGGTCAGGACCGGATCGCTGAGTCAATCTTTAACAGCTGGAATCTCTGCTGATTTCACAGCATAGATTGGATGAACCTACTGAAGGTTTTTGATCTAGATGTTTTAGATCACGGTCCAAAATAAAGAAACAGAAGGAGGACGGAGGAGTTTAGGACTCACCTTCCTGCACTTCTTGCACCTCTTCTTCCTCTTTACCTTCTTCTCCTCCTTCCTCCTCCTCCTCTCCTCCTCCGCCTCCTCTGACTCCTCTATCAGGGGTTCGTATTTATCAGGGAGGACGCAGAAGTAAACGTCTTTGGAGGTTTTCTGAGCTTTCTTCCCTTCCAGGGGAGCTCCAGCGTCTCCCTGCTCCTCTGCTCCCATGCCTTACTCCTCTTGTTTATGTTGCTCCTGCTTTCAGGCTGGAGGACCTTTGAAACGAGGAGGAGTCAGACTTTATTAGCAGCCTGGATCTCCCTGCGCACACAGGAAGCGGAGCTTTGACTGAAGGCAGGAGCATCAGATTAAGGAGGAATGTGGGGAGTCTGGGGCTCCTCTCTGTGCAGCTTTTAATAAACTTCCACTGAGATAGAAACTTTATCTGATCTGAAACTTTACTTTAAAGGAGAAGTGAAATGGAAACCGTTCTTAACGGTCGAGGTTTTCATTTCTGGAGATTAAAATTAAAACCCTTTCTGTTTTTATCAACCTTTCCTCAAACTTCTGAAAGTTCTTTAAATCTGAAATGATTCCATCCTGTTC
>JAGKQL010000067.1:2908106-2962400 GCA_018398635.1 Cyprinodon brontotheroides | reverse complement strand
ATCCATCATCCATCCATCCATCATCCATCCATCCATCATCCACCCATCCATCCATCCATCCATCCATCCATCCATCAACCATCATCCATCCATCCATCATCATCCATCCATCCATCCATCCATCCATCCATCATCCATCCATCATCCATCATCCCATCCATCATCCATCCATCATCCATCCATCATCGTCAAATCATCCATCCATCATCCATCCATCCATCATCATCATCATTTCATTCATTCAACCATTAGAACGTCTCAAACATTTTATCCAGCTGCTAACCTCCTCAGGATGTTTCAGTAATTCTCTCCTAGGTCAGATCCTGCGTTGCCTTATGTTCTTTGGCCATGATGGGAAAATGGGTGGAGATGTTTGACCTTAATGCTCAGCACTACGACTCTCAACCAATTAGAACGTAACATGGCAAACACACACACCATAAAGCACACCGTAAAGCACGGGGGTTGAGGAGTTGTGAACTTCTCTCTATCCAAATCTATTCTGAAATCATTGCGATCCATAAAGCAGCTTCTAATCTACAGCAGGAGGGATGAGGAACAGAAGAATCATGTGGTCTAGTCAAAGTCTGAACCTGGAATCCACCTTCTGATGTCTGTCACAACTCCTCCATGGTTCTGCCTCTGTTACTTTATATGGAATTAATTTGCAGTTTTAATTGTTCTTTTATAATAAAATATTCTTTCATTATTTGTGATCGTTTAACATCAGTTAACGCCTTAAGCCCAGTGGGAACGGTACAAGGCCCAACTGACACCTGCTCATGTTTATCTATTTATAGCAATGACCAAAACACAGTCACATGGTGTTTCATCCACACACCTTCAAAAAGTGTTTTTAAAATTTGTAAAACATGTTTTAAAATGGTTTTTCCACATATACTCTGTGGGAAAATTTAATTTTTGCACTTTTGGCACTACTGTGCCGAAAATCCCATTTCCTCCTAGCACACTGCCCACTAAAACCTTTGTGGAACAAACATACTTCAACTTATTCAGTCCAAATTTGCTTGACTTATAATTCAGATATGGATCTATTTGATAAAGCTTCTAGTTAGAGTGGCTCATGCCGTCTGGATTCTAGCCCTATAGTCTCTGCTGCTATAGTTTGGGACCTGCTGGAGGACAAGGCAGGGGCCCCCATGGGTGCCTTGCTCACTCCGGTTTTTGACGGGCACAATTTATTAGTATGGTGTAGGGCCTCCTTTTGCGGCCAATATAGCGTCAATTCGTCTTGGGAATGATATATAGAAGTCCTGCACAGGTCAGAGGGATTTTAAGCCACTCTTCTTGCAGGATAGTAGCCAGGTCACAACGTGATGCTGGTGGAGGAAAATGTTTCCTGACTCGCTCCTCCGAAACCCCCCAAAGTGGCTCAATAATATTTAGATCTTGTGACTGTGCAGGCCATGGGAGATGTTCAACTTCACTTTCATGTTCATCAAACCAATCTTTCACCAGTCTTGCTGTGTGTATTGGTGCATCGTCATCCTGATACACGGCACCTCCTTCAGGATATTTGAACCATTGATGCACATGGTCCTCCAGAATGGTTTGGTAGTCCTTGGCAGTGATGACGCCCAGCTAGCACAAGTATAGGGCCAAGGGAATGCCATGAGCATGGCAGCTCAAACCATCAACATGCTTCACTCTGGGCATGCAACAGTCTGGGATGGCACGCTTCTTTGGGGCGTCTCCACACCGTAACTCTCCCGGATGTGGGGAAAACAGTAATGGTGGACTCATCAGAGACAAATACATGTTTACATTGTCTCACAGCCCAAGATTTGCCCTCTTTTTGCACCTTTGAAACCGACGCGCTTGGCATTGGCACGAGTGACCAAAAGTTTGGCTATAGCAGCTCTCGGCAAGGGGATGTATATTGACCCTGTGGAGCTCCTGACGGACAGTTTTGGTGGAAACAGGAGAGTTGAGGAGCTACATTTAATTCAGACAATCCAAATTCAGACAGCTTCCTCTTGCGTCCACAGTTAAACCTGTTGGATGGGTCGTTCTTCTTTCTTGGTGGTATGCTGATATTACCTGGATACCGTGACTCTTGATACGTCACAAAGACTTGCTGTCTTGGTCACAGATGCGCCAGCAAGTCGTGCACCAACAATTTGTCCTCTTTTGAACTCTGTTGCATGTCACCCATAATGTTGTGTGAATTGCAATATTTTGAGCAAAACTCTCTTACCCTGTGCTCACACTCTGCTCTTATTGATTCAATGTGCAATTAATGAAGATTGGCCACCAGGCTGGTCCAATTTAGCCATGAAACCTCCCACACTAAAATGAGAGCTGTTTCAGTTTCATTGTCCTACCCCTATAGGGACCCGTTTTTCCATCATTCTGCTTTATTCTATCTCTATTGTCGGACTCCTAATTTGCTTGAGTTATAGTCATCATGTGGATCTATAAAGTCTGAGGGTTCTTCCATAGTTTCAAATGGGGTTTCATGATGTTTTGTAGTTTATTTTGGAAAAAAAAAATCCTGAGTTAAATATTTTTTTCATTCTTTCTTTGTTTAATCATCTATAAATCAGACATGGTGACATTTAAAATAGTGATTCCACCTGAAAAATATTCCTCAATGCCTTTCAGTCACACAAATACAAACAGTTTTTTGTAATTCCAATGTATAGTTTAGGAGCTGGACTTTAATTCACAGATTCAATTTCAGGCAGAATTTGCGCCTCTGGGCTTAAGGGGTGAAAACACTTTAGACACTTTAATGAAACTTTTAGCATCTTCATTCATAACTGCAGGATGAACAGAAACCCCATCTGTTAGCAGAAGATGTTTCCCAGTCAGTGTGCAGGTCTTTCAGGGACCTGGATCGGGTTCTCCATCTCTAACGAAGATACTCCTCAGGCTCAGTTTCCTCTCCTGCTCGGCGGCGCTTCAGCCACCTGATTTCCATATGACTCAGTTAAAGTTCAGTCTCTGAGCCAAAGCCTTCTGCTTTCCACGAGATCCAGTATCTGTTGAGAGACCCTGACTTCTCCCAGCCCACATGACTGCATCGCCCCCCCTGCTCTTCTTTCACCTATTTTCCATTCCCTCATTCTCCAACTTTCATCTCCTCTGCATCCACTCACACTCCTATTTTTAGCCGCAAAGACGCACGGCTTTGATTTCTCCAGTAAAAACCGCTTGAAGGATGCTGCTCCTGTTGACGCCTTGCGTTTCACGTGTTGCCGTGCGTATTTATAGCTCCATTATCACTCTGAGCGGCATTGCTTGGAGGTCAGCGAGGGTGAAGTTACATGAGAAGAAAGAAAAAAGGCAGGAGAAAGAGCAATGAGGTGACTAACAGCTGTGGCAGGTAATGACTAACCTGTGATGAATTATTCCTGAACCCCAGCCAGGTCTGCTGCCTTCTAAACTCACACTTTCACAGTATCTGCTTTAAATAAACACATTCCTGCGCTGAATTTAGGCACGAACACCCTCAGAGCGCACGGCTGCCATACCTGGGAGCAGAGCTTTGATGGACGGCTCGGGGGCGGGGCCAGGTGAGCTTTGTGTGCCGGTGAGACGTGTTCGTTAACGGTCTATCACTAATTGTTCCAGCGGTGTCCTGGCTTTGTTTGCTCAGGCACTGCAGGGTGTTCCCGTGGGATGTTCAACGTTCCTCACATAGTTGGTGGATCCCAGACTGGGAAGCACCGGGTTAGAGACGCCGTTAGAGATGGCCACTGGTCTCCATGATGCTGGAAGATCAGGATAAAAAGGGCGCCACAGATTTTGCCTTTTTATTATAAAAGGTTTTATCGTTCATTAATGATCAGAAGTTCCCAAACTTTTTAACAAATGTTACCACAGCTGACCAAAATTAATTGGCACAGGACAATGTGTTAAGAACTTTAACAAATTAAATAAATTTAATCCCTATAGATGATCTCATAACGATTGGTCAAGAAAGCTGATAGGGGTCACGACCCCAGATTCTGGAACCAATTGGTCTGTATCATAAAAATCTCAACATAAGACAAGTTTATTCATTCTCATGACGTGTAAAGGCTTTCAATGTGTTTCTATTCTGATTCTATTTCCTTGGATAAAGCTTCTAGTTAGAGTGGCTCAGGTTATCCTGATCTATCTCTATAGTTCTGCTGCTATAGGCTTAGATCAAGCTGGAGGACATAGGGACCCCTTTTTCATCATTCTGCTACATTCTATCTCTATTCTCCCACTCTGCAGAATCTGTTAGTTCAATCTCTAACGTTCTGCTCTCTCTCTGCTTTTTCTCATAGTAGCTTCATCTGGTCTGTTCCTGTTTGGCTGTGACTCCATCCTGGAGAGAAATATCAGCTCGTGCTGCTGCCATCAACACCTTTTGTTTCTAGATGTTGGAGCTTGGCCTGTTTTTCCAGTGTAGTCCTGTTTCTCTGACTGTGACTAGCTGGATGTGCTCTCTTCATCCTCTGACATGGGAGCTGGCTCGGAGCCTCGCCTGCCTGGCTGTGCCATACATTTCCTGGGCGGGGCGCCTGTGGAGCTGGTTGACAGTTGCCTTTGTATCTATGCTTCTTTTTCTATGTCTACTTCTGTCCCCTTGAACCCTTCAGTGAATCCTCCAGCAGATGGCCGCTCACACTGAGCTGTGGTTCTGCTGGAGGTTTCTTACTGTTAAAAGGGAGTTTTTCCTCTCCACTGTCGCTACAAGCATGCTTAGTGTGAGGGATTGCTGAAGAGTCAATGAGTCGAGCGTAATCAGCTGGTTTTCCTTAGATAGAAAACTTTGAATCAATCTGACTGGATGATCTGGTGAACTGGAAAGTGCCTTTAGGAAGTGACATGATGTTGTGAATTAGCGTCTCTAAAACCACTCAGCTTCAGAACAGCCCTGAGGAACTTAATTAGGGGGATTGAAGAACCTTAAAAGGAGGAGGAGTTTAGGAAAAAGAACTGGTGAATGGTTTTATAAAGGCGATAAAATGAAGGGGAGATCCCATTGAGGTGCAGATGGGTCTGAGTCTGGGTGGCCTCACGCAAATAGACCCAGAATGGAAACACATTAGAGAGACTAATGGCTGCAGGCGCAGTGCTGTTTTATCCTGCAGGCTATTTAAAGCAGAGAACCCTGACCATTCTGAAAACATTGGGGGACTGAGAAAGGGACCAGGAGATGAAAACTAGGGGGCAGGCGGAAGGGTGGGTTAGAAAAAACCTATAAACCCTTAAACTATGGTTTATTTTTGGTTCTAGCAAAGTTCTTGATGTTCTTCAGTCCAAATGTTACTCAGTCAATATATCCACAGTAAAACGGGTCAGAAAATATAATAAATCACTTTTACAACTATTATTTTTATTTCTCTGTGAAAAAATGAAGTTCTTGCTAAAAGAAGAAAGTTTCTCCCATTCTGATGTAACTACAGAGATACCTGCCTGATTAATTACCAGGAAGAAGGAACGTAGAAAAGATCTAGATCAGGGTTCTTCAGGGTTTTCCAGGCCAAGGACCCCAAACTGATGGTTACATGGAGCGGGGGGCCCTTAATTATATATATGGTATTAAATAGTGTTCTATCAAACTGGTCCTATAGTCACTCTATTACAGATGGAGTAATGTAACTAAAGTAATCCCTCCCTGGGATTATTAAAGTATTTCTGATTCCTGGTTGATGGGACAGGTGTTGTGAATGAAACGGTGCCCAGCTTGAAAGAGCTCCTGTGTGTCGCTGAATGTGAGCATTGATCATGGGCGGTTCTAGACAGGGACCATGGGGGCCAGTGCCCCTGTAGATCAGGTCCTGGCCCCTGATATGGCCCCTGAACTGAAGACATAATACTCAAATAAATTCTAATGATGATCTGCGCTGGAACAGACATGGTTACTGATTGGTCCTTTGGATCTATTTCATTTTTTTATTTACAAATTCTGTTTTACTAATTATTTGAAAACATAGGATTCCAGTTTTCATCTGCTAATTTTTTTAATTATTTTTTTTAAAACAAATTGCTCTTATTTTTTATGGCTGAATTTATACATTTATTTTTAGTTCTAATTCAGATTCTATAGAAAACGGTAATTTTAACTTAAATTAAATCAAGAATATGTAAAATTCCTAAATTCTGAATGTATATTGACCTAATAAGAAAAACTATTTTAATGAAACCTAATTGAATAGAAATTTAAATTCATGCAGCTATGTTAATATATTTGAATCTCTTGCCCTGTTTTTTATTTCATGCTTTTCTGGGCCCCCCATGAAAACACGCTGGCCCCCGCCTGGCCCCCTGGAACATTTGGTCTAGAACCGCCACTGTCATTGATGACTGAAAGACATCTTCTGCCTCCATTTATCTGTTTATATTCATGTTAATGTGGATTTAAAGACATTTCAATTAGTGGAAAAATTTACAGGGGGGAATATGAAAAAAGTTTAATCAAACAAAAATTTCGTGGCCCCATGCAGTACCCCCCTGGACCCCTAGGGGTCACGGACCCCCTGTTGAAGACCTCCAATCTAGACTATAAAAATAACTGGTGTAGGTCCGTTTGCTTCCTCTAGGGGGAGCTACAGCGGCCCATATCTCCCAGAGACACCATCCATCTGCAAAAGTATGGAGTAAATTTTGTTCCATTATTGTTGGAAGCAAAGGAAATACTTTGTAAATGGAAATAAAAAAAAAAAATCCAATTCAGAAATCAAACTTTAAAAATCTTTTGATTGTCATTTTTGCAAGAATTTATTACTCATTTTATTTCTCTAATTATTTTTGAGAATTTTTTTGTTTTGTAATATTACATTTTCTTTTTGTTTAGAAATGATGTTTTACAGATCAAGAGGGCTTTCCCCTGGAGACGCATCAACGGAAATACGTCACCAATCCAACGACAAATGAAATAGCTTACTCATCATTAAAGATTAAATATTATTTTGCACATCTAAAAATCTCTTTAAATATGTCTAAATATTTTATTTTAATAATTTAATTTCTATTAGCTTTTTGAAGGTCATTGGGTGAGTGGGGCGGGACCCTATCGCCCTCTATTGACCAGATACTGGTTTGCGGTCGAAGACAATTTGGTTATAAAAATTAGAGATGCTACCGAAAAATCTGTTCATTAGACATACGGAGCTTTTTCAGCTGAAAGTGGCAACAGATTGTAAATTTATACAAGTTAGTAATTTAATGCAAGAAGCTGAAGAAAACATTAAATGTTCTTATTTACTAGTTAAAAATAAAAAGCTTCTCAGAGGACCATGACTCCCAGTTAGAGGGTTAAAATAAACACATGCTTTCTAATTGTACAGACAGAATTTCAAAAAGTGCAATAAAAATATGACAAAAAGGATCTTTTAAAGAAAAAATAAAAAAATAAGAAAATAGCAAAGTTATTTTCAAAACCTTTTTAGATTAAGAAGTGTATAATATATTGATTAAGAACTCCAGGTTTCCATACGGCAGAGGATTAGGGTACTGGAAAAAAAAAGAAAAGATTTTAAAATATTATTTCAGTTTAATATGGGAAAAAATCTCTGATAAAGATGTGAGTAGTTAGGGCGAAACAGGAACACACTGGTGGAAAATGATGGAATTAGGCGAATTTTTCCATCCCTGAGGGTCCCTGGTGATGCTATTTGATTAATGGAAGAGCAGAAGGAGATTAAAACAAGAGAGCTAGACTCTAAAACAGACATGGCTACGGCTGGATGCTAACATGTTTGTTAGCTGGCAGAATTCTGTCAGAATTTTGAGATTAAAGTAAGAATTTTGAGATTAAAGTAAGAATTCTGAGATTTAAGTCAGAATTCTGAAATAAGGGGTCAAAGATTCTCGAAAAAAAATATCCAAATTCTAATTTTTAATGTCAGAATTCTGAAGATAAAAAGTAAGAATTTTGAGGAAAAAAGTAAGAATTCTTAGTGAGATTAAATCCAGAATTCTGAGATTGCAGAAGTCAGAATTCTGACATTTGTCACATATTCTACTGCAATAAGGTTAAAAACTCAGTTAACTTTTTAGTTTCTTTGTAAAAAGTGGCCTTAATCCTCTTCCTTATTTCCAACCAGCTGACTCTTCTTCTGCTCTGCTCAGCACCACTAGCTGCTAAAGAGGCAAACGCGGTTCTAGGCAGGGGCCAACAGGGGCCAGTGCCCCTAGAGAACTGATCCTGGCCCCTGTTATGGCCCCTGTAGGCCTACTTCTTAAAACATATACTAGGGTTAGGGTTAATAATTTACTAATGGAATAAGGTGATTTCTATATAACACGATAAAAAAAATCCATCCTCCTATTTCACAGTAGTTTATATGTAATTATCTTATTTTGAGGCGTAAAATATATATTTTTTGGCAATCATCATCTTATTTACCAACTCATTTTAAGAAGTTTTTACATTTCAGATGACCATCCTGATTACAGCCATATTACTATATACAAAGTACCTAGGTTTTCATCATCAATAACTTTTGTTCTGTGTCCCCATTAAAAACAACGCCCCCGGCCCCCCTGGTAAACTTGGTCTAGAACCGCCTCTGTACTAGAGGTAACCCCTCCATCCATTAGCTCTGCAGCTGCTTCTCTCTGCAGGTGAACTCACCTGTAGACGGAGCTCCATACGTCACTGAGGACATCTGCTGTCAGAACAGCAGAAAGCACCTTAAAAGGAAATATAACAGAAAAAGAAAACATTTCTCTCTCTGTTAGCTTTTAGCAGGAAATCTGCTCATATTTAATCTCTCATCTTGATCTATTGACTTCCAGAACATCCATGATGCATCATTCCTCATGAAAGAGGATATTTGCACAACATCAAACAGTGAAACACATGAACCCTGAAATAAATATGCAGACATCTGCTCCAGTTTAAACAAGAAAGGAAATCAAATACCCATAAAACACGTGTGCTTGTTGTTTTTCCCCTCATGTTTTAGGGACATCAGAGAGAAAATCCACGCTGATTGGATCCATGACAAGCTTCCATTCTTATAGGAACTAAATATACTTTCTTTCACTTAGAAAAAATGAATAAATAAAAACTAATCACAGACAGTTGATTAAAAATCGATCAATAAATATAGAAATGACTGCATATGGATGAAAACTATGGAGCTAAGATCTGCATCCTGCAGGAACATCTTCTGACATCTTCTGTCTTATTGTTCAGTGTTTTATTCACAGTCTGCAGAAAGTGAAGATTTAAAGGAAAAACTGTTTAAATGTGTCTCACAGTCATTTATAAGTGGCCTTTTACAGTCAACTTTGTATCTATGCTTCTTTTTCTATGTCTGCTTCTGTCTCCTTGAACCCCAGTAGGCCTCAGCAGATGGCACGCTCACACACTGAGCCTGGTTCTGCTGGAGGTTTCTTCCTGTTCAAAGGGAGTTTTTCCTCTCCACTGTCGCTACAAGCATGCTTAGTGTGAGGGATTGCTGAAGAGTCAATGAGTCGATGCAATCAGCTGGTTTTCCTTAGATAGAAAACTTTGAATCAATCTGACTGGATGATCTGGTTGAACTGGAAAGTGACCTGGAGATGACATGATGTGAATTGGAGCTATAGAAATAAACCGAATAGAATTGAATACATTTTTATGTGTTTGAAGTTTTTAATTCTAATAAATTGAAGATAAATCACAGTTTATGTTATTTGTCAAAACAATGTTTGATTGTAGTTGGAAGATGATTATCATAATATTATTTTATGCATGATTTATTGTTTAATTTTTGAATTATACATATTATTAGTGCAATATTTTTATATAAAAGAATAACTTAAAATAAAAATGTATATTAAATTTACTTATGATACTATTCTTAGTAGGAACTCGCATCAATTTTCCTGTTTTCTATTTATAAAGAATAAATAAAGGTAACGTAATGAAGCTGGGTTGCCTGAAAGACAAGGCGGAGGGAAAACAAACAGCTGCTAATGTGAACGCGCCGCGTGGAGGCGCAGGCAGAGGAGCGGGAACGCGCCCAGCTGTCCGCGCGCCGCTCACACCTGCATGTGGACCTGTCGGTCCCTTTAATCACGCTTTAGTCCCGCCTTCTCTAACAGGGCGCACCTGAGCAGGTGCGTCCACGGCGCGTTTCTTTGCTGACATCATCGGCGTCGTTGCGCAGCTTCCGGCTGTCAGGTGAGGCGGAAGAGAAGAGAGGAGCGAAGAGTCACCCGTCAGCTCACCTGTCGATAAGCAAGGAGGAAAAAAAGTAAGTTAAAGCGGGAAATATGGCTGATAATCTGAGGGGAGCTGTTCTATGTTCTCTGGTTCTATATTCTCTGGTTCTATATTCTGTGTTCTCTTGTTCTATGTTCTGTGGATCTGTTTGTTGTCGTCACTTCCAGTTTCTCCCCTGTGCTCCATGGAGATCAGCAGCCAGAAAAACCAGTTTAGAACCAGACCTTAATGGGCCTGTTCTGGTGCCAAACCGCAGGTTCAGGGCCCTTTGAAGGGCCTCAGGAGGACAAAGCTCCGGCCGCTGTTCCGTCAGACCAACATACCTACAGTCCATACGCAACACATCAGATCTGCATTTATCTCTTTAGTTTAGTACGAAAAATAAACCTTAAAACTTCCTCAACGGTGTTTCCCTTCAGTCATGCACAAAAAAATAAACAATTTAAGGTCAGATCAGCATACGCTTCAAAAGACACCAAAAAGTAAATAATTAAATTAGTTTTTTATACATGACTAAAGGGATACACGTTTGTTTAGGTAGTTTAGTCTATTTTTCGTACAAAATTAAAAGGATAAACTATTAAAGGGATAAACGGGTATTATCTGACTCATCTGACAGAACAACGGTAAAAATGAAATCAAACAGCAGATTTGATTTAAAAATGTTTTCTTCTGTGATATTTAGCTTTTACCTTCAGTTTTACTGCATCATTTCAGTAATTATTTAATGATTCAGGCAGACCTTTGTCACGTCTTGTTCTGTAAAAGCTGCGTTACTGTACCTTTAAAAGGTGTCGATCACAGGTTGCTAACATGTTGCTCAGCGATACAGAGGAAAACAATAAAAGGGAATTAAGGGCTTAAGGAATGTATGATGAAATAAAATATATATTGATGGTAAAACATCGAGTTATCACAGAAATAAAAATACTGAAATGAGTAAAACAGGGTTTATAATTCAGACTAACAGGATTTTATTGTTTATCTTTTAACTCTTCACTATAAGTTTTTCAAAGGTCCTTTTGTACGGAAGAGAATTAGGGCCACTATAAAAATGGAAAAAAAGCTACAGATTAAAAAAAAATATTATTTCAGTTTAATTTTAGGAAAAAAGTCAGAATTCTGACATGTTAGCATCAAGCTGTAGCCATGTTTGTTTCAGAGACTAGATCTCTCATTTTAATAATGATAAATTTTATTTCAAAGGTGCCTTTCTGGACACTGAAGGTACAAAGATAAAAACACAACGGGAAAAACAAAGTCATCAAAGTCCTGAGGTTTGGAGGTTTGGAGAAAAGTGACTTGGAGCTACGTTGATTGGCAATGGTTAGGCTGGAGTAGTGCTGAGTTTTACTGCTGGCAGTGGAGTCCTGATAGTGAAAGATGGGATTATTGTACATTTCTTAAATTTTAAGAAAAGTTTGAATCCCCTTCTGCTCTTCCATTAATCAAACAGCATCAGCAGGGACCCTCAGGGACGGAAAAACTCGCCTAATTCCATCATTTTCCACCAATGTGTTCCTGTTTCTCCAAAACTACTGAAGCTGAGAGCTCCACATCTCTGCCTCCATGGCGCCCATCTACATTAAGATCCACAATTCTCAGATTAAAGTCAGAGAAACCTGAGATTAAAGTCAGAAACTTCTGAGATTAAAGTCAGAAACTTCTGAGATTAAAGTCAGAAACTTCTGAGATTAAAGTCAGAAACTTCTGAGATTAAAGTCAGAAACTTCTGAGATTAAAGTCAGAAACTTCTGAGATTAAAGTCAGAAAAATTCTGAGATTAAAGTCAGAGAAACTTCTGGATTAAAGTCAAACTTCTGAGATTAAAGTCAGAGAAACTTCTGAGATTAAAGTCAGAAGCACTTCTGAGATTAAAGTCAGAAACTTCTGTGATTATTAAAGTCAGAAACTTCCTGAGATTAAAGTCAGAGAAACTTCCTGAGATTAAAGTCAAGAAACAAGATGAAAAGTTAAAAACTTCTGAGTTAAGTCAGAAAGCAAAATTCTGAATTAAAGTCAGACAAACTTCTGAGATTAAGTCAGAAACTTCTGAGATTAAAGTCAGAAACTTCTGAGATTAAAGTCAGAAACTTCTGAATTAAAGTCAGAAACTTCCTGAGATTAAAGTCAGAGAAACTTCCTGAGATTAAAGTCAAGAAAAAATTTCTAAGATTAAAGTCAGAAACTTCCTGAGATTAAAGTCAGAAACTTCCTGAGACAAAGTCTAGAAACTTCCTGAGATTAAAATCCAGAAACTTCCTGAGATTAAAGTCAGAAACTTCCTGAGATTAAGTCAGAAACTTCCCTGAGATTAAAGTCAGAAACTTCCTGAGATTAAAGTCAGAAACACGTTTGAGTGAAACTTCCTGAAGATTAAAGTCAGAGAAACTTCCTGAGATTAAAGTCAGAGAAACTTCTGAGATTAAAGTCAGAGAAACTTCTGAGATTAAAGTCAGAGAAACTTCTGAGATTAAAGTCAGAGAAACTTCTGAGATTAAAGTCAGAGAAACTTCTGAGATTAAAGTCAGAGAAACTTCTGAGATTAAAGTCAGAGAAACTTCTGAGATTAAAGTCAGAGAAACTTCTGAGATTAGTCAGAAAATTCTGATTTATTTTTCCCCCCATGTTAAATAAAATAAAAAACTTTATTTTTTCAGTGGCTCTAATTCTCTTCCATTCATTTGTGACCATTTTCCTCTATAATCTTTTTTCTGCTGTAAACACCAGAATTTCTCCATTGTGGGACAATAAAGGGATTTTCTATTCTATTCTACCATATTCTATTCTAAATATCAGACAGATCTGCAAAATCAAAACTCAATTCAAAGATGTTAAACAGACCATTAGATTAAAACATGCGATCATTGAAACTGCTGCAAGGTTTTTACAATCTCTACCTGGAAAAACAAGAACTGTTGGTTTAAAGTCTAACTTTCATACAGAAAGAAAAACATAATTAGATCAATAAAAGTTGTGACGACCTTTGACCTCTGTGCTCTCTGCAGTAAATGTTTTCAGTCCTGGTTTAAAGGAACCAGCAGTGAGAAGAGAAAATGGTTCAAACCTTTATTTTCTTCTTGAGGTGAAAACCGTGGATAGAAATGTTCAGATAGAATGAGCTCAGAAAGAAAATAAACCAGGACCTCCAAAGGTCCTTTAAGCTCTTTATGTCAAACCTGGAACCGATGGTTAGAAACTGTTTACGTGTAAAGATCCTGACCCGGAACCAAAGGAGCGGCGAGGGAAACCCTGGCAACCTGTTGACTCACCTCTACAGAACCTCATTAATAAAAAGCGGGTTCTAGTTCTGGTTCTGAGCTCTCTGACTTCATGACGGAGCGCCTTTTTCCTACTAATGTGATCCAGGGATTCCTTAAAGCCAAAAAGAAATAATAATGTAAATCTAATCCTATAATACTGGTAAATAAAGCTGCCTAGAACATTAGGCCTGAATGCTCCTGCTTGGGTTGAACTTTGACCTCTGGGCAGAAGGCTCTCTGAATGAGAGCAGAACATGGAGGGTCAGGAATGTGCTGCTGCAGCAGGAACGCTGTCGCCCGTCGGGTCGCTGTCGGTTAGTCAGACTGACGGCAGGTTGGGACAGAATCTAGAAATTGATTCTAGAAGGACTTGGACCTTCAGCACCTGAGGAACGGCTCCAGTTGGGATTAGATTGAAAGGAGGAAACTTTAGTGAGGGAAACTACGGTAAAGTATAAAAGTATAAAACGAGGAGCAATATTTATGGTTATTTAACCTGTTTTAAGAACTTATTTTATTTCAACTCATTTTTTTCTCTATGTCATTCATTTATTTACAAAAATCTTACTTTGTAAAATAAATATTTAGCTCCAAATAAAATATTAATTTAAAAAAAGTAAATATACACACACACACACACACAAATACCCCCTTATTTTCCACTAAAAACACGCTAAATAACCATAAATATTCCCGCCTCATAATAAACCACAAATAGACCTTTAATAAATCTGAGGTTTTATTGATCGATTTCCTTCCTCCAGATGTTAGTTTTACCTTCACAGGCATAGTGAAACAATAAACTTATTATTTTTTTATTTTTCATTCATGGCATCTGACTCTTTTTTTTTTTTTTTTTCTAAATGTTTTAATATTATATTAATATATTCCATTTAAGAGTATTTCTGCTGCCACCGTCTGTTTTAGAGGGGAAAACATAGTAGGGGTGGCCAATGATTGGCTAATGGTGGTCATGGCCCCTCATTTAGCTCCGCCCCTGTGCAGCATCCCTCTGGGACCAAGTCTGCTCCTGTTTTCTCCATATTTCTGACCCTCCTAAGAAGTTCTCTTAAATAAAGTGTCTCCTTTCCATAAAGTCGCCCTGATGGAACCCATTACCTTCCAGCCTCTCCTCACATGTAGGCTGAGTTCTTTCTCTCCTGGAGGAAAAGAGACGTTAACTCTCTCTGTGATGCTCGTGTCTGCAGTGAATCCCATCCCTTGCAACCTGAAGTCTGAGGCCAAGAAGGCCGCCAAGATCCTGAGAGATTTCACCCAGATCTCCAACAGGACCGGGCCGGATAAACTCATCCCCGGTAGGAGGCGCCCCCGGTGCTGAAAGCGGCTCTAAAACCCCGGATCTGAACCGGCCTGTTCTGTGTTTCAGCTCACATTATAGCCAAGGCCGAGGGTTTGGCCATCATCTCCGTCATCAAGGCCGGCTTCATGGTCACAGCCAGAGGCGGCAGCGGCGTCGTCATCGCCAGACTCGCCGACAGACGTAAGAAGTTGTGTTTTGTTGCTTCAGAAACAAAGCGGCTCCTCTGAGCGTTTATATAACGATGTAAAGCGTCCAGCTCAGCTCTAACGAGCCTTTCTGGGTCCAGGTTGGTCAGCACCGTCCGCCATCGGCATCGCTGGCCTCGGCGGAGGCTTTGAGATCGGTGTGGAGGTAAGTCAGTTCAATTCTATTCAGTCTATTTCTATAGCTCCAACTCACATCATGTCATCTCAGGTCACTTTCCAGTTCACCAGATCATTCAGTCAGATTGATTCAAAGTTTTTCTATCTAAGGAAAACCAGCTGATTGCATCGACTCATTGACTCTTCAGCAATCCCTCACACTAAGCATAAACTTGTAGCGACAGTGGAGGAAAAACAATGGAGTCACAGCCAAACAACAGGAACAGACCAGATGAAGCTACTATGAGAAAAAGCAGAGAGCAGAAAGCGTTAGAGATTGAACTAACAGATACTGCAGGGAGTGGGAGAATAGAGAGATAGAATGAAGCAGAATGATGAAAAAGGGGTCCCTATGTCCTCCAGCTTAAGTCTAAGCCCTGCTTGAGCAAAACTATAGAGATAGCTCAGGATAACCTGAGCCACTCTAACTAGAAGCTTTATCAAAAAGGAAAGTTTTTTGAGGATCAGGAGCCGTCATTCATTTCTCCGTGTTGTGTTCAGGTATCAGACCTGGTGATGATCCTGAACCAGCGGAGGGCGATCGACGCCTTCACCAAGGGCGGCAACCTGACGCTGGACTTAGCGGGAACTGCACCGTCGCCGTGGGACCTATGGGCAGGTGAGATCCTGCCGCCGTCAACGCCTGTTAATTACCTCTAATGTTTACAGGAGGTTTAAATTATAGCTTTGCCTCTAATAAGCTGTCATCTGATGAGACGTTCGATGACAGTTTGTGTTTTGGGGCTGGAAGCTGATTTAGGTTTCTGTCGGTGGGACGGTTGTAGAATCAGTCTCAGGGCGGCTGACGGGTTGGAACACGAGGTTCTGGCTGCTGCTGGGTTTGTGGGCGGAGCCTGATGTCTGACTGAGCAGATTTTTCTCTAATTAAGCTGCAGACAGACGACTAAATTAGACCTGAATTTGATTGACTTTGGTTTTATAGCTTCTCATTAAACAAAACAAATTAAATAATGAAGAATTTCACTGTTAAATAACCTGAACTGCTCGTCTGCCATCTTGGTTCCTTCCTCTCTGTTTTTATGCCATTTTGCTGCAGCTTCTTTCTCTTTCCTGTCATTCTGTTAAATGTTGATCATTAAGACTTTTTGCTAAAATATCAACATTTCACAGCAGCTTTTTCTGCTAGTTATGCCAGGAGCCTTAACTTCAAGCAGGATGACCCTAACAGATACTATGACAGAATATCAGTTCAGAATTAGGAGAGAAACATAGAAGCAGGACATCATGAGCTTCTGAGGCGTTCAGAAGCAGCAGCTGCTGGAGTTGGAAGAATGGACCTTTAATAATGGAGCTGGCAGGGAGTCAGACGCAGCACTGCTGATGCAGAGCGCTATGATCACTATGGAAGAAAAACAGTCTCATTGGAATCTGCCTTTTTTTGTACCCCTAATTTTAAACACTGAATTTTTTTACCCATTGAACTCCCTACATTTAGTTTTTATCTGGTAAAAATGTTCCTGCAGCCTAGTATCCCCCTGCAAAAACTTTGCCTGCAGAAAAATTCAACTGCCTGCTTGAAACTTAGACTCCAAATGTGTTGACCTTTCCGGTGAGGCGAAGCAATCCACGCGATTGATGCAGTCCAGCAGCTTCTAGCCCATGAAATTTGCGAAGAAGATTCTAAATTTCTCAAAAGTTTGCCGCCCGGTCCGCCTACTGGACCTGGACCAAAACCAAGAGCCTTGGCGAGACGGGGGATGCCGCACTATAATGGCTGTCGCAGCGGGAGATTGTAAATAATAATGTCGATCCGATGCATCGACACGTCCGCAAGAGAATCGATTGATGTTTTTTTTCCTCGGTTATATTTTCATCATTTTAACTCCTGGAAATTAATTCTCCCCTCCGTGCTCTTGAAGTTACGCTAAACCTCATTTTTACTCATACCTGCGCTTCCCTGGTTTATATATGGTGTGCACAACGTTTGTTTGCAGCTTCACTGGAGAACATTTTTGATTTATGCTCAGTATTGAAAAGCGTGGTCTGAGCCTACACACTGTGGAGTCTTGATCGGCCGAGGAAGCGAGGCCGTAGGCGGTTTAATCCGGCTTGACGGAGGGACATGAAAGGCAAAGGCGAATCCAGCGCTGGAAAAAGAGGGTCCCAGCGTTCTCACCTGGCTCTGCTAGCTGCTCCATCTTCCGCGAGTTGTTTTCGAATTTAGGTCATAAAAGCAAAACAAGCATTTTCAATGCTTCGGCACTGTTTGCGGTCAGCCACAATCTGGGAGGAACGGCGTCTCGCACGCAGGAGTATTATTATTTATCAAGTGAATGAGGTTTTAATTAGAGCAATAGATGAATTAAAGGCTTTTTCTATTTTGCTGTATTTATTTGCCTTTCCCAGCCAGATAAAAGGAAAAAGCAATATTAGCTTCAAAAGATGTGCCTGATTTCAGAATAATTCTTGTCGATGTCGGCCTTAAAAAAAACAAAAATAAAACCCTGACACTGTCCCTCTACTATCTCTATTATTCTTGTTTCTATCTTGCGGTGGTCTGGTTTTCTTCATCATAGATTGTTCTGTTGTTGGAGCACGAGTAACCAGCCGGTTGTGGCATGGAATTCCCCAACCAGTCATGAGATAAAATCTCTCCAGCTAAGTTCTGGTTCTGTCTTGTGATCACCCTGTGAGAGCCGGCAGAAGCATCTCCTCAGGACTCTTAGGGAGGATACCTCTGCATGCCTAACTGCTGAAGTCGAGGCGAGTCTTTGTTTTTCTCCATCTTTAAGGTTCGGCTCAGAGATGAACATCTTCTAGAAACGTTAAGACCACAGGTCGTCTGGTTAATCAGGGTTCTGGATGAATGTGCATCTTTAGTGGCTCAGAAAGTGTCAAACTTTATTAATGATTCCTTTTGATGTGGCGAAGCAGTGACTCTGATCTGATAGACCAAATCCTCCACCACTTTGCCTGACGGTATGAACAACGCAAATACGACTTTTTCCCCCAGTGCGAACCAGGCCACTTGGCTCTGTGGTCCTGAAACTGATACGAATCTGATCTTTTCAAATGCGACCCGTGTCTGAACCAGGTCGCAACCATCCGACCTGAACGCCATTAGTAGTCGGCAAAGGTCATTATTCTGCGCCTTTTTACACTGAAACGGCAAGAACAACATCAACCATGGCGGACGATGATGCGGAGAGCCGTATTTTTATTAAAAAGATTGATTTTTCAAGGTTGGGAAAGATTGCTAGATGTGCTCCGGTGCTACCGTCCATGTTTACTTCCGTAAACAGCTTGCACACTTGCGTTGTACAAATGCAGTTCACACAGGAGATCGAACTCAAGTCGCATATATTTGGAAACGTGAACGGCAATGCAAGAAAAATCGGATTTTGCAGAAACAATCGCAATTGAGCATGAAAGCCTATAGTGTGAAGATAGCCAGTTATCCTCCTGCAGCAGCATGTCGCAGTTAGCTTGTTGCAGGCGCGATGGTGATATTTTTAATTTATGTCCAATATTGAAGCTGGTTCGCGCTATGTTATTCCACGCCAATAGGGCCAGTAGCCTCGCGAGACCATCCTGATCTCAGCGAGCTTTCGCTGTTACCCGCTAATCGGGGAAGTCTGGAGACTCTCCGTTGAAGTTAGTGTAACAATGGAGCCGTTTCACCCAAACTTAACGCCCAATCAGCGCTTGACTTTGAGGCGGTTGAGGTGTAACGCAACGAGAAGCCCGACAGTTCAGTCTAAAGCAGAACATGCCCGATGAAACTAGCGTTAGCGTGGCTATCGAGCAAGTTTTATCGGAATTACAGAGTATTTCTTCACTGAAAGAAGAGCAAAACACTGCTCTGGAGGCTTTTCTCAGAGGAAAAGATGTTTTTGCTCTTCTCCCGACTGGTTTCGGCAAGAGTTTGATCTATCAATTGGCTCCTCTTCGTCGTCGCTCTGTTAGTACGTCATATGCTTCGTTGATCTGATTGGTTTATTTGGCCCGTCTATCACCAACATAGGCCAATCAGCTAACCAGTATTTTCGCCCCTTCCCAAAATTACTTCAACGGAAGGTTTCCAGATGGTTATGCGGAGCAAATCCATCTGGCGGAGTCAGGTTACAACGCCAGAGGGCCAATCAGGACCTAGCTGTGGGTCTAGATATGGCCGAGCCGATGAGGAAGTGGGGGCAAGTTTGTGCGACAACGGAGGGACTTGAGGGCCAAAAAGAGCGGGGATCCAGGTGGAAAAAGGGTCCCAGCGTTCTCGCGCACCTCGTTCATCTAGCTGGTCCATCTTCACGAGTCGTTTTCCACAATGGCGGCCAGACAAACAAAACAAGCCGATAAGGAACCAAACAGGAAATACGGATAGTTTAGAGCAGATGTAGATTTGACCAATCAGAGGCCTCTGAGGTGCAGCAGAGTGTTGCAGAAGGGGGCGGGGCATATCTGCATTCACTGCGACACATGCAGACGATCTGGTTTCTGAGTATAAATCAGCCTTTAGATCCGTGATCTCCTTCCTTGGTCGTTACCTGCAGGTGAATGGGATTATTAATCCGGTCTTAAAAGTTTTGCAGTGTCATCTTTACCCTGATAGGCTCGTACAGACGTCTCTCTCATCTGTCTCCACCCCTTCTCTTGACCCAAAGATGAGTGATGCTGTGGGGTTTTCTTGTTCCAGGAACCTGGAGGCGGACGTCGCCCTGCGCAGCACGGCGGCCGTCTTCACCTACTGCAGGTCCAGAGGTCTGTTTGCAGGAGTTTCTCTGGAGGGATCTTACCTGATAGAACGCAAGGACACCAACCGCAAGTATGAAGGAGCGCGGCCGTGCGCCCGTCGGACGTTGCTGAATGTTTTCGGTTGACAGAACGGTTTGTTTTCAGTTTCTACCAGCAAGATATCCGGGCTTCGCGCATCTTAAACGGAGACGTCGAGCCTCCGACGGAGTTCCACGACCTTTACCACATCCTGGACGTGTACACTGAGGCCTACACCACCGACTGGACCAACAAGAACATGCGAACCAGGGTACTAATCAGTGGGATGGGGTTAAAAGCATGCAACACAGATTTTTACTGGTGGTCAAAGGTTTTCCAGTCCTCCTTTAGTCTTTTAAGGTGGATCTGATTGTTTGTGTCTGCAGTCAGTTGCTCCATCCAGACCTCCTGCTCCATCCTCCCAGAGGGCTCCTCAAAGCAGCAGCCGGCAGCAAGCGGCAGACAGTGGTGAGGCTCCAAAGCGTGGCAGCTGGTTTCTGGGGGCTCGGGCTGCTGGTGCTGCTGGTGCTGTCGTTCATCCAATTCTTTGTGTTTCAGAAGCGAAGAAAAACAGGCTCTACCCGAGTGTCTCCGTCTACAAGTCTGACGCATCGAGTAAGTCCTTCCGTCAGGGTTATTCTGAGGTTGAAGGTTCAGGTTTGATCAGGTTCCTCTTATATTTCATGGAGTCAACTGGTCTCAAAGAACCATCAGGTTTATTTTCTGAGAATGTGTTTATTTTAGAGCAACTGTGAAAATCAACAAACGTAGAAAAAGTAGAATATATTCTGTTATTTTCCATGTGAATCCCAGATTCTGCTTTGCCTTTTCTACAAAGTTCTTTAAATCAGTCCTAGCTGTCTTTATCCACGCTGGCTCAGATCAGATCCTGACCTTTGAAAAGGAGGCAGGGAAAGCAGGATAAAGCCTTAGCCTCGCTGCAAGCAGTTAGCCGAGCCTTGGAGCTAAACCCGGTCCTGGAAAAGGGCGGTTCTTGCGTCATTTCTCTCTCACTCCTCAATGCGTCTCCAGCTCCAATCACCCGCAAAACGTTGCAGGAGGTGGTGAGCAAATACACTTCCTGTCAGCTCTCCTATACCTTTGTATTGCAGAGGAGCTACTGGACGTTTACAACTTTTAACGAGAGTCAATGGGCAAAGATTGTTGCGCCCCGGGGCGGAAATATGTCACCAGTCCGAAATATTTAATGATGCTTTACTAGTTATTAAATTTTAAATATGCATCTTGCACATCTAAGAAATAGATATTAATATATTTCAAAATATGTCAAATGTTAATTTAAAATTAAATTCTAAAAAAATGTGTATATATTATGTTTTAATCGATGTCATTGGGTGGGTGGGGCGGTGTCCTAGCGCCCTCTGTTGGCCAGCTGCCACTGGTTTCTGCTAAAACGATGAATGGAGGTCAATTTGATTCAATTCAGTTTATTTCAGTTTATTTCTATAATCGCGTTTCCCCGCCAACTCCCCTCAGATTGGGGTCAAAATTTGAACGTGGAAAAAAAAAATCTGATTTAACATAGAAATTAGTGATTTAAAAAACTGATTTAAAAAAAAAAAATTAAAAAGCAATTTGAAACAAAACAAAATGGAAACTGAAAGAAAGGGATTTGAATCTGAAAATCTAAAATCTAAAACTGCAATAAAGAAAAGAAATTTTAAAAAGGGTTTATTTAAAATACTAAACTGAATCGAGTTTTTTTTTTCAAGTTGAGGGGAATAATTTCGATTTAATTCTTATTATTTCATGTTTGCTGTTTTAGTTTCTCAGATTATAAGTGTTAAAAATTTGAAATTCTATATGCCTCTTATATTTTTTCTGATTCAATTAAGATTTATGTTTACAAACATTTTGACCCCCTTTCTGACTCCAGAGATTCTCCACCATGAACAGAATCAATAATAAATCTGGATCCAGGCTCAAAATGAGCTCCTTGATATGTGCTGGAGAATGGCTTAGTCTCTGGTTAAAAACCCAGGTTTAAAAGCCTTGCAGGGCAGCCTAAAAGCCCACTGCCAACATTAAGGCAGAAAAAAGAAAGAAAATAACAAATCATTCTGATCTTTTATAGATTTCTACAAAAAGCTGGGTCTGAGTTGCAGCTCTCCTTATACACTTGATTTATTAGCAGCTTCAGGCTGTGGCTCCCTCTAGTGTTTACAATGCAGTACTGCAGTTAAGCTTTAAATTAAGCTTAATTAGTTTGAAGGAATTTGCAAACTGCTTATTGACTTTCTATTTTTCTATCAATCAGATAAAAAAGCTTCTTTAAAAGAAGACTTTTAAAAAGATTTTAACCAGGTGAAGCTAAAACTTTTCCACTTGTTGTTATGTTTAATACATATCTTTAATATTGTAGAAAAAAACATTTATTTTATTTTATTTATTTATATATATATATATATATATATATATATATATATATATATATATATATATATATATATATATATACACACACACAACTTTTTTTTCAATCTTTGTATAATTCCTGCTCTAAGTAGGTCACTCTGTCAGCTAAAGACACGCTTCATGAGTCTCTTTCTTACTCCTGTTGAACGACACTGATTGATTCATCCGAATAATTATTTTAAAGCACTAGATTTTTGCATGTAATTTTTGTATGTAATAAATAAAATAAAAAATAAATTTAGAGGATGTTATTGAATTTCCAGACTTTATTCCATTTGGTTTTAGGTAAATTATTAAAATATTTACTCCAGGGTCCGACTCTATCGGAGGATCTGATCAATACAACCCGTTTTTTTTCTAGTTTTTGTTCTTTTGTTTTGGTTCTTTAACATTCATCCATTTTTTGACTGTTTCTCTAATTTATCTTTTAACAGGATTTATAAAAAAAAAAATTAGACCTTAGATTGGTGTTTAGATGGAAACTAGACGTGATTTTAAAACCTGCTAAGGTTCAACAATCCAATTAATTATTTTTCTTCAAACTTCTCATAAAACTGACATTTATACAAAGTTTTTCAAAAATCTTTCTATATGATGAAAATAAGGTTTAAACTAATGCAGATTTAACTAAATAAAGAAATAAACCAGTTTCCTTCAGCTCTCCATCCTGTAGTTTCATGACTTTATATCAGATGCAGACAATAAAACCCAACATGGTGCTTTTCTCTGGGATTTAAATTATATATTTTAACATTTCTAACATGGAATAAAAGTTTCCCTAATGCAAAAAGTGAGTTTAATTTCTAGCATATTAATTTCTTTTATTGCTGTAAAGATCAGTCTTTATTTTGTGCTCCCTACCTTCATTTTGAAAGCTTGATTTTAACTTCCTGTTTGTCTTCTGCGTTTCAGCTCAGGCCGCCTCCAGTCAGCTTCAGAGATATGGTACGAACAATCAGCTCCTTTAGACCTAAAACTGGTTTCATTTCACAGATTCAAACATCAAAATACATTTTATTTTTTTTATCTTCACTATCATTTATTTTCATGTTTTTTATTTCATTAAATACCAATTAAATCAAATGAAATAGAAGCATAACCTGGGTAGAATTATTACGACAGAGTATTACGGCCAGGCTAGAGATTTATTTTCTTCTGTTGTGAGAATAAAGTCGTAACTTTGCGAGAATAAAGTTGTATTTTATAAATAACTCTTCCCAGAATCCTTCCTAAAAATGAGGAATGTGAGCATCATGTGAAGTTCTACTTTAGCATCGGTTTGACGAATCAGGAAAATCTTTTAGCAGCAGCATCAAACTGGGCAGGATGTCAAAGTGGACTCTGGGTGCTGATTGGTGGTGGAAGGCCGCCATCTGCTGGGCGGAGCTCCCAAGCTTTCTTTCTGAAACTCGTTGATGTTTGATGACTTTTTTCTCGAGAATAGAAGAAAAAAATCTCTAGCCTGGCCTCCTAATAATTTGCTATAAAATGATAACTTTTATTAATTTGGATGAGAAATTATGTTTTCCAACATATTGTAATGAATTAACAAAATGTTTTAACAAAATTTTTATTGTTAACAATTGTCAACAAATCTCTTAATTTTTTTAACCTTCTTTAATTTTCCCCTATTCTGCTTATTGGATCAGTAAGTATTGGTAAAAGCAGGACATCTAGATGCTACAATGTTTTCTGTATGGAGCCCAGAGTTTATGACCTGGGAAAACTGTCAACTGCGTTGCAGGATGTCATAACTCAGATATCAAAAAGAAGTACAGGAGGCTCTTTTATTAGCAGCTAAAGTTAGCATGACGCTACATACGTTTAAATTTAGTTCAATTTATAGCACCGAGTTCACAACACATCATCTCAAGGCACTTTACAGTTCATCAGCATCGACTCGTTGACTCTTCAGCAATCCCTCCTCTGAGCACTAAGCACATGCTTGTAGCCAGTGGAGAGGAAAAACTCCTTTGAACAGGAACGTCCAGCATTTAGCTCTGCAGTCTAAATATTTGCATAAATGCTAATCACTTGGTATTTCCAAGCTTTAAAGGAATAGTACACCCAAAACATGATTAGCCTTCATTTTCTACTCACCCCCATGCTGAACAACACTCTGGAGTACTTTTTTGATATCTCAAATGCATCATGGCGCCCGAGACAGAAAGGTCCACAAAAACGCCACAAAAAGCGTGTCAATATTCCTCCATACTGCTCGTCCAATGTAATCCAAGAATTGTCCTGAGTGGGTAGCATCCAGAATTTTCTCGAAACGAAGTCATTTAGAATGATTTTAGAGCATAAACAGTAGTGTATGGGATTTCCTAATAAGCCCCCATCGCGGCGCTCGGGTTCCAGGGAGCGGCAGACCTAGAGCGGAGGAAATCGCATTCAGCGTCTGGTCTGCCGATATTAATGCAGCGTAGAAGAAGAAATGTGCTGTTTACCTGTGCAAAGAAAGAAACAACGAAAAGAAAAATGTCTGAGGACTTCAGTGTTGAGGAAGAGCATGAGTTCTTTGCCGAGCTGAGATAAGCTGGTTTGGTCTGCCCGGCTTCCGTAGGAATCATGGCGCGTGGGAGCGCTGCAGGAAATCCCTATACACTACTGTTTTGGCTCTAAAAGCGTTCTAAATGACTTCGTTTTGGGTAAATTCTGGATGCTACCCACTCAGGACACTTGGATTACATTGGGCCGAGCAGTATGGAGGAATATTGACAGAGTTTTTGTGGACTTTGTGGACCTTTCTGCAATACTCGAGCCATAGACCTCCATTATTTGAATGTCAGCAGACAGCAAGCCTCCCAGATCTCCAGATGCATTTGAGATATCAAAAAAGTACTCCAGAGTTTTGTTCAGCATGGGGGTGAGTAGAAAATGAAGGCTAATCATGTTTTGGGTGTACTATTCCTTTTAAAGATCAGCTGATTAACTCTGAGTCTGATCTAATAGGGTGATGATCTATACACAAATTAGCAAATTTACAGTATTCAGACCAAAACGGTCATCTTAAAATAAATTTAGCCTTTTTTTTTTTTGTACTACAGTGGAAAATATTTTATCAGTCAACAGATCTGGTATTCTTCATTTTACTGCCCTTTTGTTTTAAGATAAAAGTTTAACTTTTAATTTGCTTTAATAGCTTTTGAGGAAATTAAATAAGTAATTTTTAAAAATCTGTGTAATAGTACATTTAAACTAAAGGAGATATTTCTGGATTGGATTCAGTGTCTGATACAGAAATGTAGGAAAAAATAAAAATGATTCATGTTTTTACTCTTCCAGGTCAGTGGGTCGACCCCATCAATCCTCCAAGCTACGGTATTTATTTATTTATTGTTTAATGTTTTGAAGTTCTGACTTTATTTATATATTTTTTTTTTAAGAAATAAAATCACATTAAAGTAAATAAATTCTATCTAGTCTGTTCAGTGTCTGGAATTTAGCATATTTTTTCATATGACGGGAAGTTTAATGTGAAAATGTCTTTTTTTTTTTCTCTCTGGCAGATGTAACAGTGGGCGGGGCCACCAGCTCTCTGGTCGTCACGGCGACCCATCCGTTCACCGGGCAGCAGCCGGGCGACCTGAGCTTCGTTCCCGGGGACCGCATCACCGTCATCACCAAGACCGACTCCCAGTACGACTGGTGGGAAGGGAAACTGGACAACGGGAATGTTGGGATATTTCCCGCCAACTTTGTCACGTACTGACGTCGCCCCCTGGAGGTGGGATGGAGAGTGTTGGAGGAGCGAAAACTACAGGTTCTGAAGAAAAATGGAAGATTTCACTCTTAATGACGATCTTTTTAAAAAAATTCATTCAGCAATTGACGGTTTTTATTCTCAGTCGTTCAGTATTTTGTCCGTACAGCAGAAACGTTTGTATAGTTTGTAGATCTGCGGGGATTTGAACCTTTTTTACTGGGTTTGGGTTTATTAGAATTTAAACACTTTGGAGCTAAAAACACTTTATTTTTTCAGGTTAATGAAGGTTTATTTTTAAACATTAAAAGTTAATATCTTCCGCTGCCTTTCATTAGTTCTAGATGTTGTATTTCTACAAGTATTACAGCAGAGGGGGGGTTAGACTCACAGGGCACAGTGGTTTTAATTTTAACCTCATCTAGAATGAGAAATGTTTAGTTATTGGTGAAAGTTTTAGAGAGAATAGGATTTAAATAGTTATTTCTGTTACAGATTGTGCTGTTGTGTTGGGTGTTGGTTTATTGCCTGGAACATTGTTAATAAACTCAGTTTAAGGGTTAAAGATTAATGTTGCTGCTTCTTGTGTGATGAATGTTTCAGAAAGTTGGATCTGTTAGAATAAAGAAACAGAATCTGGGAAATCCAGCTTTATGGAAAATAACATTTATTGTTGCTGCATTCAAAGGAAACACGATGAGATTCACGTAAAAAGGAAAATGGAGTAAATAAAAGCACAGTTTCTTTAGCTAAAGGGTTCGTTAGCACCTTACAGCCTTAAGACCCACCCCCCCCTTTATAGCACAAAAACCCCTCTCCCATCATCTATTTTACAGACAGTGTTATGATCATCCTCAGTGAATTTACCTTAAAGTCGTTTGCTGCCAAATTAGATTTTATGCTGTTAAACTGAGCAAAGCAGCAGAATAAAGCAAAAAATCCTCCTGGGCCATCCAACCTCCACCGTCTTTTATAAAATATCTTATAGACCTTTTCATCTGGCGCTCAGATGACTAATTTCTATGTGGCACATATCTATTATTCCAGATAGGAGTTTGCTGGGGGGTAAAACTGTGCATGTAAATAAGTTTTTCAGCATAACGCTTGTTTTTGAAAGGAAGCGAGCTTCACAGGGAGTTTATCATCGCAGCGCAGCTCTGCAGCCAGACTCCTCCCACGCAGTCAGAGGTCAGACATCTTTTCCTGCAGATGATGCCGTAACTACGGGAATTAAACCTCAGCTCCTCACAAATGCAGTTAATTTATTTTTTTAACCAAAATACTAGAAAGAACACGAATCAAATCACGGCTCAAACTATAAACATGATTGAAATATCCTGATGCGCCCACTTTATATTTTGACCAGTTGGGGGCGCAGTTCCACCAGTTTAGTTGTTTCCATAGCGTTCAGGTCTCCATGAGTCCGGACCCGACCGTGTTTAGGAATGAGGTTCTGTCAGTGGAACCGGATCCGGGCTGCAGACGAGCCAGCAGACTGTTTTAGATCCGTTCATTTCAGCGATAAACACCAAGTCTGCTGTTTCCTCAGAAGAACCCAACCGTCTGAGCTGTAGAGGTTCCTGCAGTCTGAGGTAGAATCCAACGCAGACCATCGTTCTCCTCGTTAAAGGAACGGTGCGTCTGGTGTCTGGACGTCGACCTTCTCTGGTGGAGGAATCTCTGTGGTCTTGGTTTTCCTGACAACAATCAGAAGAGAACAGGCTGTCAGTAACAGTCGGTCACCGTTTGCCCTTTGACCTGGAGCTGTTCTCACCGTGGCCTCCAGAGGGCGCTGAAGCTGGCCGCTTGGTTCTTGGGCTGCCTGTTGCAGTCCTCCAATGAGTCGGGAAGCGGCACCCCGCTGGTTTCTGGGAGCAGGAGGCACAGGCCGCAGCCTACGATTGGTCCGCTGCTGTACACCACCATCGCAGCCAATGAGATGGCGCCGGTGGGGCTGGGCGGGACGAAGGTGGTGACCAGACAACCGAGGCGGTACGACAGGTTGACCAGAGATAAGCAGCGCTGTCTGGGGGCAGGAAGAGGAGGACGTTGGCGTCCCTTTACCCATCGGTTTATGACACTCAGCAGGATTTTAAACATTTTTCAGTCATTCTAGTTTAAAACATAAACACCCTGAAGCCAAGTGGATTTCAGATCTATTCAAACCTTCCTGCAGGAGTCTCAGGCCGTTTCTCAATCTGTGTACCGGCTGACGTAGCGTTGGCCCTTCTATGGCAGCATTGGCCAATGTTGGCCCGTCTACCACAGCGGCCGACGTTGGCCCGTCTACGGCAGCGTTGGCCGACGTTGGCCCTGGCTGCAGTTAGCCTCGGAGGTCCGCTGGTTGCTGCGGTCCTCTCATCTTCTGAAATTTTTTATAATTGCCTATTAAATCGGTAAAATAGGCCATATAGTGATGCTTAAAAGTATAATGGCCATCTGCAGCAGCCACGGCTAACGTTAGCCCGTCTGGAGCAGCCAGGGCTAAGGTTAGCCCGTGTGCGGCAGCCAGGGCTAACGTTAGCCCGTGTGCGGCAGCCAGGGCTAACGTTAGCCCGTGTGCGGCAGCCAGGGCTAACGTTAGCCCGTGTGCGGCAGCCAGGGCTAAGGTTAGCCCGTGTGCGGCAGCCAGGGCTAACGTTAGCCCGTGTGCGGCAGCCAGGGCTAACGTTAGCCCGTGTGCGGCAGCCAGGGCTAACGTTAGCCCGTGTGCGGCAGCCAGGGCTAACGTTAGCCCGTGTGCGGCAGCCCTCTCTCTGCATAGCAGTGTGTGAAGTACTGCTGGCTCTGATGGTGATATATATTTTTTTTATTTGGTAAAATGTTCATTTAATTTATGTTTATCTGATTATGTTATCTCTTGTTCCCCAACTAAACGGAAAGAGTCATAATTTATTATTATCTAGAGACTAATAACAGGAGGTGAAATGCAGCTCTAGATGAGCCGAGCGTGTGGTGATGTCATCAGTACGCCTCTGTTCCAATCAACCCAGATTTATTCTGCTCCCGTTCTCCACGAGTCCAGGCTTTTCTCAAGAACATGCTTGGTGAGAACACGAGTCCGACTCGTGTTCTAGTTAACTGAGAAACGACCTCGGCATCCGGGGGAAGATGGCAGCAGAGACAGACTGAGAAATCAAAAGGTTTTTTTATTCCACAGTGAGAAAAATCTATATTTTCCAACACAAACAGAAAGTTATCCGCATGGGTCAGGGATGAGAACAAAGAAAGGATTTAGGCCTGAAACAAACCCGACGCTGACATGTTTAGTTTGGAGCTTCAGCATCAATAGTGAGTTCACCCCTAAAGCCCAGAGAGGCTTAGGAGCAAATTCCACCTGAAATGACATCTGAATTAAAGCAAGTTCAGCTCCCTAACTACACATTGGAAATACGATTGTTTGTATTTGTGTGACAGGAAGGCATTAAGGAATATTTATCAGGTGGAACCACTATTTTAAATGTCACCACGTCTGATTTCTAGGTGATTAAACGAAGGAAAAATGAGAAATATTTAGAAGATTTTCCAAATAAACACCATGAAACCTCATTTGAGGGACCGTCACACCTGGCTTATTTAGCCAGCGTCTGCCAGACGTCGCAGAACGCTGCCATATGCTGAACTTTCTATGGATTTTTTTCCTTTTTGGGCGTAAACATGGAGTATTCAGAATGAGTCCAGAACTTCTGTCCAACAACTTCTAACTTGTGTTTTGGCCATTTCTATAAATGGGTTGTGTCAGCTGGGCCCGTTACCGGGCCGACCGGGGTTGAAGGGTTGAAGGTTTTTAACAAACTCAGCAAAGACCAGTAGATCTGAGTTAAGCTGCAGCTCATCTAGCCGTCATGTGGAGACTCCAGTCATCAGCGTAGCTTTTAAACCTTTTTTTCAGCCACACATTTCTAATAAACTCTCTAGAAAATGTTTCTTTCCTACGACTGATCAAAAATAACTAAATGTTTCTGCTAAAAACTCTTCATCTGAGTTCAGAGATGAATAAACACAGTAATCTGGGTTTAAAATCCTCCCTCGGTGTGAAGAGCCAGGACTGAACTAATGAACTAGACTCCACCCATCCTCAGACGGGTTGCTATGGTAACGGGTACCTGACCACGGTAGGAAACAGCTCGATGCAGTACAGGACGGAGATGAAGGTCGCCGCCAGGATGCACAGCTTCCCCAGCAGAGCCAGACTCATGACCAGCGCCGGCGTTCCTGCAGGAACACGGAAACGGGGATCAAAAACCATCCAGGAACTCTATGCATGGGCGGTTCCAGACAGGGGCCGACGGGGGCCAGTGCCCCTGTAGATCATGTCCTGCGTACTGAGGACATAATACTCAAATTCTAATGATGATCTGCGCTGGAACAGACATGGATACTGATGAGTCCTTTGGATCTATTTCATTTTTTTCTTTTAAAAAATTCCGTTTTACTAATTATTTAAAAACAATAAGGTGATAGCTTCAGTGGTACTGAGATAGGATCCCAGTTTTTATCTGTTAAGTTTTTTTTCAAAACAAATACCCTTTACAGCTGAATTTATCTGTTTTTCTTGAGTTCTAATTCTTATTTTATGGTAATTTTAACTGAAATTAAGTTCAAAATGTGTAAAATTCCTAAATTCTTAATGTATATTGACCTAATAGTCCTAATATTATTTGGGGGTGGCGGCCTAGTGGTTAGGGCATACTATAGGGCTTTGAATCCTGAGATTGTGAGTTTGATCCTCCACTCCCACAGACTGCCACTCTGGGTCCCTGAGCAAGACCCTTAACCCCCACTGCTCCCTGGGCACCACACAATGGCAGCCCACTGCTCCCCAAGGGGAGGGGTTAAATGCAGAGAAGTAATTTCCCTCTGGGGATTTTTAGAGTATATGAAATCAAAATAAAAAAAATCAAATCATTTGATCATTTAAAAATGTATAGAGCTTTTTTTTTTAGTAGCTTTATTGCTATGCTAAAGGTTTTTTACTCTGATTTTAATGGTAATCCAGCTGTACAGAAGAGGATTAGGGCCACTGGGGGGAAAAAACATTTTTGAAATTTAATTTTATGGGAAAAAAAAGTTTTTTTCCTCAGAATTCTGACTTTAATCTGAGAATTGTGGATCTTAATGTAGATGAAGGCCATGAAGAAGGCAGAGATGTGGAGCACTCAGCTTCAGTTGTTTGAGAGAAAACAGGAACACATTGGTGGGGAAAATGATGGAATTAGGCGACTTTTTCTGTCCCTGAGGGTCCCTGGTGATGCTGTTTGATTAATGGAAGGAGATTAAAACAAAGAGAGCTAGACTCTAAAATAGACATGGCTACGTAAGCTGGATGCTAACATGTTTGTTAGCTGTCAGAATTCAGTCAAGAATTCCTACTTTTAATCTCAGAATTCTTACTTTTTTCCCCATTTTAAATGGAAATAATAATATTTAAAACGTGAGTGTTTTTTTTTTCCAGTGGCCCTAATCCTTTGCTTCCGAAGTACAAATGAACATTTTGAAGCCAAAAATAAATATTTTCGGTTGGAAGAGATTTTTTAGTCTATTAAACTAACTGTGAATGGAAATATCACTTCATGCAAAAGCTCTACAATATATTTGAATCACTTGCCCCATTTTTTTTTTTTTTGCTTCATTCTGTGCCCCCATTTGGTCTAGAACCGCCGCTGACCCCATGGCTATGAAAGCAGCACCTGTAGGAGTCATGGAGTAAAAGCAAAGAAAATGCCTTCTAGATTGTAATCCCAGTAAAGGGTTTAATCTGGTGTGTCAGCAGGGATATGAATGATGCCAGACGGAGTGAAATGTTTGCATGTCTTTCCTGCTGCTGCTCACCGTGGTATCTGGACAGCAGCAGTGATACGAGGCAGGCGCTTCCGCTCAGGAACAGAGCCAACATGCAGATGAGCCGCCGCCCCATCCGAACCAAAGGGACCAGCAGGCAGGGGGCCTCCGACAGGCCGGAGAAGAACTGGGCGGCGTAGACGCCAACGCCGAACGAGCCGATGTTCAGGCAGATCCCGTAGTAGGTCAGGGCGGTGGCGGCGCTGCAGGGAGACGGGAGGGAACTGGAGTTAGAGCTTACCCAGCGCTACCATCCATGTTTACTTCCATGTGTTCTTCAGCACGAACTTAGAGAATCTCTCGCTCCAGACTCGTGATGTAAAACTCAGAGTTCATCACTTATGTATTCAAACTTCAAATCCAAAATTTATATTCAAACCTCTTAGATTAGCTTTTGATGTTTGTGCTACATGGCGGGGTATTAGGGCCAGGCGAGAGATTCGTAAGATTAAGAGAATAAAGTCCTAAAATTATGATAAACAAGTTGTATTTTATGACAACTGCTAAAAGAAGCCCTTTGTTCCCTAAAATGAGGAATGTGGAGCATCATGTGAAGTTCTACTTTAGCATCAGGAAATCTTTTAGCAGCAGCATCAAACTGGACTCTGGTTTATTCTTGTAATATTCCAACTTTATCCTGGTATATAAAGTCGTAAACTGGTCCTAATACTGGGTCGTAGTGCTGAGATGAAAGCTCCCAGGTCGTCTAATTGAAGCGTCCCTGCAGTCTGGATGCTTGTTTTTATTCTCTGTTGGTTTGTCTGGATTTTCAGGTTTTAAGTCAGGATGACTTCGATCGTTCGGTTATCAGATAATCAACCAGGACACGCATCTCCTCTGCAGTTTGACCTACTTCTGTAAATCTTTCGTGCAAAACAACAATCTGATTCCTTTTTTTCTGAGCAGAGATGCATTTAAAGAACAGAACATGTTCAGAATTTAAGTATAAAGTGTCTCCTGCTCCCTGTTCAACCTTTCCCCTGTTTTGTTTTTTTTCTCTGCTGTTTGTTAAACACGTCTTAACAAGTCAGACGTTTGAACAGTGAGGTTTGCATATTTTCCGCCTCGGCGTCGGTTTTCTTCAGAATAACGGACCTGATCTCCAGTTTGGACCTGAGCTGCTTTGCTGCAGTGAACTTTAGCAGAACTGCTTCAATAATTCATGGAGTTGGCTCCTCACATCATATCTGCACGTGTTCCACCTCCTAGAAACAGTGACTGATAAGTGTTTCTTGCATAACTTTGGTTATTGCATAACTAGTGTTGCGTAACAGCGGCTGATAGGTGCAGCTTTGGGACGGTGTGGTTCTCAGTGTTTTCACAAACTACAGTCAAAGTTCATGGATGCTTTAATTATCTGGTTCGACTTTAATATGGGAGCAATATTGTTGCAAAATTATTTGCACGTGTGGAGAGTTGTGTGTCTTTATCTCGATTTGTGTGTGTGCAGCGGGATTTGAAAATGTGTAAATAAATCTGGAAATGTGTGAGGAGATTAGTGTGTTTGCAACAATCTGCAAATGTGGAAAACTAGTTGTGTGTTTAATCCGGTTTACAAATGTGTTAAAAAAAAATAAAAAAAAAAATCCACAAATCTGTATTCAGATCTACAAATTCTCAACTGAAGCTGTCCCCCGAAATGTCCCAGATTTGACCGTTTTATGAATAGGGAGGGGGGATTGTTATTACGGTAGGAAGAGCGTGTGAGCATGCTGCCACCAGGAAAAACAGTTAGCTTACGGGAGCACGTAGAGACGAGGAGCAGAGCGCAACACTTTTAAAACACATTTGCTGATCTTAGTGGATTTTAGTGCACATTTGCTGATCTTAGTGCACATTTGCAAATCTTAGTGCACATTTGCAGATCTCAGTCTCTCAGTGCATCTCAGTGCACATTTGCAGATCTTAGTGCACATTTGCAGATCTTAGTGCACATTTGCAGATCTTAGTGCACATTTGCAGATCTCAGATCTCTAGTGCACATTTGCAGATCTTAGTGCACATTTGCAGATCTTAGTGCACATTTGCAGATCTTAGTGCACATTTGCAGATCTTTGCTAGTGCACATTTGCAGATCTTAGTGCAGCAAATCTTAGTGCACATTTGCAGATCTTAGTGCACATTTGCAGATCTTAGTGCACATTTGCAGATCTGTAGTGCACATTTGCAGATCTTAGTGCACATTTGCAGATCTTAGTGCACATTTGCAGTGCATCTTAGTGCACATTTGTAGTGCACATTTGTAGATCTTAGTGCACATTTGCTGATCATAGTGCACATTTGCAGATCATAGTGCACATTTGTAGATCTTAGTGCACATTTGCTGATCATAGTGCACATTTGTAGATCTTAGTGCACATTTGCTAGATCTTAGTGCACATTTGCTGATCATAGTGCACATTTGCAGATCATAGTGCACATTTGTAGATCAGATCAGATAGTGCACATTTGTAGATCTTAGTGCACATTTGCTGATCATAGTGCACATTTGTAGATCTTAGTGCACATTTGTAGATCTTAGTGCACATTTGCAGATGTGCATTTGCATAGTGCACATTTGTAGATCATAGTGCACATTTGCTAGATCATAGTGCACATTTGCTAGATCATAGTGCACATTTGCTGATCATAGTGCACATTTGCTGATCATAGTGCACATTTGCAGATCATAGTGCACATTTGTAGATCATAGTGCACATTTGTAGATCTGTGCATCATAGTGCACATTTGCATCTTAGTGCACATTTGTAGATCTTATAGTGCACATTTGCTGATCATAGTGCACATTTGCTGATCATAGTGCACATTTGCAGATCTTAGTGCACATTTGTAGATCTCGTGCACATAGTGCACATTTGCAGATCTTAGTGCACATTTGCAGATCTTAGTGCACATTTGCTTAGTGCATCTTAGTGCACATTTGCAGATTTATTGATCTTAGTGCATTTGCATAGATCTTAGTGACATTTGTAGATCTTAGTGCACATTTGCTAGATCTTAGTGCACATTTGCAGATCTTAGTGCAATTTGCACATTTGCTAATCATAGTGCACATTTGTAGATCTTAGTGCACATTTGTAGATCTTAGTGCACATTTGCAGATCTTTGATCATAGTGCACATTTGCAGATCTTAGTGCACATTTGCTCATAGATCTTAGTGCACATTTGCTGATCTTAGTGCACATTTGTAGATCATAGTGCACATTTGTAGATCTTAGTGCACATTTGCTAATCATAGTGCATCAGTGCACATAGTGCACATTTATAGATCATAGTGCACATTTGTAGATCTTAGTGCACATTTGTAGATCTTATATCATAGTGCACATTTGTAGTGCACATTTGTAGATCTTAGTGCACATTTGCTGATCATAGTGCACATTTGCAGATCATACTGCACATTTGTAGATCATAGTGCACATTTGCAGATCATAGTGCACATTTGCTGATCATAGTGCACATTTGTAGATCATAGTGCACATTTGCAGATCTTAGTGCACATTTGTAGATCTTAGTGCACATTTGTAGATCATAGACATTTGTAGATCATAGTGCACATTTGTGATCATAGTGCACATTTGCTGATCATAGTGCACATTTGTAGATCATAGTGCACATTTGCTGATCATAGTGCACATTTGTAGATCATAGTGCACATTTGCTGATCATAGTGCACATTTGCTGATCATAGTGCACATTTGCTGATCATAGTGCACATTTGCTGTGCATAATCATAGTGCACATTTGCTGATCATAGTGCACATTTGCTGATCATAGTGCACATTTGCTGATCATAGTGCACATTTGCTAATCATAGTGCACATTTGCTAATCATAGTGCACATTTGTAGATCATAGTGCACATTTGTAGATCTTAGTGCACATTTGCTAATCATAGTGCACATTTGTAGATCATAGTGCACATTTGCTAGATCATAGTGCACATTTGCAGATCTTAGTGCACATTTATAGATCTTAGTGAACATTTGCAGATCATAGTGAACATTTGTAGATCTGAATACAGATTTGTGGATTTTTTACACATTTGCAAACCAGATAACAAACACATGTAGTTTTACACATTTGCAGATTGTGCTACAGACACTAATCCCCACACACATTTTAAATCCAGCTGCACACACACAAATGGAGATAAAGACGCACAACTCTCCACACATTTGCAAATAGTTTTGCAACAATATTGCTGCCATACTTTTAGCGCCGGATCATCGGACACCATGTGATCCGTTCACCCCCGTTAATCTCTACCGGAAGCCAAAGTTGTCCTACTTCCTGCTGCAAAGCGGAGCCGTACCTGAGGTAGCTCATGATGAACAGGCGCAGCAGGATAGTCGGGTGCCTCAGGTGGGTGAGGTCACTGGGCCCGCGGCCGCCGGCGGTAGCCGTTGGCACCTGAGCTTCGGCGGCTCTCTGCAGGTCGGAGGAGGCGGCGTCCAGCAGCTGAACGGAAACACATCGGTTTAAACCGGCCACCCGAAGCAGGACTGTTAGATTCTACAGCCAGACAGTTTTACCAGGTCCAGACACTTTTTATCTGCGGTGCTGTTGCTACGGTAACTCTCTAAAACATCCTTTCTCCTCTGCAGCAGCAGCCAGCGAGGGGACTCTGGGATGGATCTGGAAACACGGAGAGAGAATAAAATAAAAGGAGATCGGGAGGGGGGGGCGGGGAGGGGACGCACAGGTAGAGAGGCAGGCAGACGATCTGCGGCAGGGACAGACACAGGTGCAGGTATGTCCAGGTGGGGCTCAGCCAGGCCAGCGGTGCTCCGCCCATCGTCCCCAGGCTGAAGCAGAACGGCAGGAAGGCGGGGGGCCAGAGGCGAGCGGCCGGGAGGGTCCACTCTACGGCTGCCGGACAAACACAGCAGGGAAAGAGCTGAACAAAGGCCCATCCAGCTGAGACAGGTGGGAACCATCAGACAGAGCTGCTGGTCATCATCATCATCATCATCATCATCATCATCTTTCTAACATTTCTACTTTCATCATTTACTCAAATGGGACCAAAAAAAAATAATCACCACCACCCACATTTCCCCTTCATCTTCTCCTCTGTGGCAGAATCAGGAGAGATGATGAAGTCAGGTGTATGATACCTGGCGCTGCAGGCATTCAGTAGCAGCCATTCAAAAGTCAACCGCCAGCCGAATGGCAGCCCACTTCCCTGCAACTCCCAGCAAAATCCCCTCCAACTTCCAGCCACTGGAGTGACCGTGTCTTGGATATTTTTTTTACTGACTCCACCCTTTCACTGAATTACAGGGTCTGACCAGGAGATGGCGCTTCTCTTTAGATTTTTATGTCCACAGATCATGACAGAAGGAATATTTTAGTACAAAGATTGATGTTTAAAAAGGAATTGAAGGGGGGGCCAGCCATGGGCCAGCTAAGGACCCATCAAGGAAAGTTTGGAAATTTTTAATGGCTATTACGGTGTCCGATATAAAACGGTGTCCTTTACATCCGTGAGTTATATCAGTAAAATGTTCACTATTATCCGATATTCACTTTTAAAGCTAATATCGATCGAGAACCAGACGTGTGAACGGAGCGGAGTGCCGCGCAATTCCTTCTCCCTGCTTAGGAGGATGTTGGCTCAACCGCTCCACCGCTTAATGTAGCTCCAGGACCCTCCGCTTTAAAACGGGCTCCGCACTCGCCTTCATTTTCCTGCCGCTCTGGCGAAATCGCTCTGCGCTCGCTCAACTTTTCAGGAGACGGCATTTTCTGACATTTTTCCTTCCTGTAATTGACATTGTTAGCGCATCGGAGCGAACTGGAGCAAAATCCGCTCTCCAGCCTTTGAATTAAAACCCGCTCTGCGTTCCACCATATTCCTTCCACTCCGCTCCAACGCTCGCATGCTCTGCCCAGAACCCAGTGATAATATCGTGCACCACTAGTTTTGGTGGTTTCTCTTACTTTGAGGTCTTTGAAGGGACAAAGTCTCTGCAGGATGTACTTTAATGTCTGAAGATGGTTTTTGATTTACTGTCCTACTTGTGAACAATGAACGCATCACTTGATGGTGTTACTAGATACCTAAGATTCCTCTATAAAGTCTGCAGTGAGTGTCGGGTTTTATTTTGGATAATGCTGTATTTTACGGGTTGGAGATTCTAAAAGGACATAACCACACGTGTCACTTTAAAGCCTGCGTCGTATTTTCTTCATATTGTGTGTTTTAAAGGAAAAGTCCGGAAATATTCAGAATTCAAACTTCTGAAAGTTCTTCATAAATCTGAAATGATTCCATCCTGTTCAATAAACGATCAGTGACTTTTAATCCAGAGTAATTTTCATGCCGAATAATGCTTTTACTGGAGGCATCCATGTTTGTCAAAGAGAACACTACTGCCACCTACTGGTTAGTGACATTGTCACGTTGTGCGATTATCGGCTGTTGATCAAGTCCCAGTGCTGTATCTGGTGTTGTTCTTACAACGCGCTATTATCCAAGTCATCTTGAAAACATTCTTCTTCCAAATGTTTGGCATAAAACATATTACGGGTTTTTTTCTCTGGCCAGAAGTTCGATGGCAAATCCTCCCTCTTTCAAGGTTGGCGATCCAACGCACCAACCCAAGCCCGTGGGAGGATCAGGAATCAGAAAGGTGGAATAACTCTTTTTTTCACTTTTACCCGATGTATTCCAGCATCCAGCTGCCATGCACGTGGGCGTATCCAGTTTCACTATAGCTCTGGTGAATTTCAATGGTGAAGTCCTCTGGAAATCTTCAATTCAAGCAATAATTGTTGTTGATTGTCAGAACGCATGTCTAGTAGTTCCCATTGATTTAGCTTGGAAAGCGTGGGAGAATGGCGCTAGGGCTTACCGCACCGTGGCGTCACTGCTGGAAGATGGCAGCGGGAGGAGGAGGGGCTACCATATTTGGGCAAAAATGGCCGCTCCCAGACTCGGCGATTGTGACAAAATTTTTAAATTGTTTTTACTGATTAACGCTAAATTCATTAAACCCCTGCAAATATTAGTTTTAGGTATAAATAATGATCCACTGATTATTTCTTGCTGACCGGACTTCTCCTTTAATGCTAATATTGATCCCAGGTTCCTCTCTGGGCCGGTAGCTCATCCCACCAACAGCTTAGGCGCTGTTGTTTAGCCTCGAAGGCTGATTGTTTATTAATCAGTTTCTATGTGGTTAATTGAGTTCACCTCCATCCTCACCTTCATCACCAGTCACAAACTGGGACAGTTCCAGTTGGTAAATGTGTCGACTATGTGGGCCATAAGGAGCAGCTAATTACAGCGTTCAAGGCTGACGGCATCACTGTCTGTTCATCTTCTACCCCCCCCCACTGTGGTAATTAGTTTCATTAATTAGACGCCAAGTAGGACACATGATCTCACTCCGTTATATTTAGAGCTAAGAAGCTTCAGTCTGGATTGTCGTCATTCTTTTATCAAAAACCAAGGAAAGTCAGAAATATTCATCAACCTTCGTTCATTTAGATTGTGTGATTCTCTGGTTTTATGTTCCAGAGAAGAAGGAAGCGGGGCTGATCTTGTTTTTGTTAAAGATGTTTAATCTCTAATATAAAAGCTTCTTAGTTCTGATGATTGTTGGATGAAACCTGCTCAGAGGTTGAAGTCTGGAGTTCAGATGAGAGGAAAAACATTTTCATGAAAACAATATGTGACAAAATCTTCACCCTAAATATAAAACCTTCATTTACTTCCATTGAATTGTTAACCTGGATCACAGTTAATCAGTAATAATACAGACATTCAAAAAAAGTTCAACAATCCACTGGACTTTGTTTCCCAGTTTGAAGACGTTTCTCTTCCATCCAGGAAGCTTTTTTCAATCCAAAAATGTCAGAAATAGCGCTTAGTTCCAGGTTTATCCAGCAGCCCAACAAAGCCTGGTTTTAGCTTAGAAAACATGCAAATAGAAACGGATGAACGGGTCCCCCCTTTGGAATGGGGGTGGTTTGGCTTCTTTGTTAGCCTGCAATGCCCCATACCTGTCTATGTCTCTGAAAGGGGGTGATTAAAGGTGAATAGTTGGCCTGGCTTTGAATAGGTGAGGTCTTCTGTTCTCCTGTAAAGGGGTTGGGGCTGCGACGATAAAGAGAAGGAATCAACTCAATCTTTTAGAAAGCTAAAACGTGACCCCCACCCCCCACCCCCCTCTGATTAAGGTTGGTTTTTCCTTTCTTAACATAGATAGCTTCCTTCACACTCCTCTCAAACTCTAAAAAGCCTCAAACTCGACACAATTTTTGACATTTTGAATTGGAAAAAGCTTCCTGGATGGGAAGAGAAACGTCTTCAAATTTGAAAATAAATTATGTCTTGTTTTTTTTTTTTTTTTTTATATAAATACACACACACACTTATTTGGAACAACTGACCAAATGTTAATTCATAATGAAGAACTGCTTTACACTGCTGCAGGTAGGAGAACTCAACTCCTAATTCAGAAACTTTAGGGATGTTCCAGTTAAAATTAATGACTTGGAAGTTCAACATTTTGACTTCTAAGGACAAATGGATTGAAGCATTACATTTACTTGGACTGTAGCCTGAGTGGAATCTCGATTGGGAGCTGATTCAGCCTCCTGATTTAGATCTAATCGTTATGTATCTATAAAGTTTTGGACAATGACTCTAAAGGTGCTGGAAAAGCATTTTTTTTAATAATATTAAACCAAGAAGACCTGAATAAATACATGATCTAGAAGTTAAATTAAGATTTCCTAGTTAAGGAAAGTGTATGTATCCAAATCATTGGCCTGTTGATAAATGGGGCGCGGTGGCCCAGTGGTTAGGGAATAGTGTTTGGAATCCAGAAGTTCTGAATTTCGTTGCTCTTTTCTTGTGACCGTGTAATGACAATAAAAAGCTGGAAAAGTCATGATTTCCTAGACGGTTGAGTTCAATTTCATTCAGGTCTGATTACTGTCAGGATAATAGAATGAAGGATTGATCTATCTGACAATTTATAAACTAAACTAAAACTATGTAAATCTAAATCTTTGAGACTTGGAAGGATATACAAAGACATTTCTAGACAGCTCTACATGTCTCTCCCTCCCACTAAAGGTCAGAGGTCATGATTCAACTGTAAGAGAGACTGGGAAAAACTGTCCAGAACCACATAATGCGCAGATGACCCATTAAAGATTTAACATTAAAGACCTCGATGATTCCCAGGACTTCTGGATAAACCATTCATCCATCTTCTAACACGCTTAATCCCAAGTGGGGTCGCGAGGGGCGCTGGTGCCTACCTCCAGCTGTAAATGGAGATAGGCACCAGCGAGAGGCGGGGTCCACCCTGGACAGGTCACCAGTCCATCGCAGGGCAACACGGAGACAAACAGGACAAACAACCACTCACACCTACGACTAAAGGAACAGCAGTAGGTCTTTAATGAGCCTCTTTAATAAAGACAATCAAACATGGTGGCAATGGCTTGGTACAGCTTTGAATTGAAACAATATCCTGTAGAAAATATTGCTGAAGAATAAAGTCAGGCCATTAGAGGAATGATGCAAAAAAAACAACGGATCCCAAACCGTCCCTTCACCACTAACCATATAAACGTGAACAGGACATCTCCTTCCCTTCAACGGAAAGGGAAAGCAGTCGTTTCTATGACAACACAGTGACGCCTCATGTGGCTCTGTAATGCAGGTTGACATGACGTGAAATATTTGTCATTTTATTGAAAATAAATCTATTCAGTCAAATTACAAAGAGGAGCTTCCATTTAGGGATTGACGTACGCCTTTTATAAAGTTTTAAACTTTTATATGCACGTATTTTCTCTGCTTTAGGTCCCCGTTAAACCCGCTGCTGAATTCCAGCCAGCCTGCACTGATACAGGCTAGATATGCAAGGGCGGAGCAGGACCCCGCCCTACTCAATATGTGTCCCTAAATGGGGCGGATCCTCCACTGGAACGCACAAACGCAAGGTTAGCACTCAGGGTTAGCTTTTAGGGGCTTGTTTGGGATTGGGCCTAAAACACAAGACCAAGAATTTGGAATTACTAAGTCAGGAACTGAGGCAGTTTCTCAATATGTGTGAAGTTGGTCTGTCTGCGGCAGCCGACCAGAGCCGACGTCGGCCCGTCGGTCGCAGCCTCTCTCCGCTTAGCCGTGTGTGAAGTACCGCTGGCTCTGATGCTGATTTTTTTTTTGGTTTTATTTTGCAAAATGTTCATTTGATTTGTGTTTATCTGACTGTGTTCATCATTATTCCTCCACTAAATGAAAAAAGTCATAATTATTATGTAGAGACTATTAATAACAGGAGGAGAAATGCAGCTCCAGACGAGCCGAGCGTGTAGTGATGTCATCAGTACGCTTCTTTTCCAATTGACCCAGATTTATGTTGCGTGCTCCCGTTCTCCCCGAGTCCAGACTTTCCAGTGTTCTTCTCAAGAACAGAGTCCGTACTCGCGTTATTGTGAATTAAGAAACGGCCTGAATCTAAGATCTGGTCACATGATCGTTACAGGCAGTTAATAGTTAATAAATAACTACAAAGAGCAGTTGATCAAATTACACCCCAGTGATATAAATGAATATATTCTACTTTTCATTAGATAAATAAATAAAAACAGTTATTAGGTTACTTTGCGTAGAGTTTAGCCAGACAACATGGCTGAGCAGCAGCTGCTGCAGCCATACGGCCTGCTCATCTGCTGGAACAGGAATTAGCCTTTAGTTTAGCGTATGAGGCTGCTGCTAATCCATGCACACAAATACACACTTGGAGAGGATTACTCACAGAGGAGGTCATCGGGAGAAAAGATAAGAGAGAGCTGCAGTGTTTATGTTCAGAGTGTTATCTGACAAGAACAGCAAACTGGAGCTGTGATGCATTATTGATCAGATGTTCACACGCTGGGAGTCAGAGGCTGTTAGCGGAGCTCCAGATTTTATATTCTGACTGAAACATGAAGAAAAACTGTCAAAGCAAAGACTTTCTTCATGTTTAGGAAAACATATTTTATACAGCAGAGCCTCTGGACAGCAGACATGAGAACACTGATCAATAATGCAGGAGAAATTCCTGCCGAGACACAAAAGCATATAAACACATCAGATAATCATCCCTTTAGGAATCTATTTGTTTCATCGGTTAGACGCAGAGCAGGAAATGTTTCTGTGGTCAAACCTTCCTCTTTCTCAGCCATAATGTGTGCAGAATGTTGCTTAAATAGCCTTGTTAAAAAATATGGTTAGAAGCCACATATCTAAAAATCTCTGCTGGACTTTCGACTTTTAAAAAGACTCAGCCTTTTAACGACACGCTGAAAAAAATAATGGCATTTACTTAATTGTATTTAGTGACTTTAACACAATTGCTTCATGTTAGCAGGGTAGGACACACAATTGTGTTAAAGTAACTAAATATGATCAAATAAATGTTCCAAAAAAGGAAATAAAAAATCCACTGGACTTTGTTTCCAAGTTTGAAGACGTTTCTCTTCCATCCAGGAAGATTTTTCAATCCAAAATATCAGAAATAGCGTTTAGTTCCAGGTTTTATCCAGCAGCTCAACAAAGCCTGGTTTTAGTTTAGAAAAACATGCAAATAGAAACGGATAAACGAGTCCATCCCTTTGGAATGGGGGTCGTTTGGCTTCTATGTCTACCTGTCTATGGCTTTGATGCTCAATTCTTATTTTTTTTTGTGAAATCCGATTTTTTTTTTTGCCGCTCATATTTCCAAATATATGCGACTTGTATGTGATTTCCAGATGCAATGGCGTCACAGGCCAGCATGCTCTTTTTTTTTTCGGAAATAAACAATGATGGTAGTGCCGGTGCGCGTAGCGGTTTTCAACCATAAAAAGCTCAATCTTTTCAGGATGCTTAAACATAAATACTGCTCTCCTCGCAAAATGCAGAATAGTGACCTTTGTCCGGTATTAATGGCGTTCAGATCGGATGAATCCAACCTGGCCGTTCAGACACAGGTGGCATTTGAAAAGATCAGATTCGTATCGGATTCAGGACCACAGAGCCAAGTGGCCTGGGTGGCATTGGAAAAAATCGGATCTGTGTTGTTCAAACTGTCATAAAAGATCAGATCCAGGTCGCATTTGGGCAAAAAATCAGATTTAGGTCACTTCAGGCTGCAGTGTGAACGTAGCCTATGTCTCTGAAAGGGGGATAGTTGAGGGAATTTTTGGCCTGGCTGCATAGGCGAGGTCTTCTGTTCTCCGGTACAGGAGGTGGGGCTGCAATGATAGCAGGAAGGGATTAACTCAATGCTGCATGGACGGTTTTTTAAAGCTGAAAGTCCACCCCCTCAAAGTCGTAGGGAATCGACCGTTCCAACCGTTGCATTTCAGGAATTCTCCCGAGTTTTGCATCGACTTTACACGCAGTGAATAAAGTGAATGTGATTGGTGGTTTATCAAGAGGGCTGGATTTTTGGTGGAAGAAGGTTTGCAAGCAAATTTAATTGTGGCCGGTTTGTCGGAAGCATCTTGCTAACCAGTTAGCATCTTAGTGCTAGCAGGTTCCCAATGGGAAATTCCATTGGGACCAAGTAACACTAAATTGGTGACTTAGAAGCGGCAGCTGTCAAGGAACGCTATGGACAGCGAGAAACATGCAAGAAGGAGGAGAGTTTAGTGTCCGGAGGTAGGTGGATGAGTCTCCTCCGTCATCCATTTTTATTTAGAGGAGGGAAAGCGGGGGCGAAGATGTTGTGGAAGAGGGACGCCAGGGCGGCAGAAGCTTGGTTTGGTGTAGAAGGCTTCCAGCCGTACATGTTTGAGCCCTTGCCTGCAACGCTGCCAGTTCTGTTAGCTCTACGCCTGCTGAAGACACAGACGTCCATCCCGTGAACACTGGGACGCTTAACTCAATGGGAAAGGAAAGGATTCTGATTTCAAGCGTTGCGTATATTAGCTGCGACACATGAATCAATCTGAGGATGTCGTTCTTCTGTGTTGGACAATGCGTCTTTTGGCATTTAAAGCAAAGGCCAAAAGCGGTTGTATTATTTTTTTCAGTGCAGGCTGATGGACTCATTATTCACTCTAGGTTCCTCCATCTCATCCTTCTCTGAAAAATGTTTGAGAGGAAGAATCTCATATTCAGAGTAGAAGAAACATGAAACTCTTGGCTTCATTTGCTTGTAGGGAAAAAAAGTAAATGTACTTTTTTGAAAATTAAAAGTTTTTCTCACTAAAGTCATACTGAACCGTCTTTGGTTTATGTTTAAGTCCAACCAGATGAGCTTATCCCGGCCCGGACCAAGACTTCCACAGTGATTGTTCAGATTTTTCCAAATTATGTCAGAGTATACACAAAGATGCAAAATCATGCACATACTGAAAAAGTTGAGACCGGTTGCTGGACCACAAAGGCATCACAATTAACTAAATAAAACCAAATAGATGTGCACAAAACCAACTTGGAAACCAATTTTTTGGATTTATAAATAATATTTTCATCTGGTAATCTAATCTGAAGGAAAGAAACTGTCATAACAGCTGAGTCATGTTAGCTGCTTCTCTATGGGTCAAAAGAGAGAGCTTACACCAGAATTTGAGATAGTTAAACTAAAATGTCTTTGCTTATGTATGAAATCAAAGACCAACATAAATTAACTCCAGTAGATTAATATACTTTAACCAATAAATACTGCAGCAGGGTGACCAGTTTGGATCCCAAGCTGCTCTAACTGGGTTCACATTATATTAACTGTGGGGCGGATTTAGCATTAGTCAATACTGGGCAGATGCCTAGGGCCCTAAGTTCCTGGGGGCCCCATGAAACTCTGTATACATGAGAAACGTGTGTCTCATCTGTCCCTGTTTCAACAAGGACAGAATCAGTTAACTGGTAATGAGAAGAGAAGTATAATAAGAGACGTTTTGCAGTGCTGTAGTCATGACCATCCAACCAGAATCAAAAATCAAACCAATGGGAGATCATCTTATTTGTGTTCATTTAATTGTCCTGCAAACTTGGAAACAAAATTCCAAGTAGTAGTTTGGAATGTTAGCCTAGCTTTAGCTGTTTCTAGCTCTGACTATGGAGAGTTCTGGAGCAGAGAGAAGGACCAGATCGTTCAGTAACAGCAGCAGCATCATATTCACAGATGTCCTTAATACCAAAAAAAACAAAAACAAAAAAAACATTTTAGTTGCTTAATGGAAGGTGAATTTCTGAATTTTTTTTCTTTCTATTTTTTCCCTCAAAACTGAGCTCACAGCTCTTAATTTGAAAGGTTAAATAAGATTCTGTTTGCCAGCAACTAAAAACATTTCATAACAACAAAGCAGACGTTTCTTAACTCCTTTCTTACCATTGCTCCTCGTTCCTGAGGAATAACTTAGATAAGGACGGGTTCGGGTGTTTTCAGCACCATAGATGTGTGAACAGCGGCCATAATATACACAGAGAAGCTTTACTTCATACTTTTCCCACTGGATCGAATGTTTGTGGTTAAAATTATGAACAGACTAGTGGAAGATAATGAGACCACACCCCTACAATCCCCCAGCTTTAATATGTCCACTGCTTCGGGACAGGACACCAATATGTGGAAGCTATCTCTATAGTTATGCTGCTATAGGCTTAGACTGCTGGAGGACATAGGGACCCCTTTTTCATCATTCTGCTTTATCCTCTCTATTCTCCCCACTCTGCAGAATCTGTTGGTTCAATCTCCTAACGCTTCTGCTCTCTGCTTTTTTCTCATAGTAGCTTCATCTGGTCTGTTCCTGGCTTGGCTGTGACTCCATCCTGGAGAGAAATATCAGCTGCAGCTGCTGCCATCAACACCTTTTGTTTCTAGATGTTGGAGATCAGTTTTTCTTGTATCTATGCTTCTTTTTCTATGTCTGCTTCTGTCTCCTTGAACCCCAGTGGGCCTCAGCAGATGGCAGCTCACACTGAGCCTGGTTCTGCTGGAGGTTTCTTCCTGTTCAAAGGGAGTTTTTCCCTCTCCACTGTCGCTACAAGCATGCTTAGTGTGAGGGATTGCTGAAGAGTCAATGAGTCGATGCAATCTGCTGGTTTTCCTTAGATAGAAAACTTTGAATCAGTCTGACTGGATGATCTGGTGAACTGGAAAATGCCTTGATATATGTGTTGTGAGTGGCGCTATAGAAATAAACCAAACTAGAACGACTCCACAATAGAAAAATGACCATAGAATGCTCAGGCAAACAAAGATGGTGATTGGTCAGAGAGCAGAGGCTCTTTTCTGAAAACAGATGCAACAAAATTCAATCAGATAAACTGAAATCATTCTGGAACAAACTGGAACGAAGAAAGACGAAAATAAAAAAACTAAAATTAAGAAGGCGGCAGTGAGTGCAGGAGATCTATGGGGATATTTTAAATGGTTTGGAATAAAGAAACCCATTAATGCCACGTTTAACGGTGAGAGTCGGTACCTTTTTGCAGAAGGGGGGTGGTGGGCAAAGCGTCCGCCTTCAAGCTCTTCTTTTGGCGCCGTCTGAACCAAAGGAATCTGGTTTTCCGCCTCTTGGTGGGCTGGTACTGATACTGAGGTGGAACCTCCGCTTCCTTTGGGGGGTTTGTCATACTCATGGGGGGAGGGACGGGTAAGGCATAGCAGTGGCGAGGCTCTGGGGATGGGGGGCAGGAACTGGTGCGGCGCCGGGTGAGGACGGGGCAGGAGGGGCGCTGCACCTGGGCTTGAATCTGGGGTTTGGTACAAGATTCTAGAGAGAGGAAGAGTTTCCCATGAGCCTCTGGGGGAAGAGAAGGGTGGACGTGCTGTCGCGGTGGGAGGAGCCAGGGGTTACAGTGGGGGGGAGCTCTGTCACCAACAGGCGATGCTGGCCTGTTGGGGTGCAGTCCCATCATGGCGGTCTGTTGTTGGTGGATCTTGGCGCTGAGCAGGCGCCTTCTCAGGCTGCCTTCCGTTTTAGGCTGGAGGACGGCCATCTTGCGAGGAAGGAGCTCATCTTGCTCTTCATCGGGCCCCCTATTCCAGCAGTGTGACGACACACCAGGCCCCGCCCCCTCACCTCCCAGACATTCAACATAGGAAATCATTCTGATCAGTGATTGGCTAGATGGTGAACGGCTTCATCCGACGTACGCAAACAGCTCAAACGTTTCATCGTAAAAGACCAGGATAGTTTTTATAATTTCTCCGGAAAAAATAATCCACGATACGATGAAAAAGAAAAACTATGAGTTCTTTACGTGACAATGTTGGTAATCAGATTAAAAATATTTCCTCTAAAACTGGGAAAGAAATACATTAAGTCATTTTGCATTTAATGTCCCCAAAATAAGTGCTGAAAATGAAGGAGATTCTTCAGACCTAATCCAGAAACTCAGTTAATCCTGATAATCCTTCCAGAGAAAGTTAAAATAAATGTATAGATTTTCAGAAAAGATTTACTCCAGAATGAATGTAGAATTTCTTGAGGTTTTTTTTACCGGTTGAAGCTTCAGTAAATCCTCCCAGATGTCTGATAAAACATCCCAGTGGAGGAGAATCCTAATCTGGAGGGAAAACAGCAGCTCAGTGCAGCTTCTTCTCATTCCTTCACAAGAAAACCACAGACCTCCAAACATCCCAAACCTTCTGCTTCTTCACGAGTCCAAAAACAGGGTTTCCTTCACACCTGTTGACGGAACGTTGCTCTGCCTCCTCTCTGCAGGTTTAATCTCCTAACAGGGATTATCCAGGTCTGCAGATGGCCAGCGTGGGCCAGGTTTTACCTCCATGCTCACCACCACATGTTGCTGCGTTACTGAGTCATTTCTGACCCCAGAACCAGAAACCAAAAAGGCCAGAACCGGGATTTCAACTACGAGCTGCTGACATCCAACATTTTTCATTTGAAAAACAAACTCTGACAGGCAGACAAGTTCAAACATGGATTAATCCACCGCTGAAAATAGACCCTGGTTTTACAGACGCTAAAAACAACCATCGTCTTTTTATAGGAGTTGCTGCAGTAAAACAGACCAGATATAAAATGTCAGGTTTTACAAACTAAAACCAATGAAATCAAAGCGTTAATAAAGAAATCATTATAAAAACACCGAAAATAATAAAGTGGAAATGAAACTAAAACGGACTGAAGAATTAGAAATGGAGGCTTTTGTAAAACATTAAAATCTCTTAAATTTTCTCATTACTTTTATTTTCCTTTAAGGACTTCTTGTTCCGATAAATACAGAAGATTATTAGGGCCACTCAAAAAATTAAATAAAGTTAGCTGATTTTTAAATTTTATTTCAGTTTAATATGGGAAAGAAGGGGCTGCTGAGTGACGCAGTGGATAGCACTGCTGCTTTGCAGCAACAAGGTTCTGGGTTCGATTCCTGGCCCAGAGTCTTTCTGCATGGAGTTTGCATGTTCTCCCTGAGCATATGTGGGTTCTCTCCGGGTACTCCGGCTGCTATCTGATTAATGGAAGAGCAGAAGGTCATTAAAACAAAAGAGCTAGTCTCTAAAACAGACATGGCTACAGCTGGATGCTAACATGTTTGGTAGCTGTCAGAATTCTAAGATTCCTACTTTAATCTAAGAATTCTTATTTTTTTCCCATATTTAACGGAAATAATATTTAAAAACGTGAATGTTTTTTTTTTTCCCAGGGGCCCTAATCTTCTTCCGTACAAATTAACATTTTCAAGCCAAAAATAAGTATTTTCAGTTGGAGGACATATAATTTTAATTAAACCAGAATTCTGAGATAAATCTCTTAAAACTGGGTCGCCGGCGACCTGGTGGATATAAAAGGTACACTATGCAGCAGTGTTGATTTTCCAGTGAGGCTCCCCAGAGGGCGAAAGTAAAAGTGCACTGTTGTAAATATGCTCAGCTGTTGTCCTGGTTTCTCCGTCAAGCCGAAGCGCCGGTTGTTTTGAAGCTTAGCAGACGAGGCGAGCGCACGCGGCAAATGACTAAGCATCTGATGCGCCCGCAAAACGCGCTGCTGCTGCTCGAGATGGAAAAATTTAATTTTGCTGCTCGACGCGCCGCGTCAACCAATCAGAGAAGCTGATCTGGGAGCTGGCAGGGGAGAGGACACGGCGCTGATGATCAGAGCGCTATGATCACTCCTCTTAAACAGTTTATTGGCGCCTAAATTAACTTAAAATGCAGAAATCTGCTGGCAGAATATGTTTTGCTTTTATTATCCTGCTGCCTGCAGTTTGGATTATTTAGATGAAAAACACCTACCAGCACGCCCGCCCGGTGAACAGCGAGGAGGCGACCCGACCAGAGGCTGCTGATGAAGAGATTCCTACTGTCGGCGCACGCTGGTATGTGGCCGGTCTGGCCGGCTCTGACAGAAATAATATTGAAGGCAGGATGATAATCTGAATGAACTGACTGCACTGATTAAGTTTTCAGGTGTATTTTCTCCGTTAAAACATATTAAAACTACTTTATTCCTCCACCTTGGCGTCAGACACACTTTGCACCCGCACAGCCAGAGCAGCAAAGCTGCTTCAGGCAGCAGCGTCCAGAACTAACTGGTACAAGCAGCAAAAATGAAGCAGCAGGCCGCGATTTTTGCTGCTTTTGCTAATCGTCCGCTGTGAAAGCAGCGCTGCACAAGATTGCCACTGTGCTAGCTTAGCGAGCATGCTTTTAACTGGGGGTGTAGCAGTTCTCGCCGTAAAGCAAGACCGACTCTCGCGAGACTTCTGAGCCTGTGGGTGCTTGAGGTCGGGTGCTCCTGCAATTGCAAGTGCGGCATTTCCCCACAGACCACCAGGGCGACGAGAATACCTTTGTTCAACCTGAAATGACTCATTTAATCATCAAAAACGTTATGGAACACATTAATTAACTGAAAAATGTTGCATAGTGTGCCTTTAAGTGAGGGTAATAACTCATAATGCATAAAATTCCACCGGAGCAATTGCGCGCAGCTCCAAGCTGACACCAAAAGTTCCAGACTCCACAGCTCTAGAACTGTTAGAGCTAGAGGTCTAAAATTTTGTGGTTGACATGATGTAGAACACAAGAATATCTTTATTACTGCTGTTCAAAAAAGACCTATCATTTCCGAGAATAAAACAACAACTTTGAGTAATGTTTGAACTGATACAGGTTGGTCTGTGTTTTAGTCATCCAATTTTTACATATTAGGAAACTAGAGGGTGTTAGCTTTTAAATAACGTATTGCACATGTAATTTGGGCTTACAGTTCGTAAGTTATTTGCAAACTAGGCGAGGATTATCCAAAATGAGGTGGATGTTAATAGGTTAAAGTCAGAATTCTGAGATTTTTTTCCATATTAAACTGAAATAATGTTTCAGTTTAATAAAATTACTGCTCTGTTGGCGCCAAAAGATGATTTAAAAGGAACCAAAAAGCATGACAGAGACACCTTAATTATCCCACATACGACTAATTCTGCAGCTAAATGTCCAGAAAGAGAAAAGTCTAAATGAACTAACTGATCATGTCCTAAATGATCTCCTGATCTTGCAGCTGCAGGAGGATCCATCAGGGGCGGACCTGTGACAGGGCTGGTTTAATGACAGACGCACTGCAGCTGCAGACAGGTGAAAGACGCCTCGCCTGGAGAGCGTTAAATCTTCTCTGAGCCAAAACAGGAGCCTCAGAGAGAGGAAACAGAGGACAGTCCTGTTTGATGGCTGGTCACAGTGATCTGATTAATAGCTGATTGGATCACCTGACCCACAGGAACCTCCTGCTGCTCCTGCTTAGTCAGCTCTGCCCCTGGTTCTAAAGAGCGGCTCGGCTGCAACGATAGACCTTCTGCTGGAGGCAGTTTAAAATCTAATAGATTAAAGGAGCTTTTATTCCACTCAGTTTGAACATTATTATTTTAGAGAAAGATGTTCTGTCAGATAAGATTATAATATACATTAAATTACACTAAAACTTCCTGCAGTCGTCTGGTAAGATGGACAGCAGCATTTTAACTTTATAAAGTGAAACAGAAATGGAACGTTGGACTCTAACAAACTGATGCTGAGCTGAAGATGTCTTTTCCTTTTCTGTTCAGTCTCAGAAAGATTCCTGATAACTGGAACTGACCACTGGACAGCAGGATTTACCTAAACCTCGGGGAAAAACCAGCAAAAGGCTCAATTTTAGGGCTAAAACATAGTGAAACACTGAAAACACCAAATCAGGTTAGAAAAAGTGGGATTTCTGTTCTTATTTAAAAGAAACTGATCCTGCCTCAAGGTTTCCACATTTAGCTCAAATTATTACTGATATTATTGCTGTTTTTCTTTCCCACATTAAATATCTCTCCCTGTGATTGGATTTTCATTCTGACCTCATCATTTGGTGGGTCCCGGCAGATTAGGTTCTGTAATGAGCCGAGTTCTGGTTCTTCTGGACCTTTCTCTCTGTTATAGAGTGCTATGCTTCCCACTGTCACCCCATGCTTGCTCAGACTGAGGCCTTCCTTTGATAACTTTGGAGTAACAGGATGAATGTTTAAATATAATCCAGCTGAGTTGGACTCTTGATTTGAGTGACAATGAGAGCCAAAACTGGAATCTGGCATCCCAGTTTTGGAAAATGGCATATGCCAGTTGGTAACCGGCATATGTCGGCCTGAAACTATTGATCAGATTAATTGTGATTAATCGATTATTGAAATAATCGTCAACTAATTTAGTAATCTATTAATTGTCAACTGGAGTATAGAGACTCTAAAACCCCACTTAGACCCACTTAGAGCAATCATTTTATCAAAATTGTAAAAAAAAAAAAAGTTTTAGTCCATTGATTGTTCTATCTAAAACGCATCAAGTGAAAAAGCTTCAGTTTCACCTGGATCAGTTTTGTAAAAAAAAAAACTCTTTAAGGAACCTTTGTCTATCCGATTATTAATCAAGTAATGGAAAAAAATAATGGATTTGTAAAATAATTGTTAGTTGCAGCCCAAGGCATATGCTAGTTGGGAACAGGCATATACCACATGCCATTTTTTGGCTCTAGTTGCTGCTGCTCGATTTGGTGTAATTATTTGGCTAATTTCAACTGAGCAATAGAGAGATTAGGTGGATTTAATTCTTATTATAAGATGCATTGAGATGATATACAGGTTTGCTCGACTGTAAAATAGTAGAACTGCAAAATATACAGCCTCAGGGGAGAAAAAAGATCATAAAAAAGATCATATGCAGAAAAGAATCTGCAAAGTAACTTCAAACACACAGTTAAGCACAAAGGTTTGAAAAATAAACATTTTGCCCAAAATACAATAAAGATAAAAACTTTGGAAAGGAAGATAAAATGGAACCAGAAATAATAATAAAGACAAAAGAGAAACATTAGCAAAACACACAATGATTAAAAACGAGTCCAAACGAAGTGTGATGCTTCTTAGGGGAGGGGGGTCAAATGCTTTCACTAACTGAAGGAGAAAGTGTTCATATTAGGAGCACAAAACTAAATAGTTTGCAAAGAAAATGGATCCTGCAGAAGAAACAGAAACTGCAAAGAACAACTAAAGCCAGACAGATCCAAAAGAACAAAATGAAACAGAACAATTCCTGCAAAAGCCTGAATTAAAGAAAAACGGCTCAGCCTCAGGGGGATAAAGGAAAACATGGAGGATGTTACCAAAGTAGTTTTTATTCTGTCGGCTGCAGCTGCTACAGATGTGTTGGAGAGGCTGACTGGGATGTTTCAGCCTGCCTCAACAGGCCGCTGCTCATTAAACACAAAACAAACGCAGCAAGGAGAGGAATGCACACACCTCCTGACCCACAGACCGCCACAAACCACCCACTCCCACAGGTATACAGCCGCCACCCCAGCCGCTGCAGCAGAGACGGGACAGCATCATAGCAGTAACCATGGCAACGGTGGTCAAAACAGCTGTAATCTGAAACACGCTGCAGCTCATCAGCAGTTTGTTCCCTCCATCAAACCTCTTATCTGTTCTCCAGCAGCGTTGGACTGTTTTACAGATGATTAAACACAGAAACCCTCTGAAAGATGTTCTCCTACCTTTCAAGCAGAGCATGTTTCCCCTCCCTGTGTTCGTGGAAGTGGATGGGAATCCAAGCAAAGACAGAATAAAAAAACACAAGTTCAAATCTGAGTCCTCCCTCTGCTCTGTCTCCCTCCTCTTTTCCTTCACAATAAAAGCCTGCAGCAGCTGCTTCCTGGCCAGTGAAGCCTCATCTCTGATTCCCTTTAATCATGTAATCAGGCCAGGAATTTGGGGCTAACTATTTGTGCATTGGAAGTGTGAATTTGATGTTGCAAAGAGAGCTCCATTCTAAGTTTTGTTTTTGTACAATAATAAAAAAAAAAATCACAAGTACAATTTATTTTTAAACCTGTTGAAATTCTTCAGCACGAGTACACAAAATCTGTTCTAGAAGTTGCACATCAAAAACCTCTTTCATCCTCAGTTTTGCTCTAAATGGTCCAGAACTATTGTTTTAAAACTATTGGTTAATACAACTATTCCGTATGTATGCACATTAAATATGTTTTGA
>JAGKQL010000067.1:2869934-2907719 GCA_018398635.1 Cyprinodon brontotheroides | reverse complement strand
ACTAAGATTTGCAAATGTGCACTGATTTGATAAAGGACATTAAGATTTTTAAATGTGTACTGAGATTCGCAAATGTGCACTAAGATTTGCAAATTTGCACTAAGATTTGCAAATTTGCACCAAGATCTGCAAATATGCACTAAGATTTAGAAATGTGCACTAGAGACTACATTTTTCGGGAATCCCATGGGTCCGCGGGGGATTCCCGTGGATTCCCCGTGGGATGGGAGTCAGTATTAAGTAACGATCCACGTGATTGGGACGGTACAGGATTAAAACATTAACGGGAGCAGACGGGAGCGGGGACAAACCAATAGTAACTTCCGCTTGAGTTTTTCACCACCCGCTAGCAAAAACAACAAGAATGGGAGTGGGAGCAGGAGCGGAGTCATTCCCTGAATGGGAGCCGGATGGGAGTGGGAGTAATTTCACCAGAGGTGGGGGCGGGACAGGATTTAGATTTCTACCCTGGCCCGATCGACGGGACACAATTTTTTAGTAGAAGGAGTGGGACGCGGACAGGCAGGAAAATCCAGTCCCGCGTCAGACTCTAATGTGCACTAAGATTTTAAAATATGTTCTAAGATCTTCGCCAATGTGCACTAAGCATGATGAAAGTAACGCCATGTCTGCCGTCCACCTTTTGTTCTCAGTGATGGGGGTAATCTAACTACCTACTTTGACTTGCAAACTATAACGCAGTTACCATTGTGACAACCCGTTACTGCGCGCCGTTACTCAGGTCGCACAATTAACCTTTTTCATGATAGGACTTGTTGCGCGCCTTGTCATGAGAGAGGGGAGGAGGATGAGATTGGCTGATGTATAGTGAGATTCCGTCTGCACAGTTGGGTAGGTGGGTGTTTCTGATGGTGGGTGTTAACCTGCAGCAGCACACACAGACAGATGGAGAGTGAGGAGGACTCCAGCAGCAAAACAGCGGCTTTCCAAGATGGAAATACTCGGTGTTACGTCGAAGCTGCGTTCCCCTTATCAGATACGGTTTCCCCTGCATCTCCGCACAGCGCAGGGCGGCATTCGATTCACCGCTGCAGTTTACAGTGAAATCGCGTGCTGTCGCTAAAAGGCGCCTGAATAGTCGCCGTGCTCGCTTCACAGGAGAACTATGGAGAGCGTGAACTGGATGGATGGATGGATGGATGGATGGATGGATGGATGGATGGATGGATGGATGGATGGATGGATGGATGGATGGATGGTTTAATGGATGGATCTTTTTAACCTACTGTATTTTTTATTTAAACATTATTTGGCTACCTCTGCGCGTGGGATGGCATCCTATATTTCAAGTCCCACACAGATTTCTATGCCACTCCGGGAGCAGATGGATATTGTGAAGGCATGGCACGGGTATGCAGACAGATAGATAGATGTAGACATAGATAAAGATATACGTTCGGCCACGAAAGGATTTCGGTAAATTAGACATCCCTAGTTATTAATTCCCCACCAGATCTGAAATGCCCTGTTAAAACCCCATGGCGCCTCCCCGGATGCGTCATTGACGCTGGAAATAATAAATGCTAAACTCTCTGCAGGTCTTATTCCTTGTCGTCCGGGCCGGTAAGTTCGGCGAAGGCGGGGCCGGATGTGGAAAAGGGGTTACGTGCTTAGAAACGCCAGGCAACTATCATTACTTTTACTAGTAACTAGTTACTTTTAGTAACTTTTGAGTAACTATTTTTAGTTACTTTTATTGTGGAGTAACCCAGAGAGAGGCGGGGAGCACAGCTCTGCTGCAGAAACGTGCCTTTTCAGTTACTTTTTGGAAGAAGTTACTAGTAACTATAACTAATTACTTTTTCAAAGTAACGTGCCCAACACTGGTAATAAGATCTGCAAATGTGTACTAAGATTTGCAAATTTGCAGTAACAATACGTAACGTGATACGCTGCACAGGTTTCACCAGCAACCTCTTCTTCTGAACTGAAAAAACTTCTAAATGTTTTGGTGTAGTTAGCATTAGCATCATTAGCATTAGAGAACAGCACAAAAGTAGAGCGGGTCACTTCATGGTCGGGAGTTAAATTTGTGGCTGTCACTTTTAAAAAGGTAATATTAAATTACTTTAAGTTACATTTTCCCAGAGTCCTATTATTACATGTTTATGTGTACATTACCTGAAGGAAGGATCATGAGGACCTTTGATTATGTGTCCCAGTCAAAGTCCAGACATTCATCTAATCTGATTAAGTTTGAGCTATTTTTTAAAAGAGATCCAGTAAAATGTGTTTCTAAATGTCCACAGCTGGTAAACATTATACCTGAAGAGGCTTTCAGCTGTGGTTACAGCAGAAGTGGATTCTACTATGTGTTAACCTGAAGGGAAATAAAACCTCAGATTTCTATCTGATAAATGTTTTATGTTTAAGGTGATAAAAATTGAGGTCCAGTGAGATTTTAATAATATTTGTCATTCAAAAGCGGAAAGCACACTTTATTCAGTGCTACTACTGTAAATGTCCAGAATGTGGATGTTTGGAAGAGCCGGCCTCCCCTCTGGAGGCGGTTGTCTGCAATGATTAAGTGTGGCTGCTTGGTGGGACTGTGAGAGCCGATGTTGCTTTCCCTCCCCTGGAATGCCGGCTTCATTAAACTGACTGAGCCGACCCGGTTTTGAGGAGAAAAAGATGATAGTTTGGAGGGGTAATAACAGGTCTCAGGGCGAGCTATGTTTAACCGGGCACCACAATGGCTACCCAGCACTCTCATGACCCTGGCTGCTGGGGACGGTGCTGGCCAGACACAATTAGTGGTCACAGATACCTAGGTGTGTGTTAGCATCTGTGTGTGGGTGAATGCTTGCATGCTTCAACGGCTGGGGGGGTGTATATATTTGTGTGTGTATTTGTGAGCCCATAAAACCAATGTTTCCCAGTTAGTGGCAGTGAAGTGGGTGTGTAAAGCTTCTCTCTCGGCTGCATGTAGTCTTCTGGATTTACATCAGAGCTTAAGCTGTGCACTGCAAAAATCTGGAAATAAACACTGTAACTGTATTTAGCCGTAATTTGAGTTTGTAAATAAGATCTTTTGCCAATGGAAGAAATATTTTTAATCTTTAAATAACATAAATAGATAATATTCACTTGAAATAAGACAATGCAATGTTTTTTTTCTTATTTTAAATGTAAATTGTCTTTTTCCATCGGGAAAGTGTCTCACTTACCTACTCAAATCTAGAAAAAAAAAAGAAAAGGAATTAATTTTTTTGCAGTGTGGTGTTCTGGACACGCTGATTGTTGTTAATAAAGAACTACAATAATCCAGCCTTTAAGTAACAGATGAACAAACTAAACTCTGTGAAACAATATAGATCTAATTTCAATAAAATATAACTCAAAGAAAACCTAACGATGTTGGCTGTGGTCAGAAAATGTAGATTTCTCTTATTTCATATATTGATTTATGCTATTTAATCACTAGAAAAGTTTTTCACTCAGTCAGTTTCACCTGCAAAGCCACACAGGTGAGGGCTGATTGTAGAAAAGACAGATTTATTCCCCTAACAAGTCAGATTCTTTCTCAAGGTTTATTCATAACATGTTGGCTCTGAATACTTTCCATTATTGTAATTAAGGAGGAACAAACGCTGCTCAGATCAGAACAGGGCTGATTAACATGAAATTGTTGGGATCTGGAGATCTGCCCACCTTTCTCCAGCAGAGGGCGCCCTAGGTCTCCTGGAGCTGAAGCTGACTACCACACCTGCGGCTGATTTGCTCATCAGGAGGAGCAGCATATAAGCAGCGCCAGAGCGTTAAAGGCTGAATAATAGTACACCCAAAACATGATTAGCCTTCATTTCTCTACTCTCACCCCCATGCTGAACAACAACACTCTGGAGTACTCTTTTGATGATCTCAAATGCATCTGGAGATTCCATCTCGGAGAGGCTTCTTGCTGTCTGCCGACATTCAAATAATGGAGGTCTATGGCGACCGAGGCAGAAAGGTCCATAAAAGTCCACAAAAAACGTGTCAATATTCCCTCCATACTGCTCGTCCCAATGTATTCCAAGTGTCCTGAGTGGGTAGCATCCATAATTTACTCGAAAACGAAGTCATTTAGAATGTTTTAGAGCATAAACAGTAGTGTATAGATTTCCCAAAAGCGCGCTCACGAAGCTCTATGGGAAACCGCTGCAGACCAAACCAGATGAAAGTGGGCATTGATTCAGCGCCTGCTCTGCCGATAATGCAAGCGTGAGAAGAAGAAATGCCCCGCTGTTTACCTGTGCAAAGAAAGAAACAACGAAAGAAAAATGTCTGAGGACTTCAGTGTTGAGGAAGAGCATGAGTTCTTGCCGCAGCTGAATGCGCGACTTTCATCTGGTTTGGTCTGCCGCTGCTTCCGTAGACGCGGAACGCCAAGCGCTTCCAGGAAATCCTATACACTACTGTTTATGCTCTAAAAACATTTTAAATGACTTCTCGCTTTGGGGTAATTCTGGACGCTACCCACTCAGGACACTTTGGAATACATTGGACGAGCAGTATGGGAGGAATATTGACACGTTTTTGTGGACTTTTATGGACCTTTCTGCCTCGGGCGCCTAGACCTCCATTATTTTGAATGTGTCAGGCAGACAGCAAGAAGCCTCCCAGATCTTCCAGATGCATTTGAGATATCAAAAAGTACTCCAGAGTGTTGTTCAGCATGGGGGTGAGTAGAAAAAATGAAAGCTAATCATGTTTTGGGTGTACTATTCCTTTAAGCCCAGTTACGGTTAGCAAGCCTGAACCAACCAGCCTGCCTGATTCTCTGACTCCCAGAAAACCTGACTTGAACCTAACCAGTTTTCTGTCCTCTCTGCTTCCTAGGAAGAATCTGACTGAGACCCTGGAGCTCTGGAAGAGCTTCTCAACTGAAACCTGCCTGCCTGCTCTCAGTAACAAACCTGAAGATCAAACTGTCTGGATCTGCCTGCCATCCTTCAAGAAGCTCTCGAGGAAACTCTGAACACTCACAAGCCTGAAGCTAAGTTCTGTCGCTGCCAAGCCCTCTGCCATCGATCAGTCTCTAGACCCTCCTGGTTCCCTCCCTCAGCTGCTCAGTCTGAATCTCTGAACAGGTACAGATCTGCACATCTTCTCAGCTACATGATCATTAGCTGCCCGGCTAACCTAACTGTCCCTCTCTGCAGAGAGCCCTTGTGTGATCAGTCCCGGATCTGATTCCAGCATCTGTTATCTAACCTTGTGCTTGTCATTGATTCCAGAATCTGTGAAACATTCTTGTGCAAATGTTTAATAAACTGTTAAACTTTACTGACTCCTGGGTGTTCTGCATGTGGGTTAGAAACCTGAATCCCTGAATGACAGAAATATCAGCCGTATGATGAACTGTTCTCTCTTTAAAAAGATAAAAACAAAGTGCCGACTGAGAAACATCCATTTATAGAATAGAATAGATTTCAACTTTATTGTCATTGCACTGTAACGAGTACAAAGCAATTAAATGTGGTAAAATAAAAGAGAAAATGTGATAAATGTATTTATCTGTGGTGAATTATTGAATACCTTTTTTCCCACGACAGAACGTTTAATGTGTTTGTTGTTAATAAATTATCATGTTTATGTTATTGTTATTATATTTGTAGTATTATTTCATTATTTTCAGCATAAAGATAGCATAAAAAGTAGTAAACGACTGAGTTTGTAGGGACAGCATCAGATCGTCTTAGTGAGCAGAGACTTTGGACTTAATCTGGAGTCATACAGGAAGTGATGAGCTGATGTGTTCACTCTTCCTTTGTCTCTATTTCATTTTCTTGCGCTTCATCCGAGGTCGGGTCGAGGAGGCTGCAATCTAAGCAGAGTATTCCCCAGGCTTCCTGATCCACACACACCTCCCACCTGCTCCCCTCGAGGCGACACCAGGCCAGCTCAGAGACACACAGTGCCAATTCACCATTTGAAACGGAGTACTTACTGCTTCGGCTAAGTCCGTTTGGCGCAGAACGCCGAAGCACGAGTGTGTATTGGAGCAGAGCCGCATTTCGACGCCATCACATGCAACGTTTCTTAGCATTTCTTTAACAGTCAAAACTATTTATTCCCTACACAAAACATTTTGAAAACAATATTTTTATTTTCTAAAGCTTATAAAACATTAAAAAATTACCGAAATCCGCAAAAAACCGGTGGCATAAGAACGAGCGGCAGTTCACACATAACTAGACCGGTAGGAAAGTGCACTACAGACGGGTAACTTAGGCCCCTGAGGCGCGTTACCCTCGAGGCTGTCTGCTGGTCACCGGGTCCGCCAACGCCTGACTTTTTTTAATTTCACACTAATCTGTAAATGTGACCACACAGGAGGTTTCCAATGTATAATACGTTATCGCCTTCAAACAATTTCAAAAACGCACTTTTGAAGAACAGCAGCAGCAGAAAAGGGAATGTTTAACTTTAACACTGTGAGCGCTGTCTGGAATCAACTCAAGCGGCCGCACAAGCATTTGGGGAAGCGGCTGTCAGTTCGAAAGAACGCAAAAGTCTGCTCTGATGCATGCTCGAGCAAAGAGGGCGGGCCAGAACAACATCCGGGGATTTGCGCGCTCCTCATCTGGCATGCTTCTAGAGAATTGGAACGTACTCGCTTGAGGCTGATGACGGTCACGAGTACACGAAAGCTAAGCATGAGAACGCCAAGTAATAACGCATATTGAGAAACGCTCTATGTCGCACTTCCTTTGTCATATCCATTTCTTTTCTGCAGAGCACTTTGGTCAGCTGTGGTTGTTTTTAAGTGTTAAAGAAATAAAATTGATTGGATTGCATCCAAGCTGCACCCATCATGAACATGTTGAAGCTTTCTTTTTATTATTCGGTTGGTGTTGGTTAGAAAAATACATTTCATTGACGGTTTTTGAGGAGATGAAAGTGTGGACTAGTTTTTCTGCATCACAGATGAGGTGGTAACAAGACCTCTTTCATTTAAAACCTCGATCACTGAATCCCATTTTATCCTAAATACATGAAATATTTAAAAAACAGTCACTAAATAGTGTTGTGTCGATGCCATTTTTTGGCCCGATACCGATACCCGGGACCTGGCTGTGCGGTATTGGCTGGTACCATCTGTGATATGAACACTGGATACTACCTGGATGTAAAATAATCGCCATCATGGCTTCATGTCAAGCTGCTGCCTACCTTTTTGAAGCAGAAAAAAGACTAAAACAAAGTGAATCCAGTAGAACTTCTTATTCCCTACCTGGAATGGGGGACAATAGTTGAAGAAACTTTTGGCTCTCAAAATTGTATCGGTGCCCTATTGGTTGGTACTCGCCAGTGGTGTGAAAAGATCACACATTTGTCACTTAAGTAGAAGTATAGATACTGCAGTTTAAAAACACTCTGGTAAAAGTTGAAGTATCAACTTGACCTCTTTACTCAAGTAAAAGTGAAAAAGTATTTGCTCAAAAACTACTTAAAAGTATAAAAGTATAAAGTAGCCTTTAAAAAAAAAAAACATCCAAATGCCACTAGATGAACTGAAAGCTCAATTTTTCGACTATTTCTAATAATTTTAGATAGGGCCAAGGATGAGGGAGGTCTGGTTGGTCTCCTGCCTCCCGATACGCTCTCGCCTGTGTCCCACCTTTCAGACATTTCAACATCTTTTTTCTGAATCCCACATTGTAGCATGGCATAGACAATTCACCTTAGCAGCTTAAAGAACACCTGCTTGTTTCTGATGATTTCCCTTTAGCTAACCAATGAGTGTTTATGCTCTATGACTTCATCATCCAATCACACCAGTTTTCACTAGATGTGGGTGGAGCCAATGATCTGCATTGATGGAGCACATGACGGAAATAAAATATTTAGTTCATGAAACCAGGGGTAACAGCGGGGTCAGAATATCATAAAATAAGAAAATCATCAACCAGTAAAGGTTCGAGACATTTTTAATGATCTGTTACTTTAAACAGAATTTAACACTGGAAAAAAATTAGGCGTTTATGCATTAATGTTATACATTGAATTTTTAAATTAAAAACTATTTTTAAAAATTAGAACATTTTTCCACTTTAAAATCGCTCAGTTTGGTTTATAGGCAATTTCCTGATTCCCATATTTTCTCAAACCCCTGAACTGATGGTTTGTTATTTTCTTTTTTCTGTCTTAATGTTGGCAGTGGGCTTTAGGCTGCCCTGCAAGGCTTTAAACCTGGGTTTGAATGGAGACTAAGCCATTCTCAAGCACATATCAAGGAGCTCATTTTGAGCCTGGATCCAGATTTATTGTTGATTCTGTTCATGGTGGAGAATCCTGCTTCACAGCAGCAGGTTGAGCCAAACATCCTCTAAATGTTCAGGCTCCGGTCCGGCCAGGTCAAGATCGCACCAAACAGGAGAAAGAACGGCAAGAAGATTCAGTTTGTCAAATTAAAATATAGTTACAACAGATTGGTAATTACAAATTGGAGCATAATTGTTTTATATTTCTTAACCTCTTACACCCTAAGGGGGTATAAATAAATTTCTGCCTGACAAAAACACACAAAAGTAAATAACTTATAGCCTCAAAGCTATTAGATTTAAGAAGAAACTTTTGGTACGTCTGTAAAGGTAAGATGTCATAGAATGGTTTTCTGGTGTCAGCACCATTGTAGCTTTGACCCTGCCTGAAATATTAGGGACAAAATACAAAATATTTTGCATTTTTTGAACCTCGCCAAAATTTTTTTGAAATAAACATTGCAAAACACTACCAAAATATTATTTATAGCACAAAAAAAGTAGTACAGACTTTAAATCTAAATGTTGTGTAAAAATATACCAAATATGGACTCAATCAGATGAATCATATTTATTTTAGAATGGTATTAGTGAGAAATTTCTTAGGAGGGGGCCATTTTGGCACATTTATCCATAAATGTCACCAAACTGTGCCAAATGTGTTTTTACATCAATACTGGGGTTTGTTAAAATTACGAGGTCACTGTGGCAGCAGCTGGACCCACCGGGTGGGTCCGTCGGGTTCTAGGGTTAAAACTAACACTGCTTATTTCAAAGATTGATGCAAACTATTGGTTCTTCAACAGACCAGGAAGCAGATTTCTCATCTCCATCAGAAACCGCACATCTGCTGGATGCGGATGGGGATTTTTTTGAATATGTCATATTAAATTACCGTTCATTTCTACATGCTTTGCTCCTACCAATTTAATGATAATAGGGCGCATGCTCTCCTCGAGCTCCGAGGAAGTCGGAGTGCAGCAATACGGGAGGAACAGCGGAGCGCCGCTGGACGGAGCGGAGACAAATGATGTGGGATTTCAGGGTAACAGGAAAAGTGGTGTAAGTGACGTTTAGAAACTGTTGTCAGATGTGGAAATTTATAAATGTTTTAAATCTGGCTGGGTCTGAATCCAGACCGCGGTCCGCTAATCCACAGACCTCTTATGCTAAACCGGTAGCCAAGAGTAACGAAAGTAACGCTTGTTTTAAAAATGTAAGGAATAGAAAGTACAGATACTTGTGTGAAAAATGTAATGAGTAGAAGTCAGAAGTAGGAAGAAAATAAGTAATGGAGTAAAGTATAGATACCTAAAAAGTGTACCTTAAGTACAGTAACGGGTATTTGTACTTCATTACTTCGACTGACACTCTGGTTCTATTTTCACACCGATACCACCATTTCAGCAGTATCGGGCCCCGCCTGATTCTGGTATTGGCATCGGTGCAACGCTACCAAATTTTAGCCTAGTTTTGGCCTGGTGGGAGAGAGCCTTAGTGCTCTGAGAAAACTGCAGGTACCCGGTTCAAATCCCACAGACTGGGGGTCCCTGAGCAAAACTTAAAGGAATAATAGTACACCCAAAACATGATTAGCCTTTCATTTCTCTACTCACCCCTATGCTGAACAACACCCTGGAGTACTTTTTTTGATATCTCAAATGCATCTGGAGATCTGGGAGGCTTCTTTGCTGTCTGCTGACATTCAAATAATGGAGGTCTATGGCTCGAGGCAGAAAAGGTCCATAAAAGTCCACAAACGCACGTCGCAATATTCTCCATACTGCTTCTCGTCCAATGTATTCCAAGTGTCCTGAGTGGTAGCTGGGGAATTTACTGAGAAACGAAGTCATTTAGAATGTTTTTAGAGCATAAACAGTAGTGTATAGTGATTTCCTGAAAGCGCGCTTCACGCAGCTCTACGGAAACCGCCGGCAGACCAAACCAGATGAAAGCGCGATTCAGCTCGCAAAGAACCCATGAAGTCCTCAACACCGAAGTCCCTGTGACATTTTTCTTTTCGTTGTTTCTTTCTTTGCACAGGTAAACAGCACATTTCTTCTTCTACGCTTTGCATTATCGGGTGCAGAGCAGACGCTTTGAATGCGCACTTTCATCTGGTTTGGTCTGCCGCTGTTTCCGTAGGCGCCATGAACGCTTTTAGGAAATCCTATACACTACTGTTTATGCTCTAAAAACATTCTAAATGACTTCGCTTCGAGTAAATTCTGGACGCTACCCACTCAGGACACTTGGAATACACATTGACCTAGCATGTATGGAGGAATATTGACACGCTTTTTTTGTGGACTTTATGGACCTTTCTGCCTCGGCCATAGACCCTCCATATTATTTGAATGTCAGCAGACGGCAAGAAGCCTCCCAGATCTCCAGATGCATTTGAGATATCAAAAAAGTACTCCAGAGTGTTGTTCAGCATGGGGTGAGTAGAAAATGAAGGCTAATCATGTTTTGGGTGTACTATTCCCTTTAAGCCCTGATTGCCCTGAAGCCGCATCAATGGCAGCCCCCTGCTCCCCAAGAGGATGGGTTAAATGCAGAGGTACATTTCTCCAGTGTGAGGTCAATAAAGGTCAATTATTATTATTATTGTATTATTAAATTTGTGTTTGGGGCCCAAAATGAATAATATCACACTTCATGTTTTCTGAGCATATCTAAAGAAAACGAAATCCTCTTCCGGCACAGTTTGAAATTGTGACTTTTTTTAACTGAGAATTTTACAATAATTTTCCTCCCTTCATGTGGCGTATGGAGTGCTGAGGGAAATGTGCTTTATGATTACCCGTCATTGCAGAACGCCGTGACCCGAGTCTTTTCCTGGACTGTAATTTCAAGCCTTCTTCAGCTCTTCTGAGGCTTCTCCCACCGTTTCGCCTCCTTCAGGGAATCAACAAAGGACATTTCATGACAAAAAAACATGAAGAGAAGTGGAGAGCGGTGTGTGTTACAGGCGGCCCTGCCCCGCTGCAGACGGAGGAATGTTCATTTGTTCCTGTGTTTGGGGGAAACTTCATCTAGTTCTTCCAGCTGTAGCAAATGACGCCAACATCCATCCTGTAAAAATATTTTATCTGTTGTCTTAAAGACTTTTTGATATTTTTTTTTTTCTTTCTTAAGTTTTCACAGCTTTATGTAAACATCAACAAAAACAAACAAAAGAACAACCCACCCCAAATCAACAAGGAGCACTGCAGTGTTCACATAAAAGAGAAAAAAACAAAACGAAAACATACATACATGCAGCCCACATACACAAAATACAAGCAGACATGTTTCAAAGTAGTCCATACTGTCGGACAGACAAATGTGTGATATATTGAATATAAAAAAAAGAAAAAGAAGAGAGAAAACTAAATTTACAGTTTCTGTAAAAAAGATTGCACCAGGTCCCAGATCCTCCGGAATTTGTCCGACTTTTGATGAAGGTCATAAGTCAGTTTTTCAACTGCGACAATAGCAGACATTTGTGATAACCACATATCAACTGTATATGTTTTGATATTTTTATGTTTTTTTTATCAGTTGCAAATGGAATAAATATGTCAGCAACGATTCTGCATTAAACAGTTTATTTTATTTATTTAACCTCTAATTTAGATTGATATAGTGATCAGATGCAGCACCTGAAAAACGAAAAATAATATTTGAATTACTTGAATATTTACTGCAGCATTTAAACAAGATAAGTTCTTCCTGCAATGAAAATGAAGAATTATAAAAACGGAAACATGTTTTTAGTCGCGTTCACAGAAGATTCATCTTTAAAATTATACCAAATGAAATTTTGGAGCCACACTAAGTAGATTTTGATGAGGATGATTTCAATAAAAAGCCTTTGTTGACGTTAAAAACTTTATACCTTGAATTTCTCAAGCACAAAAAAAAAAATAAATCTTATTCCAGAAACTGCAAAGTAAGAAAAATCTGGTAAATAAAATTTTTGAGTTTTTTTTATGCTTTTCTTTTAGAGACTGCAAAAAGGTAAATAGACCAAATTAGGGAAACTATTCTTTAGATTTACCAGCTTCTCAGTGCAAAGTTTAAATGTTACATTCATGTTTATCCATCAAATCACATAAACAGAGAGGAGAAGGAGTTTATTGTGTGATCGTGGTTCCAATGTTCCCTCTGTGCAGCTACAGACGTCCTGTTATTGTTTAAAGCAAAGAACACGCTTTGAGATGAAAATCTGGAGAAAAAAAAATGCAATCCAGAATTGAACATTTAAAAAACTTCTTCTTTATATATAAAAGATTGTATGTTTTTTTTTTCTTATTCAAGTTGAGTTTTACGAATTGCATTCTTGCCAACTTGCATTTCATAGATCCCATCTTCTTCACATCCAGCCCAATCCAAACACACGCTGCTGATGCGCACATTGACCAATAAAAATGCTGCTGCTAACGTCCTGCAGACCAATAGAAATACGTCTTTGCTCCTTCCTCTCCTATTGCAATATTAAGGACGATGAACAAAGACGGAAAATAAAACAAAGAGAGAAACTTTAGAAGAAATCGCTGCACATTCAGTACTTCTCTCATTATTTCTAAGACCCGTCTAACCAAAGAAAGTAGGTTGGATGAAAATATGATCTAGTTTAAACCTGATTTACTAAGAAATAGTTTAAGACAAAGTCAAATGGAATCAGTGCTTTTTGTTTAATTTAAAAGCAAAAAAAGAAAATGTAAAAGTTGCAAAAACCAGGTTAAAGAAGAGCAAACCGCTAGTTCACAGGCCATAAATAATAATAATTAATAATAATTCATTTAATTTATACTGCACTATTCACCAAAAAGGCCTCAAAGTGCTACAAAAGCATTAAAAACATAGAGATAAAAAGAAATAAATAAAATAAAATAATAAAAGCTGTTTTAAAGAGAAAAAAAACATGTAAGAGGACCAAAAGTTTGATAAAAAGAAATGTTTTAAGGCCTTTTTAAAACACTCAGTGGACTGAGGTGCCCTCAAGGTGTCAGGGAGGGAATTCCACAGACGTGGGGCAGCAGCACAGAATGCTCCATCTCCCATTGTCCTGAGTCTGGTTCTGGGAATGAGGAAATTCCCAGTAAATGCCTTTAAAACGGTATTAAAACCCCACTAATGTGAAGTTTTCATCCACCAGTTTGGAAATTTGCTCTGTGAACCACGTTAAGGTCAAGCGGCACCTCTGGTTTGCCTCACTGTACCCAGTCAGAACCGGCACACACACACACACACACACACACACACTGCAATGTGTGGCACTTCTATGGGGCTCCTCACATTGTCCACACGGCCCGGTGTCAGGCGCTGAAATGAATGGCTGTTTATATTAGGACGAGCTGCGCTGAAGGAATTAGGGACTCCACTCTGACTCCGTGTCCAGGTTCCATTTCTCACATTGAGGCCAGACCCTGCCCCCCCGCCGCCTATTACGCCAGGGCGACACCCTGATTGGGTCCTCGGGGACGGGCGAGTCGGGACGCCCAGCGGCGCCCCTCTAAGGGCTCCGCTTATTTACAAAGAACGTCTGGCGGTGCATATGCCCCCTCACCCACCGCCATGGTGTCTGACGGGCAGAGGCTGGCCTGTTTATATACATGTGTGGGAGGATAAGTGCACAACACGCACCGGTTTGAACAAACATGTATACAGCATGAGGTTTGCCACCCAGCCGTACGCATATACAGACCCACCAAGGTTTCTGTTGGCACTGCGTGAGTGGGTCCGGCCGCAGAAGAAAAGAAAGCTCTCCACTACAGACTGACAGAGAGGCTAAAGGAAGTGGGGCAGATCATTTCCTCGCTGCAAACGTCCTCACGCCCTCCGTTCTCACATCCAGGTGCTCTGAAATGATTCCTTCTCTTCTCCCGCGTAAAAAAAAAAAAAACAGCAATCATCTTTTCCTCTCATTTTCTTTTGTCATCTGTCGCTTGCCTCTCGTCCCCGTCTCTAATTTACCCAGCGTCCCGCGGCGCTCGGGAGCATCTCAAATTGCTTTTGTCCATTTGCGTACGAGGCCTGTGGACGGCGTGCACGCCGGCGGCTCCGGTGAAAGCAGTCTGCAGCAGCAGGGTGGTGGGTTGAGATTGCTGTAATCATGAAGTGCTACCTGTTCATTAAACACGCAGTGGGAACCCTGCTTACAGCATTTAGGAACCAATTAAAGAGGCACAAGCTATTAACATTAGCAACGTTAGCTGGAGGGGGGAGTGAATGCGTGCGTGTGTGAGTCTCCGGCGAGCTGCAGAAGGATAATTAAAATGTAGGTTTTCAACCGGGTGTAAGAAGATGAACGCAAAAGCTCCGTTTTTTTGGTGGCTGTTTTAGTCCTGAGGTTGAAGTTTGGAGCCTCTGAAAGTCGGAACAAAGTGTTTCCATGTAAAACAGGCTGAATCGGAAACCAGCTCGGAGATGAAGTGAGCAGAGTTGGGTAATTCAGGAGGATAATAAGTAGACATGAATTCAAACTTTACCAAGTAGTGAATGCCTGTGATTATAATACAATGACTTTAAAGATGGAGTGTGATTGCTCAGGTAGGGAGGAGCCACTTCTCACAAAGGTGAAGCAGCTTTTCTGGCGGCTATAATTATCCACGCCTTGCTCTGCGACTTACACACAATAGAGGGTGATTTGACAGAGATGAGGCTTCTTGACGGAACCTTATTGGTTTTATTTCAATCCCACAGAAATCAGTCTGGCGATGAACTGATTATACGTCCATGTTTCTCTGAGAACGGCGCAGCAATGGATGAACCCAGAAGTAAAAACTACTGAATGTTTTAGATTAGTTCACTTCTTTTTTTTTTTTTAAGGTTTTACTCTTAATGTTGGACGTGAAGAATTGCGGCACAATCTTAAGGAAGAACATGGAGACCAGGAAGATTTCAAAATTTTAGCATTTTCTAATAAAAAACAAAACAATGTAATGCGGAGAAGAAAAGACGACCTTGGCTGGTCGTTGGCTGGTCGCTGGCTGGTCTTTGGTCCTTGGCTGGTCGCTGGCTGGTCCTGGTACCTTGGCTGGGTCGCTGGCTGGTCCTGGTCCTTGGTCCTGCCTGTTGGCTGGTCCTGGGTCCTGGCTGGTTGTTGGCTGGTTGTTGGTCCTGGCTGGTCCTTGGCTGGTCCTTGGCTGGTCCTTGGTCCTTGGCTGCCTTGGCTGGTCCTTGGTCCTTGGCTGGTCGCTGGGCTGGTCCTTGGTCCTTGGCTGGTTGTTGGCTGGTCTTTGGTCCTTGGCTGGTTGTTGGCTGGTTCCTGGTCCTGGGCTTTCGGTCGCTGGTCCTTGGCTGGTCGCTTGGCTGGTCTTTTTGGTCCCTGGCTGGTCGGCTGGTCGGTCCCTTGTACCTTGGGCTACTCGCTGGGTCCTGGCTGGTTGTTGGCTGGTCCTGGTCCTGGCTGGTCCTAGGCTGGCTCGCGGCTGGTCGCTGGTCCTTGGGTCCTTTTAGGCTGGTCCTTGGTCCTGTCCCTGGTATTGTTGGCTGGTCTTTGGCTGGTCCTTGGCCGGTCCTTGGCTGGTCCCCTACAATACAATATAATAAATCTATCTTTGTATTAAAAATATTCCTTTTTCTGTGATGCATTTGTGTACCTTTTAATATCTAAAGAGAAGCAATTTCATCTCCTGGTCAGAATATGTAACTCAGTGATTCAGGGTGGAGTCAAGTAAAAAAAAAGCACAGTGGCTGGAAGTTGGAGGGGATTTCCGGCCATTTGGCTGGTGTTTGACAGGAAGGGCCATTCTTTTGAAATGGGCGCTGCCACTGTAGTTAAATAGAACCTGATTATTCGTCTTCATTAACCTGCGGCACAGCCAATCAGCTTTGAACCACACCTCCACGAAAAAGCCAATCAGCATCCAAAGCTCATCTTAAAAGGCCTCTGATCCAAGACCTCATCTGCTTCCTATGTAGTGCGCATGCGGTGGTTGTGCTGTGTCACTTCATTCAGATGACCCCGTTTCCACCCACCTCCAGCCCTTCCTCCACCATTGTAGCTAAAAACTTCATCAGAAATTCATTCCTCCCGGACTCTTATGGTACTCTGCGTCTCATTTCACCGGTCCCGCAGAAGACTGCCATGTTCAGTCTGGTTCTGCCAGAGGTTTCTTCCCTAATGGGGAGTTTTTCCTCTCCTGCCGCCGCTTCATGCTTGCTCATCATGGACAGGTTCTCTCAACCTGTGTTATCCAACTGGACTTCCATCTTCCAGGTCCCTGAGTGAAGCTCTATTATCAGCTCACGCAGTCCACTGGGTCTCCCCATAAAGCTCAGCAGACCGCCTCTCCAACCAGCAGTCTACAGACTGACCAACTTCATTTATCTCCACTCCACCACCAGTATCAGAGGAAACATCCCTATTCTTTACACCTGTTCATGCAGATCTATCAAAATACAGCGCTATGTTTCCTGCCGAGGTCTGAGCGCCAAAGACCAAGTCATTGTAATAATAAATTTCTTCTAATTGTGTTTTCTCTTCAGGTGAGTTTTTCAGATTGAAATGTCTCACAAAATTCCTTCAAACTATAAAAAGCTATGTTTGTCATTTTGTGGAAAAAAGAAATAGAAATCCTAGTGCAGGATCCTTATAGCACTTTCTGCTGGTTTGCAAAAACTTAACTGATGCTGTGACCAAAAAAAAAAGCTAGTTAAATAATATTCAACAGATTTCTTAACTGAAAGTAACTGAAAATGTTCAAAAGTCCCCAAAAGGTAAACAGCAACCGAACAAAGACTGAAGAGGGAAATGTAGTTCCTGAAGAAGCAGCTAAGTCCCAAAAACAAAGTCATCAGATAACCGGTTGGTTTAACAGTCTGGCCGAAGAGAAGCATTTATATCCAGATAGAAAGTTCCTTACGAGACGCCGTTAGACCCTGACTTAGACCCCCTTTCAGAGACTTAGACCCTGAGAGTCTGAGGACAGGTACCAATAGTCAAACATAGAGCGCATGGGAAGATGGTCCTTGACGTACAGGAGGGGGGTTAGCCGAAACCATCATCAAAACCTGTTACCCAGCTTGTTCCAGTCCGCTCTTAAACCTGAAATCTATGTCACATGACTTTGTAATCTATTTGTGAAGATTCTCAGTCATCCAGGTAAAGATAGAAAAGTTCAGTTTAGGCAACTGGACATGAACTTTTCCTTTTTTTCACCTACACCTGAAGGCTAAAGGACACTTGTTTGAGGACAACAACGTCCAGATTCTGGCCAAGGAAGACCGATGGTTTGAGAGAGGGGTTAAGGAAGCCAGTTTTGTTAACCTGGAAATAACATCTATGAACAGAGGAAGTGGGCTTAGACAGAACATTTCACCTAAAGCACTTTTTAGGACCAATACCCAGAAGATCATCCTCTGACCTGCCCTCACCTGACTCACACTTTTACGAAGCAAGTGACCGAAGCAACTCTGACGAGGGAGTTAACGACCCAACAGAACCCCTAACAACCATTAATATCCCATGTGACCTCTATGGCCAATTCAGTGGGAGGGATCAGAGCCACCTTTTGTCTCTATAAATGTATATTAATCTCAGTGCTCCCCAACAGTAGTTGGGCCTGCAGGTGTTAAATATGGTGTGAACATGATGTCTAATCTGGAGGTATTTATCAAAACCATCAATGAGTGAATTGTTTTTAATTTCTAAGGTCTCAGTGTTTAAACTTTCCACTAACCCAAAGTTCTAAAGCATTTCTGATTCCTTAGCATTTAAAAAGCACCAGATTGAAAAGGGGGAAAGTTTATCTTTTCTAAGTAACTTAAATTAAATACTGCTAAGCAGGGGAGGATCTAGGATTCTAGGAGATCAGGGGCTTAGCCCCGAGGGTGAAGATGAGAGAGTAGACTTTCTGCTAAATCCCGTTCTAATGTAAAAATATGACAGATTACTGGATTAAAGAAATTTCTAGTATACTACATGCTATCACACATAACAATTCCAGCTCCATAACATGGGAGAGATTCATTTACCTGCAAGTCTTAACTGTGTTTTATTTCTTTCTTCAAACAACAAGCTCTGTGGAGACATTTGATCATTATTTGCCAAAGTTATGAAGGTAAATCATATATTTTAGCCACCTGATATAATCTGCTCCACCATAACATGGGAAAAATTAAACAAATCCTGTGAATTTTGAAACTATTTTTCTATATTATGTTTGAAACATTTATTATTTTATATTTTGAAATCTTAAATAGTTAATAAAATATGTGAATTCTCAATTGAAAATGTCTGGAATAGCATTACTTCAGACATTTTGAATTGAGAAAGCTCTCTGGATGGAAAACGAAACATCTTCAAACTTGGAAAACAAAGTCCAGCTGTTTTGGTTTGAACTTTTCATTTTGAAATATATTTGTAAATTGTTAGATAAACATTTAAACAGAAAAGAAATTTCATAAAGATCATCAAAGGGGAAACGGATTATATCAGGTGGCTAAAAATATACGATTTCCCTCTCATAACTTTTGGCAAATAATGATTTAATGTCACCAAATCCACAGGATTTGTTGTTGATGATGAGAGGAATAAACACAGTTAAAGATTTGTAGGTGAATTAATTCCTCCCCATGTTATGGAGGAGGAACGGAATATTCCAGGCAGCTGAAATATCCATTCTCTCCCTCTCCTCCTCCCATATGTTTAGGAAATAAACAGCAACTGTTTCCAAATTCTCAAAAATGTTATGTGTGATAGCATGTAGTATACTAGAAATTTCTTTAATCCAGTAATCTGTCATATTTTACATTGGAACAGGATTTACCAGAAAGTCTACTCTCTCATCTTTTCTGGAAATCTTAATTTTTGTGTCCTGCTATCAGCCAGTTTCCGTCCTCTTATATCAGCAGTGAAAAATGATAAATACTTCTGACTTTTATTTCTGTCAGGCTTAACTGACAGAAGTTGGAAAAAATACAGATTCTCTTGGCGTTTAAAAAATAACACAAAACAGCTTAAAAGGACCTCGTCTATTTATTTATTTATTTTACAATTTTATAGACAACAGCTGCTGATTAAACTGGATGTTACAACATTGACATGAATGAAAATGGTCCCATCCGCCATCAATGCACGCTCCCTGACACAAGGGGAACAGAATTTTATACAACTCCAGGACAAACGTCTGCATAGTCAGTCAGAGCTTCACATCCCTGGAACATCAGTCTGTTTAGCAACAGCTAGTGGGGACTTCCTCTGCACAGGAATGCTACAGGCTGCTTTCCTGCACATGCTGCCACTCTCTGGTGAATTCCAGTACTGCACATTTTACTCTGATCAGCTCAGAAGCGAGATCCGGGCTCTTGGGGAAACATCCAGGGCTGCAGCCCAAGTAGCCCCCCCCTAGATCAGCCACTGCTGCTAAGCGAGACAACATATACTGAATACTGGTGGAAGACATGAAGAGCAGGCTGTGACTCCATCCTGGAGAGAAATATCAGCTGTGCTGATCAACACCTTTGTTTATGGATGTTGGAGCTTGGCCTGTTTTCCAGTGTGTAGTCCTGTTTCTCTGACTGTGACTAACTGGATGTGCCTCTTCATCCTCTGACATGGGAGCTGGCTCGAGCTCGCCCTGCCTGGCTGGCAGAAGTCATTCTGGACGGGTCACACACTTCACTGATGTCCTACGCGGAAATCAATCTAACGCTAAAACCTTAACAACAGACTCCACTTTAGTGAAATATCTACTATTCATAGCTTGACAAGCACTGGAAAAACTGATTTCTAGATGAGTATTTTTTCTCAAAATAAGTGAATTTGTTCTTGGATAGAGAAGGTAAGATAGACATTTTCTTTAAGCCAATGGAACTAGATTGACCTACACTTAAAATAAATAAGAAAACACAATTGCATTTCTTGTTTATTTCCCTGTGCGCTTATTATCCAATTTTTCTTATTTTAAGAGCAAAAATACTTGTTCCATTGGCAAACTATCTCATTTACCTACTCAAATTAAGGATAAATACACGTGATTTAAGAAATTTTTACTTATCTCTAGATCGTTTTTCCAGTGAGCTTCACAGACTATGAAATTACAAAAAGCGGAGCACGTCACTTTGAGTTTTTGCATCACACCTGTAGTTATCTATTTAGTTAGTTAGTTATCTGTAACCTGATGACGCTGACCTTCAGTCCCACCTTTGAAGTTGAGCTCTAGCAGCTCTTCACCAGACTTATGTGCCGTATAAACGTCGCATCAGTCTGGCTGGACAGGCTAGAAGAAACCATTTCCAATAGACCAGTAAAAACATGTTTCCTACGTTTCACGGCATTCCAACATTAGACAGACTGACTCTACATCAGGGAGCAGATTTTATTGTTTTAATCAATCGGTTTTTCTCTGGCTCCAGTTTAGACTTGAACAATTTTATCATTTAATTTATTGAAAACCAAAAAGAAAATAGGTTTATTCTTGAAAGTTTCTTCATTCTAACTTTTCCATCAGAGCTTGGCTCGGTGTTATCTCCTGGGTGCCATTTTTAATATCCAACAATGAAGCAGATAATGTCTGAGGTATAATTGTTCACCAGGAGAGGCAGGACCACGCAGCGCCATTGTCTGTCTGCCTTTTGTAGTTAGTTAAAAGGTGGATAAATAAGATGCAATTTAGACACTTTTAAGATGGGATTTTTTTCCTCCTCCTGCCTTAATCACTGTGAAATTACCTCTGGGTGAGGGCTGTCATTAAAACAGAGGAAGCGTTTGCTTCTTGGATACTAGAGGTGAGCTTGAAGCACTAATAGCAAAGTGCCTCGGTGGCGTTGAGGGTTTTAACGGGCTCGGTGTTACCCCGCTGTGCCAGCCCTGCCTCCCCGCTCACACAGGATGTCTGATGACGGCCTATTTGTGGCTGTTTACTGTGATAATTACAGAAAGATGTAAAGCAGACTTTAAATGTATTGTTCTGATAAATGTGGAGCCTACCGCACAAACACATCATGACCCACTTAGACAAGTTTCTTCTCTGACACTTTGTGCTCCTGCTAAGTTGGCTATTATTCCCATCGCCATCTCTTTTCCTTTTCTTCCCCCTAAAGCTGAAGGCATTGCCGTGCAAACGCCAGAGGAGCTGCTGCTTCCTGCCTCGGGTGCCCATGTTCGGCCCTGGGTGTGCGTCCCTCAGGGGGCCTTCTGGCCCCGGGCAAGAGGACCCTGAAGTGACTTGGCCAACAACCTCCAGATGTTGGCATGCATTAAGGCCTGACAGCGCGTCATGTCACCACCTACGCTACCACACAGTTCCATCATCTCCCATCTGCTTCCTGATGGAGGGAGCGGGCGGACTGCTCGTCACCGCTCCCAGGAGGCCCTGCATCACAAACACTGATGGATAGCTCATCGAGCGCCGGCTCTGATGTTCGTTAACTGCTGCGTCTGATTGGTCCCTCACTGATCCTACTGCAGGGCCAAAACATGCAGCCAACTAGAGAGACGTGTTGGAGCTGAAAGACCACTGATGGCTTTGATTTCATCCTGGTTCTTTATTTGGCTCCTAAAACATGGATGGGAGTCTGACTTTGTCTGGTTAGGGGTCCAGGGGCTGCAGGACATCTCCAGCAGTCACCAGACCATGAGAGAGCGAAACTGTTACACCTACAGTATGGATGTATAGAGGAAGCCAATAAACATGAGAAAGACAGGAGGTGAAATCCAACGACAAACCACTTTCCAATTGAGTGGGGAATCAAACCCACAACCTTTTGAATGCAGAATAATGGTCCCAGCTACATCCACTGTGCTGCCAGGAGGTAGCATATCAGAGCTAGAGCTATAATTGAATTAATTTGCTCATATGTTTTAGTTTTTTTAGCCAGCTAAATATGGAGGACCTTGTTTTCAACATTGGATGTAGTTTCTTTTATCTTTTTTATTTTTATCTTTTATTACTTGTGTGTGTAGTATATATATATATATATATATATATATATATATATATATATATATATATATATATATATATATATATATATATATATATATATATAAAACCGTAACAAAAGTAATTTCCTTGGGATTATTAAAGTATTTCTGATTCCTGATTCCTCTGATCTAACCAGCATAGACTTAGACAGATTGTATTTGTTAGTTTCTACACACAAGTGTAGACAAAAAGACATTTTGGTAAGCACAGCTCTCTAGACTATTTCAGTTTTTAAACTTCAGCATAGCTTCATTGATACAGGTCTGATAAATTACATCACATGGAGGCCTTCTGGATAAACGACGTCTGCACTGCAAAAACGATCTAAAAATGAGTCAAAATTTCTTAAATTAAGTGTATTTACCCTTTATTTGGGCAGGTAAATGAGATGTTTTGCCAACGGAATGAGAAATTTTACTCTTAAAATAAGATAATTGGATAATATGCACTTGAAATAAGACAATGGAATTGTTTTTTCTAATTTTAAGTGTAAATTGTCTTTTTCCATTGGCAAAACGTCTCCTTTACTTCCTCAATCCAAGAACAAATGCACTTATTTTAAGAAAAAAAGACTTATCTAGATTTGGATTTTTTTCCAGTGTGGGGTTAGCCTCGGTGAGACCATCCTGATCTCGCGAGCTTTCAAGGTTATCTTTCAAGCTCGCCAGATCAGTCTGGAGACTCTCCGTTAAAGAAAATTTGGAGCCGTTCACCAAACGAGCACGTCCAATCAGCGTTGGCTTTGAGGCGGGTTGAGGTGTGGCAACGAACGAAGCGCGACAGTTCAGTCCAAAAACGCATGGCGGCTTCAGGCGATGAAACTTAGCGTTAGCGTGGCTATCAAGCAAGTTTTATCGAATTACAGAGTATTTCTTCACTGAAAGAAGAGCAAAACACTGCTCTGGAGGCTTTTCTCAGAGGAAAGGATGTTTTTGCTCTTCTCCCAACTGGTTTCAGCAAGAGTTTGATCTATCAATTGGCTCCTCTTCGCCGTTGCGCTCTGTTAGTACGCCATATGCTTCATTGATCTGATTGGTTTATTTGGCCCGTCTATCACCAACATAGGCCAATCAGCTAACCAGTATTTTCGCCCCTTCCCAAAATTACTTCAACGGAAGGTTTCCAGATGGATATGTGGAGCAAATCCATCTGGCGGAGCTCAGGTTAGTCTCTGGGGCCACCGTCCAGGGGCGTAGCCAGAAAATGGCCGAGGCAATAACCAATGTAGACTGAGGGGGGGCCGGAAGCGGATAGGCTCCAAAACCTCAGGGTCAATCTACGCTGTTCCAACAGGAAAATTAAGAAGCAAAACGTCCATATTTTGTAAATAAAGACAGTTATATTTTCCTGCAGCCTTTGCTAAACAAATAGATGCATATATTTAAACGTTCTAGATAAAAGGTATGGTGGATAAATTCTTTCAGGTTTGAATTTTCCATTGTCATTACTACTACTTTATCTTTATCATTTTGCATAAAATTGATATTTGCAAGTACTAATATCTACATAAATTGATTATTTAATTATTTTATTATTATTATTTATTATTTTATTTGATTATTTCATTAAAATAGTTATTTATCTATGATTTATCTGAAGACTCCTGGATGACTTCATTTTCTCTTTACCCCACATATAACAGAAAATCTAGTTCTGAAAAGAGCAGAAATTCTGTACTTCATCTTCATCTTTAATATTAGTATATTGATGTGGATTATTAACCAGTGTTTTTGTTGCCAAGTAATTGTTAATATATGGAAAATTTAAATATTTTTTTTATATATATATTCCACTTTTTGACAGTATTACTGCTGCCACCGCTCTGGATTAGAGGAAAAAAATGGTTTGGTGGCCACAGGGGTGGCTGGGCGATTGGCTGAGGCCATGGCCCCCTCATCCAGCTAATCCAGCAACCCCAACCCCTATACTTCCTCACCTATTCAGCCAGGCCAACACCTTTTAACGCCCCCATTGGACAGCCACATCCATCCGCTTCTATTTGCATGTTTTCTTAAACTAAAACCAGGCTTTGTTGGGCTGCTGGATAAACCCTGGAACTAAACGCTATTTCTGGCATTTAGAATTGAAAAATCTTCCTGGATGGAAGAGAAACGTCTTCTTCAAAACTTGGAAACAAAGTCCAGTGGATTGATTTTTAACTTTTTGGAATCCTCTCTGAGTTTTTCTCTATTTTATTTTCTGTTTTCGTGCACTTTTTCGTGCCTCTCTCTCACTCCCCTTAGTTCTTATCCCCTCTCTCTTTCTCAGGTGCCTTTCCCTTTCCTTTGTACATGATTTCACTCCCCAACTCATTTTTAATAAAGTTTAATATACAAATATCAAACACAGTCATAATGGTGTGTGTGAAAGCAAAGCTGTTGGGCTACCATCTAGCTGTGGGACATCAATTCCCAGAGCTATACTGGCTAAACTGGAGAAGAAAAAAGAAATTTGTCTGATTGGAAATGATCGTTTACTGTCTGAAAATCTGTACCAAATGAAATTTCAATATACAGAGTGTAAACAAAATGACAATAAAAGTTGTCTACAGTAGGTCTAAGTGATTTAATGGAGTCTAAAAACATCTCAAGGTTTTTAGGTGTTTTGATGACATTAAAACATCTACTTATTTCTATTATCCTCCAGAAAGAAACATTAGAAAATGTAAAATTACCACTTATTTACATTTCTTTTATTTTTTTATCTTATGTTTTATTTTATTTTACTACTTATTAATGCATTTCTTTTAAATCCTTAAAGCCTCTCAGCACACAGACAGGTTACTGCAATAAGATGAAAAGTCTCCCTCTGCAGGCAGCTGAAGGGCATCTCCTGGGCTCACCTCAGATATAAAAACATCAGATATTTAGCTAAACTGAAATATTTTCATACACCAGACAGTTAAATAAACACAAAAGAAAACAAAACATCAAACAACAGATTTAGTTTTCAAATAGAATTTATAAATAATGTTTTGTTTGTATCTAAGCTCAATGTATTCAGCAAATTATACAAACGGTTTTTATTATTCAGAATAATTAGTAGTAATTGGTTTTCATTGAACAGAACCCTTCTTATCAGTGCTGACCAGCTTTTCGTGAGGCACCGCCTCCATGTTTGGCTCCATAGGTTAGAGGCCGGAACGCCTCTGAACCATCACCTTAATCTATGGCTGCTCTTCCAGGTTTTCTGTCAGTTTCAAACCAGGACTCTAAAAAAAAAAGTGTAAATTATGTCCAGTCAGCAGGAAGATGATGGAGTTTGTAGGTTATTCCTGTTCATGCATGGTTTCTATCCACTTCCTCCTTTTTACAATCCAAAAAAATATACTTGTTACCTTTTTAAAGTTCTTTATAAACTGCTCCAAAGTGGGACATTTGTAGTTTTCTCTGCGCTGCCATTCAGCAGATCGGTGATCCGTCCAGAGTTCACTGGGCCTCTGGCCATGAGAGCAAGCTATAAAAATGGGTGGATCAATGGAGAAATGAAAGAATCTAAAAACTGTTAATATGTGACAAAGATTAAGCTGAAATTGACTAAGAGGATATTTGGATCTATGACTCCCCCTGGTGGTGAAACATGGTTACATCCAGCAGGGTTATTCTCAGACCTGTTGGTTCAGAGCTGATAATTATTGGTGAATGAATCCTCCAGCAGAGAGCAAAATAAATCTATCTTCTTCACACCAGCAGTTCGTCTGAATCAGACTGTTTCTGTATGTAGATGAGTTACATATGTTGTAATAAACCGACAGAATAAAGTTCAAATAGAAATAACTCATCAGTTCTAATGTGAGACGTTCAGAGACCAAAGAAATGTTTTAGTTTAGTTTTAGTTTTTACATCAGACAAAAAAAACCTAAAACTGAATTTATTAAATTACCATTTTAATTTAGAAGGAAAACCGAACTACTGGATCCATTCATGTGAAGATGATCTTTGTTTAATTATAAATAGATAAAAGCTGTCTGAGGACGTGAAGTAGGCAAAACAATCTCAATAAGCAACACATCGAGTGAAGTTCAAGAACAGATGGAGGAAGAGTCAGTTCTAAGGTTTTTATAATAACCTGCAGTGAGGTTCGATATCTCTAATGGGAGGAAACAGAAGAAGTCGGAACATGTGAAGCACAGCAGGCCTCGTCCTGAACAAAAATATTCAGCCATTATTATGTGACCATAAACTCAAACCAAAGGATGATGATCGAGCAAAAGATGTTTAAATGTCCAAGAAAGAAACAAAAATGTTGCACTAGAAAAAGGATCTAAAAATAAGTAGAAATGTCTTAAAGGAATAGTACACCCAAAACACTGATTGGCAGACATTTTTCTTACTTCACCCCCATGCTGAACAACTTCTGGAGTACTTTTTTGATATCTCAAATGCATCTGAAGATCTGGGGAGGCTTCTTGCTGTCTGCTTGACATTCAAATAATGGAGGTCTATGCCGAAGTAGTGGTCCATAAAGTCCACAAAACGTGTCAATATTCCTCCCATACTGCTTCGGCAATGTATTCCAAGTGTCCTGAGTGGGTAGCTGCCCAGAATTTACCGAAACGAAAGTCATTTAGGAATGTTTTTTAGAGCATAAACAGTAGTGTATAGGATTTCCTGAAAGCGAGTTCACGCACGCTGCACGGAAACCGCTGCAGACCAAAACCCAGATGAAAGTCGCATTCAGCTCGGGCAAAGAACTCATGCTCTTCCCCTCAACACTGAAGTCCTCAGTGACATTTTCTTTTTTCTGCTGCTTTTCTTTGCACAGGTAAAAAGCACATTTCTTCTTCTACGCTTGCATTATCGGCAGAGCAGACGCTGAATGCGCACTTTCATCTGGTTTGGTCTGCCGCTTCCGTAGACTCTCGCGGAACGCTTTTAGGAAATCCTATACACTAATACTGTTTAGTGTTCTAAAACATTCTAAATGACTTTGTTTCGAGTAAATTCTGGATGCTACCCACTCAGACACACACTTTGGAATACATTGGACGAAAGCAGTGCATGGAGGAATATTGACACGCTTTGTGGACTTTTATGGACCTTTGCTGCCTCGGCTATAGCAGTACCTCCATTGTTTGAATGTCAGCAGACAGCAAGTCCAGCCTCCCAGATCTCCAGATGCATTTGAGATATCAAAAAAGTACTCCAGAGTGTTGTTCAGCATGGGGGTGAGTAGAAAAATGAAGGCTAATCATGTTTTGGGTGTGTTTATTCCTTTAAATAAATTAAGTATTTTACCCTTAATTTGAGTAGGTAAAGTGGAAGTATTTTTGCTCTTAAAATAAGAAAATTAGATAAAATGCACCTGAAATAAGACAATGCAATTGTGTTTTTATTGTAAGTGTAAATTGTCTTGTTGCATTGGTAAAATCTCTTTTTTACCTACTAAATCCAAGAACAAATACACTTATTTTAAGAAAAAACAACTTATCTAGATTTTGATTTTTTTCCAGTTTATGAAGCTTAAGCTTAAATCAAATCTGGAAGACTCTCGTCAGTTTCACCTGAACCACCTGCGACGTCCCTCGTTCAGCTGCAGCCAATCAGCTCAGGGGGGGCCACACCTTCTTCAAAGCATCATCATCATCTTGCAGCATCTCCTTCATTTAGCTCCTGGTCTAGCTTCTCTCTGCTGTATGGAGTGAACTTGCTTTTTTTTCCACCGCCAGTGGAATAAGACTACCGGTACTCTAATCCTTTTCTAGGTAACTCGTCCAGGCTTACATTGATTCACAGCATCAAAGTCCGCTGACAGGGCCCGAGCGCCAAATAACTTATTTCATCTATGTCTTCATCTGCTTCTGTCTCCTTGAACCCCAGTGGGCCTCAGCAGATGGCCGCTCACGACTGAGCCTGGTTCTGCTGGAGGTTTCTTCCTGTTCAAAGGGAGTTTTTCCTCTCCACTGTCGCTAGATGCATGCTTAGTGCGAGAATTGCATCAGAATCAGCAGGTTTTCCTTGGGTAGAAATATTTTTGAAGAATATGATTGGATTACCTGTATAAATAAATTGAATATTTTCTAATTATAGCTTTTCTCTGCGTGTCTCTCTAGGTCGTATGGTGGTGACCTAGTCAAAGTCTAGACTTTAATCAGATTTACGTTTTTTGTAAAGTAATGATATTTCTGCTCTAGAATATGTAGCTCCTTTGAAAAAGAAGATTTTAAATAAAAGAAGGTTAGCTCATTGGTGTAATACCTAACTGCAAAGAAGCAAACTGGAGAGAAAATGGCCCTCTACATGCCTACTAAACTCCTACCTAGTCTGGAAAAACTGTTTACTGTTTTAAAACTATAGCACCATGATTCTCCTCATTAATAGAGAATTAGAATAATCCTAGATTTGTTTTAAAAACAGTTGGCAAACTCACTCAGAGCCATAGCTCTGTTCAATTCTATTCAGTTATTTCTATAGCTCCAATTCACATCATGTCATCTCAGGTCACTTTCCAGTTCACCAGATCATCCAGTCAGATTGATTCAAAGTTTTCTATCTAAGGAAAACCAGCTGATTGCATCGACTCATTGACTCTTCAGCAATCCCTCACACTAAGCATGCTTGTATTTACAGTGGAGAGGAAAAACTCCCTTGAACAGGAAGAAACCTCCAGCAGAACCAGGCTCAGTGTGAGCGGCCATCTGCTGAGGATGACATTAGAGAAGTCTTTATAAAAGTTGTTAATTTTGTCATTTTTATATATATTTTTTAAATTTTACAGTTGAACTTATAATTTCGCAAATTATTTCTATTCTAAAGACCCAGGAAATAAACATGGGAACGTAAAATATTTCTGGTATACTAGCTTTTATTTTACTTGGCTTTTACTTTGAAAGGCTTCAAATAAACTTCCGGCTCTTCCAGCGCAGGAGAACCTCATAGTTGACGTCTGCAGCTAGACTCTCTTGGAACACAGCCTAAAGCCACAGTGGGGCTTCTTTATATCTGACTGGAAGGTGATGATTTATACTAAGGGATGTTTAAAAACAAGCCAAGTGGCACAAAGGAAGTCCGTCTTAAGCCGGCCATACACTGTATGAATTTCTGCCCTTTTCTGCATTTTTTTTCCCTTTTCGGGGCGACTTTCGACCTGATCGTGCGTAGCGTAGTGTACAGGGGATAACGAGGGGGGATCAGCCTTTCACGATCACCTAAAACCTGAATTTTTGAAATTCAGTCGGCTGTCGTAAGGTGGTCATGGGCAAATCGCTCAGAGGGCAAACAAGGATTCTTCTTCTTCCTCTCAGATGAAAACACAAGAGCAGGGTGGGGGTGCAATGAGTGAAACGGAGTTCTTCCTGTAAAATTGACAGACCGTAGCAGCCATGTTTGCTCAGCCATGTCTTTGTCCAAATAAGTGCTAAGGAAGCATCTTTCACTCTAGTGAGCTTCATATTCCTCTTCTACTCATTTGGATTCCAGATAGACGAGTCCGAGTAGCGCCATCTCACTGCGGACCTGAGACCCAACTGGTTTTTAGACACTCAGTGTGAGCAGGTAGATCACATCAGAGCGTCGGGTCGCACAGTCAGAACAAACATTGTGAGCGGTGAACTGTGAGCTGTAGCAACGATTGAAAAGTTGCCCAGTGTACGCCCGGCTTGATGCTGACTGGGGTTGAACCGTAGGCTGATGCGTTCCTATTAATCCTGTAAATAAACAGTCAGGATGTGAGTGAATAAAGTCCATCATCCAGGAAACGAGACAATTTCAGGAAGAAAAAAAAAAACAGCTTTATTTTTTATTAGTTTGGAATAAATACTTTTGTTATATTTGATCATTTTATCAGATAAAAAATACAGTAAGCTTAAAATAAAAAACAAGATCTCGTTAATTCATTACATTTATTGATCATTTAAACACACTTCAATAAATAGTTTTGCTCTTTTTTTTCTGTTTAATTGTACAAAAATCTGACAGTGAGAACAGCCGAGGGAACAACACTGGATTACAGTTCAGCAGAGCAGACACACGTTAGAGGCGATACACTCACTGAAACCGTTACACGTGTCCTAGTGTTCACACACATATGTCCACAGCTACACACCTTCCCACCGATCTACTGGAGCACTAGTCTGCACACAGATGTGTCAGCTCACAAGACACTGAAGAACACAATCAGGGTGAGCTCCTTAAGACTCATGAGTAACGCCCGGTTTATTTCAGCCGTCAGAGGGCGTGCGTTAGTGAAGAGAGTTAGAAAAGAGTTGAACAGATCGGCTCGATTAAATGTTTTTAAAAAACGTCATCAGCCCCATTTCATGACTTGGCCGACATGCAGGGTCCAAACCTCACTTTTAAGAGCCTCACATTGATTCAGTAAGAAAATCCCATTTAATCTTTATTTGTTTAAAGTACAATAACAGAGTTCTTTATTAATAAATGTGTGGATCTATATGATACTCTGCTTTTGGGCCACAGCACTGAGAATTAACTTGATCTCTGTGCTGCCTTTTACATAAAAACCTGATTAAAAGCTTTGTTTTGAATTTATGATTAAAAGGAAAAGTCCGTTCAGCAAGGAATAATGAATGGATCATTATCTATATCTAAAATTAACACGTTTGCGGTGATTTAATGAATTTAGCCTCAGTAAAAAAACTGAAATGATAATCTGAGTCTGGGAGCGGCCATTTTTAGCCTTCCAAATATAGTAGCCTCCTTCCCGCTGCCATCTTCCAGCAGTGACATCACGTTGCGTGTAAAGCCTAGCGCCATTCTCCCCGCTTTCCAGTTCTCAAATCAATGGGAACTACTTCAGACACACCCAAGAATCAACAATAACAATTATTGAAGATTTGCAGAGGACTCCCCCACCATTGAAATTCACCAGAGCTATAGTGAAACTGACAATGCCTTAATGCGGTATGGCAGCTGGATGCTGGAATACATCGGTGTGAGTGGGAAAAAAAAGTTATTCCACCTTTCTGATTCCTGATCCTCCACGGACGGGTTGGTCGCTGGATCGCCAACTTGAAGAGGGAGGATTACCATCGAACTTAATCCTGGCCAGAGAAAACCCTGCGCATATGTAGCCAACATTTGTGGAAGAAGAATGTTTTCAAGATGACTTGATAATAGCGCCAGCTAGACAAAACACCAGATAGAGCACTGTGGACTTGATCAACAGCCGCATACCGCGCATCCTGCGACAATGTCACTCAACCAGTAGGTGGCAGTAGTGTGCCTCTTTTGACAAACATGGATGCCTCCAGTAAAAGCACATTCACATGAAAATTACCCTGAATTAAAAACACTGATCATTTATTGAATTTCATATTTAAAGAACTTATAGAAGTTTGAATTCTGAATATGACCGGTGTAGATACCAGATCTGCTCGGGGCCCCGCCCCTTCTTATGACGTCAATATATAAACTCCACTCAGACAAACTGTAATCCACCCGTTTCTTAAGGATCAAATCTCTTTTGGAGTTTCAATATATTATAACCAATATTTGCTTTTATTTAACCTTTCATTTACGATCTAAAATTGCTGAAAGTAGAAAGCAATCATCGTCAGTCTTGAGGGAAAGTACTGCGCTCTAAGACAGACTGAGCTCTGCCATTTAACAAGGCGACAAAAAAGTCTCAGCTTATTTTTATTCTTTATTTAGATCTGAGGGCAGAGGAGGACAAATGGGACAACTTAAAATATAACTATCATAAAGATATTGGACAAATAAAACAGTTATTCAACTTGTAGAAAACGAGTGGTTGTTGACACAAATTTAAAAGTAGTGTAGCTTAATGTGGCTAACTGAGCGAGCTAAAAGAGGCTAACCCGTTAGCTACTGACCATAGCTAGCCACAGCGCTACCCAGCTCTTTATATCATGCTCTAAAAGTTACTTTGTTCACCAGGAACAGATTTTTTTTTTCAGTTTTGTTATCGACCTGGTAAAACTTCATCGGTCATTAGACACGCTAACGCTAAAGATGCTCCCGACTCGGCACACGGACACTGCGGGATGTTATTATCGTTGTCTTTGCAACCACAACATGTTGCGTCATGTGGGTCTGAGTAGATCTGGTACCTACACCGAACTTTTCCTTTAAAATGACTCATATTTTACTGCCATTCATTTCTGAAACCAAATGTTTTCTTGTAACAGGTGTAAAATATTATCTTAGTGTTAAGATTGTTATGGAGGTTCATGCACTAGGGCCGGCCCAGCCTGTAAACATGAACTAAAAGAGATTGCTGTCTTTTAGTTTATCTAAAATAATGAATAATTGCCCCTTTAAGTAGGATCATAGGAATCAGATGAGGCATTCCTCAGGGCTTCATTTTCAGGCCACTTTTATTTATCTTCATCTTTCTCCTTGGTTAGATGCAGCAAAGTTACAGCGTCTCTAATTATTCTGATGAAGCACAGCTTTTTTTGTGGGACTGCAGAATCTTGGAATCCATACAAATAAAGTTGACTTCAAATTTTTCCCCATGAATTGAGGATTTTTTGATTATTATTTGTGCTAAAAGAGGAAAGTTCTGCTCCAGAGCCAGAGATCTATGATCCATATCGGTTTCTTTCAGGATAATGATCCTGCTGTTAGGAGCCATTTTTTATTTATTGGGATCAATTATTATATATTGTTCTAAATGTTTTTTTTATTGCATTTTTAATTCGTTTTTCTTTTTATTCTATTCTATTCTTTCATCCTTTAAACATATTTCCTTGCTTCTGAAAAGTGTTAATTTAAGTATATAAAGTGCTACGTGAAATAAACCTCGTCTTCCATGCAATGAACTCATACCGTCTATTTTAGAGGCACAATGGAGACACAACAAACCCACTCAGAAGAGACTCGCCGGTGCAAAACATCTACATTATTTCACATTATTTTACATTAATTTCCTGAATTCCTCAGTATTTAAATTGAGAAGAATCAGAAGTCGGCGATTTGGCTGCAGAACATCCTGTGTATATTAAAAGTAATGCAAATGAAACATCTGATCCACCAAATTATTGGTGTTTTTAAGGTAGATATGAAGATTCATCCTTTAAATGTAAAGGTTGTAGAAAACAGAAAGTCTACTGCTATGATTTTTCTAAGCTAGTTGCTGCACTATTTTTGTTTTTACTTACAAGATCTTTACGGAGATTTAGGCCCAACTTACAAAACGTTGATTTGATCGCTGAATTATCTTTTTATGATGTCGAAAAGGAAGAAATCAGTGAGTTTAGTCGTCAAAAGAAACAAATACATGTTGATAAAGTGGCGATGGGACATTTTTTATGATAGCAGCAGCTCATCGGGGCCCTACGTGGTCTAAACTCTTCGTGCGGATGCTGTTACTGAGAGTAAAAGTTAAGAACATTTCTGCACCAGTAAGCTGTTTAAACATGATATGAAGAGAAACGGAAAAAATATGTTAGCATTTTTAAAAGGACGACTTTATTTTGCTGCAGTGGTTTATTTTCTAGCCGCTGGAACAAAGAGTGAAACCTGGAAATGTCCCGGTCGTCTCTAAAAGGAGCTTCATGCTTCAGTCTTGGCACGTTTTTTTTAAATAACGCCAGGTGACGTCAACGCAGAGCATCTGCTGGTTGCTACGTTCGCTGTGTGTAGGACTATTGCAGGCCAAAGTCTTCTGAGATAAAAACGAAGATTTACGTTTGCTAAGGTTTTACTTCCCGATAATGCCAGATTACTCTTTTTTTCAGTTTATCTAACGAGTTTAGCTTGTTAGCTGCACAGTTAGCCATCGCTGCTGAACTTACATGAGAAACTCTGAACAAGCAACTTTAACAAAGCTTTAAAAACTAAGTTGAGATTCCTTTAACCTCATACCAATCCAACTGTGATGGTCACATGGTCAGTAATCCCACGCACAACCACTTTTTCACTTGAAGTTTTAAAACACAGTAGAATAAATGTATTGGTTTGTTTCTATTTTGACAAACTTAGAAGACATTAGTTCCAATTTTAGCGATCACGTTTAGTTAACTTTTGTATATTTAATTTCGTCAAATGCTTAATATTGTTTGTGCTTTCTTTTCTGGTGTTGTGGGAGTACCGTCAACTGAACGCAAAGGACTCGGCTGAAAACGCTCATTGACTGATTGGGTCGTACCATCTGGAGTTCCACTACGGGGGAAGACCATGGACTCCACATTTTTAATATGCTGCATAATCTCTTCTTTTGCAATTTGCTCATTTTGTTAATTTTGTTTAGTAATACTAATTTAAGTTTAACCCTTAAGCTAACTGTATAGTTCTTTTTTTGTGAAATTTGTGTAGATGTTCTCTTAGGGCCACTGGAAAAAAAAAAGTTAACTGATTTTTTTATTTTATTTCAGTTTAGTATGGGAAAGAAGTCAGAATTCTGAGATTAAAGTTAGAATTTTAGATACAAGAGAAAGTCAGAATTCTGAGATTAAAGTCAGAATTTGAGATTAAAAGTCAGAATTCTGAGATTAAACTCAGAATTCTGAGATTAAAGTCAGGGAATTCTGAGATTAAAGTAAGAATTCTGAAAATTAAAGTCAGAATTTTGAGACGAAACTCAGAATTCTGAGATTAAAGTCAGAATTTTGAGATTAAAGTAAGAATTCTGAAATTAAAGTCAGAATTTTGGGAGATTAAAGCCAGAATTCTGAGATTAAAGTCAGACCCCCAAGAGGCGAAGGCGTGGGCCTGAGGCAGCTGCTGCTGGGGATTCCCAGTGACAGCGCTGCTACGGGTATGTGGGGGTCTGAGCTGCCCCCACAGAGAAATAATCTTTTGAAGGCAGGATGGTAATCTGGATGAACTGATCACACAGACCATGTTTTCAGGAGGACTTCTCTCTCACTTCAACATAGATTCTCTTAACTACTTTCTACCCGCTGATCACAGCTAATATATAGCTGCCATTGTTCCAGGCAGAGAAAGGATAGGTAGCTCCGCCCAACGCGCCGCGCATCAGACCCAGCAAAGATGCTTCAGCTGGGCACAATAGAACTATGCTTTGTACAAGCATCAAAAAAACTAAGTAGCACTCAAAGACGCTGCTGTCTTCTGCTTCTTCGTCATCTCGAACGCTTTTTGTGGTTATTTAAAAACAATAAAATGACTGATCCCCTCATACCAGTTAAAGCAACAGATAATAAATGTTTAAGCATCAGGTTTGGAATGAGGCGAGTGGAACGAGATGTGAATGTTAGAGGATCACAGGGGTCTGCGGTGAAACCCTGAGTTCTCTCTCAGCCAACAGGTTCATCCTCCCTCTGTGTGACGGCCCAGCGACCCCCATCCTTCCTCACACTAATCCCATCATTTACTGGTTCTCTACTGAGGTGGAGAGTTTGCACTGCAGACGAAATGCTCTGCGTGCGATCAAGAAGTCTCCATGCTTTGCCTCTCCGGGGTGGCGGAGATCTTCCAAACGCTTGTCTGCTTCGGCGGGTCGAAGGGGAAATAACATCCGGCTGAGAGCCAGAAATCATGATGAACTGGAGCGCAGCTGCGCTAACACACATCCCAAGGCCTCCAGTGAGTCGGATGGTATTAATAGAGCAGAACCAGCAGGTGCTGCCACTGCGTTTACGGCTCAAAGCCAATTACCCAACCCTGCAGGTTCACCTGCAGACGCACACATGGAGCCGGAGTTCATCCAGGGAGCTCCACCACCTTCTTTCCTCCTGTCACCTTCACTGTTCAGGAGGAAAACTCCTCTTCCTCACACACTCAGCTCAGACAGTAACGTTATCAGGTCATGCTGCGGCCGTGAGACGGTCTCACCCTCTGAAGCCCATAAGGACGAGGTCCTCAATCAGATGAGACAGTCCACCATCCCTGGCTGTTTATTTCCATCAGCTTCTAAAGGCCACCGGGCCATCCCAGGGTCCGACTGTGGCCCCCCCAACCTTCTTTAAAGGGCCACAGCACCCATCCTCCCGGACACAGCAGCTGTTTATTCACACATTTCTCTTTAAAAGTTGTTAGCTTTGACATGTGATGAAGGTTTGGTCCACAGACGAGAGTTTAAAGGTCCAAGGAGGTTTTTCTGAGCAGCTCAGTTTGGTCCTGGTTTTAGTTCAGCATCGTTTAGTCGTGTTTGGTTAAAGCACAACAACAAGAGAGTAGAAAAGTTAGTTTGTTAAAAAAGAACACATTTACACACAGATCCTTTCCACAAATAGTACATCACACCTGAGTCCTAGGATTATGAGAAGAAAGCCGTAGTATTTTGAGAATAAAGTCATAATATTACGAAAGTGAAGTTGAAAATTTACAAGAATGAAGTCATCGTACCAGTTTCAGAAAGAAAGCTCTGACCAGAACAACCAAACAGCAACCTGAGTGCGCTTTGTCTCAGACATGCTGATAATAATCTGATGCTAAAAGACTTAATATTTCCTTATTTGTAAAACAGAAGCAAAAGTATAACTTCACAAGATGCTCGACATTCCTAATTTAAGAGAAGACAGAGCTTCTTTTAAGTTTTCATAGCATGATTTTTTTCTCATAATGTTACTATTTCATTCTCGTAATATTTTTACTTTATTCTGGTAAATTCTAGACTTTATTCTCGTAATGTTACTATTTTATTTCATTCTCGTAATATTTTTACTTTATCCTGGTAAATTTAGACTTTATTCTCATAATGTTACTATTTTATTCTCGTAATATTTTTATTTTATTCTCGGTAAATTTTAACTTTATTCTCGTGAATGTTACTATTTTATTCTAATAATATTGTTACTTTATTCTCTTAAATTTAGACTTTATTCCCTTGATGTTACTATTTTATTCTTCGCAATATTTTTACTTTTATTCTGGTAAATTTAGACTTTATTCCTGCAATGTTACTATTTCATTCTCGTAATATTTTTACTTTATTCTGGTAACAAGAGACTTTATTCCCGTAATGCATTACTTTTATATCTCGCACACACATTTTACTTTATTCTGGTAAATGTAGACTTTATTCCCGTAATTTTACTATTTTATTCCTCATAATATTTTTTACTTTATTCTCGTGAAATTTAGACTTTATTCTTGTAATGTTACTTATTTTATTCTCGTAATATTGTTACTTTATTCTGGTAAATTTAGACTTTATTCTTGTAATGTTACCATTTTATTCTCGTAATATTGTTACTTTATTCTGGTAAATTTAGACTTTATTCCCTTGATGTTAATTTTATTATTTTATTCTCGTAATATTTTTTACTTTATTCTCGTAAATTTAGACTTTATTCATGCAATGTTACTATTTCATTCTCGTAATATTTTTACTTTATTCTGGTAAATTTAGACTTTATTCCCGTAATGTTACTATTTTATTCTCGTAATATTTTACTTTATTCTGGTAAATGTAGACTTTATTCCCGTAATTTTACTATTTTATTCTCGTAATATTTTTACTTTATTCTGGTAAATTTAGACTTTATTCTCGTAATGTTACTATTTTATTCTCGTAATATTGTTACTTTATTCTGGTAAATTTAGACTTTATTCTTGTAATGTTACCATTTTATTCTCGTAATATTGTTACTTTATTCTGGTAAATTTAGACTTTTATTCCCTTTGATGTTACTATTTTATTCTCGTAATATTTTTTACTTTATTCTCGCGAAATTTAGACTTCTATTCCTGCAATGTTACTAT
>JAGKQL010000067.1:2820893-2869434 GCA_018398635.1 Cyprinodon brontotheroides | reverse complement strand
AGAAGGTTCAATCAGATGGAAGCAGTTTCAACTAAACTAAAAAAAAAAGAAAAAAATCCCACAAAGATGAGACGCAAACTAGGATACGGAGCTGTTGCAGATAAACAAAACAGCAGAGATTGTATAGCAATATTTATGCACCAGGAGGCATCAACAGCCTGAACTATAGCAGAAGTTGTTGCTCTAAGGAACACAGGTTAAAAACATGATAGAATATATATTGCAGGGAACAAGAAAATCAACAGGACAAATTTTCAATAAAACAGACAAATATAAACAAAAATTATAATGCACTGCAACTTTTCACTGTTAATTTACAGTAAATAATTGGATAAGTGTTGCATAACTTTCACATTACGATTACTAACCCTAACTGTAATACAGCACCACTGTAACATTACAGCATCACTGACAAAGCAGTTACCTTTATATTACAGAACCTTACTGTGAAATTACAGCATTTTGCTGCACATTAGAACAATACGGTCCTTTACTTTTACATTAATGTACATATTGACATCAATCTACTATAAATTTACAACATATGTTGTGTTAAATTTGGCCAGCAAATTACTGTGAAAGTAATGCAAATTAATACATTTGCTGTGAAATTAAAAAGATGAAACATTTAACTGCCCCACCCACACAATAAACAACTCCCAAAAAATACAGCAACAATTGAAAAATGCAATAAATTTCAATATTCTAGTCATAAACATGATCAAATCCAGAGGAATTCTGTAGATACTGGCTCTTCAACGACCGGTGCATTTCTACAATACATAATTGAGACTGACAACTGCTGCTGCAGAGAATGATGACATCCACTCTAAGTTTCTGTTAAAGGGTGCTAATTAACAAAGACACTTCATATCTCTATAGTTATGCTGCTGTTGGCTTAGACTGCTGGAGGACATAGGGACCCCTTTTTCACCTTCAATCTATGAGTAGAGAGGACCAGATCATTCACCTTCCATCTTGAAAGCAATGTCATTCAGTAACAGCAGCAGCATCATATTTACAGACGCCCTAAATGCAAAAAAAAATAATAATAATTTTTACTTAATAGAGAAATCATAGGTTAATCGAAAGGTTAAATAAGATTCTGTTTGCCAGCAACCAAAAAACATTTTATAACAAAGCAGATGTTTCTTAACTCCTTTCTTACCATTGCTCCTCGTTCCTGAGGAATAACTCAGATAAGGACGGGATCGGGTGTTTTCAGCACCACAGATGTGTGAACAGCGGCAGAGATATACACAGAGAGAAACTGTACTTCATACTTTTCCCAGTGGATCAAATGTTTGTGGTTAAAATTATGAACAGATTAGTGGAAGATGATAAGACCCCATCGTTACAATCTCCTCGCTTTAAAATGTCCACTGCCTGGTAACAGGACACCAACATGTCGGAGCTATCTCTATAGTTCTGCTGCTATAGGCTAAGACTGCTTAGAGTGGACATAGGGGACCCCTTTTTCATCATTCTGCTTCATTCTATCTCTATTCTCCACTCTGCAGAATCTATTAGTTCAATCTCTAACGCTCTGCTCTCTGCTTTTTCTCATAGTAGCTTCATCTGGTCTGTTCCCGTTCGGCTGTGACTCGGATGTTGAGCTACCTGTTTTCCAGTGTGTAGTCCTGTTTCTCTTGACTGGGGTGACTCAACTGGATGTGCCTCTCTTCATCCCTCCTCTGGACATGGGGAGCTTCTCTCGGAGCCTCGCCTGCCTGGCTGTGTACTTCCTGGACGCAATGCCGCCTGTGGAGCTGGTTTTACTGGAATTATGTATTTCCATGCTTCTTTCTATGTTCGCTTCTTCGTCTCCTTTGAACTCCCCAGTGCTCCTCAGTGGCAGAGCAGGTGGCCACACACGAAGTCAATAGCCCTGCCGGGAGGTTTCTTCCTGTTCAAAGGGAAGTTTTTCCTCTCCACCTGTCGCTACAAAGCATGCTTAGTGCGTGAGGGATTGCTGAAGAGTCAATGAGTCGCATGTAATCAGCTGGTTTTCCTTAGATAGAAAAACTTTTGAATCAATCTGACTGGATGATCTGGTGAACTGGAGAGTGACCTGAGATGACATGATGGGAATTGGAGCTATAGAAATAAACTGAATAGATTAAAATCTATGTACATTTCCCCAACGGTGAAAAAAAGCAAAACATTGAAAAACTCAACCTAGATTAATAATTACATTTTAAGGATAATCTGCAAGTGACAAAACAAAAAAAAAACCCTGAAGAGGAATTGGGGGCAAAAAATAATCAAACAAGGACTTTTGTTGCTCAGCCGATGCAGAACTGGGCTCATTATTTGCTGTACGTGGATTTTTCCCTCCTTTGATGGTCTAATAGACCCTGAGGACAAGCTTAGTCCCTTCACTGATGAGCTGTCCTCACAAAGACAAAAAAAAAAGAACACAGAATAAAAGATAAAGCGTCTCACATCAGAGCCGCTCTCATCCAGAAAACACACACTTTCCCCTTCATCTTCAAAGCAACACGTTCCTGCAGCATTTTCAGGTAACCTTCATCACCTGGTGACACCGGTGAAGGGCGCACACGTGCACTGGCTTCCTGCCAGCATGGCAGGTGTGGGTCTGTGGAAGTAAGAGAGGAGGAAAGAGGTAGGAGAGAGAGAGAGGAGTGGGAGGAGAGCAGCGCCGCAGAGTGAGGAGCTGCATTACTGCTGCTGCAGCCTGAGGAGTGAGTGTGTGTGCGGGTGTGTGTGTGGGGGGGCTGTGTGGCGTCGTTATGGTTCTGATCGGAGCAGCCATCAAATCCGTCCTCAGATTCCTCACCAGGACCACAGGTGAGTTAATAATGAGTAGATGGAAAGGTGGGACAGAGAGGATCCATGGACATCAGTTAGGAATCTTTGAGGATGACCTCATATAATCTCTGGTCTATGATTGGCTGATGAGTGCATGCATTGTATCAAAGATAGTCGACTTCAGCCGTTTTACTTTTATATGAATCCATTAGTCTGATTATTTATTACTTCTTGATGTTTCTACGCCGCTGCAGCCCTGAAATTCAGTGGCTCTGGTTCTTCCCAGGAGGCTCTGGTAAACCCGATCAGTCTGAGGAACCCTGTGGAGATCATGCATCTGTTAAAAATCAGAACATCTGCATTTTTGCAGAGACCAATGAAAACTGGAGCCCTATTCAGGACTTTTCAGAAGGTCCGACTACTTTTCCAGTTATGCTTTGGAGCCTATTGGGAATTTTCTCCACCCATCATGCAGAACCGGACTCCTTTATTTCCTTACGTCTGGCTGATCTACAGCACCTTATTATTGGCCATGAACCAGTTAGCTGAGGTCTTTCATTTTTATTTTTATTTTTTTTTCACTATACCTGTTAATTTTATTCAATGTATTTCTATAGCTCCAATTCACATCATGTCATCTCAGGTCACTCTTCAGTTCACCAGAATCAGAGGTGAGATTGGATTCAAAAGTTTTCTAAGCGAAAACCAGCTGATTGCATCGACTCATTGACTCTTCAGCAATCCCTCACACTATGCATGCTTGTAGCGACAGTGGAAAGGAAAAACTCCCATTTAACAGAAAGAAATCTTCTGTTAAATCTGCCAAGGATGACTGCTAGCTAGCTTAACGTTAGGATTTAGGAAATGTGGGGCCCTAGGCAAAGACAGGCAGGGGGCCCTCTGAATTGTTTTGACTCTGACTTCTTTCCATTATTGTAAGTAAAGGGAACAAATGCTGCTGTGAAGTTAGGAAACTGAGTCGGAAGCATTTCTTGCAAGACGTAAAATTCAGTTTTATTAAACATCCTCACATGAAATGGAGAGTATATAAAAGCTCTGACTTAACCATCCTAAGCACATACATTTATACACTTCAGAAATCCCAGCACCTTCTCTTTCTCCCATGAAACTACCGCCTGTCACAACTCAATTCATCAAAGACATAAATTTAGCTAGATAAACATTTCAGAACAACCGTTTTTCCTTCATGACATCAACTGTCTTTCGCTCACAACAGGAAAAAAAAGATGTGAGAACCTTGCACGCAATAAGGACACGTTTATCCTTGTCTAGAGTAGAGACGGAGACTGGAGCAAATTACTTTTACTAAACCAAGGAAAAGCACAATTTCACACTGCCCAGATCAGAACAGGGCTGATTACCGCGCAATAAGAGCCGTATGATGATACAGAAATCGCTTTGCAATAGACATCCAATTATTTATTCTATGTTCTTTATCTCTCTTCTTTTCCGTTTTTCTAATGGGAGTAAATCCTCTCTATACTTTTGTACTCAGCTGACTTTTCATGATCTTCTTATCTGTTCTCCATTTTTCATTTGATGAAATAATAGCTGCATGAATCATGACAGCAGACAAGATAGAGAGAAAGCAGGAGGCGGGTTACTAATCTACTCGCCTGGAGAGCTGAGGATCTTGCTTTTATATACATTTTCTAGCACTTTTTAAATCAAAAGCGTTATAGGGTCTGAAAAGTCGCTAAATTTAGCGACAAAAGCACTAAGTTAGAAACAGCTATGTTTTCAAATGGTTTGCTGCTGTCTGTTTGGACCTTTCTGAACGTGCTGCAAATGGACTAGTTGCATTAACCATACAGGTAAACATGGTTTTATGGGGCCCCCAGGAACTTGCTAAGTATTGCCTAATGGTAAATATCCCCCTGGTTAGCATATTGTGATCAGTTAGGTTTATTTTGAGTTTTTATAAATGAATTGATCTCTATAAACTCAGAGTTTTTTAATTAAAACATTACTTTATTCTTGGTCCTACTCCTTTCATTTCTAATGGTCAAATGATGACCAGTTGATGCAAACAGCCTACTTTTTTCCTCTCTACTTTTTAAAGCTGACCTATTTAAGGTGAGAGCAGAAGCGAAAACAATGCTTACTCATTTCCATTTCTCCTGATACTGAAAGTGAGTCAGAGGCAGGATGGGTAGGTAGAGACAACGGAGAAGCTTCTGCTGCTGAGGTGAGGGACAAAGGATGCTGGACAGAATAAAATCTGAAAGATAAAATCAAATCAACGCTTATTAATGTGTGTAATAGTCATATGCGGGCTGGCAAAAACTGAGAAAAACAGGGTTTTTGTGTCATCATCGCTTGGCACAGTGTCATTTTGTTAAGGCTGTATGATGTCATCTCTATTCATTGGGTCTTTATTATGCAATTATTGTTTAGCATATTCACATCATAAATAAACTGAAAGGAAGTGCACCCCTGAAGTCTCTCTCTGGAATACATTGTATTAAGCTAATTTCATCATTTTACTCTTAGAACTGAGATTAAAACCAGGATGATGCACATTTGGTTTAGCTAAATAAATATTCTGCCTCTTAAATAGTTACTGAAGTATAATTCTGATGCCCTTTGATTGAGCCTTACCGTTTAGAAAGTTGACCAGAACCAGGAACTTAGCCACTAAAGCCCAGAGGGTCATGGTTGGGTTGAGGTTTCGACGACCCAAATGCAGAAATGAGTTTAGCTGATTTAATGAATTACTCACAAGCAACTCAGTCAAAAATCCAAAATACTCAGGAACTGCACAGGGAAAGTTTATATAGGAGACAGAACAAAGACTGGACTAATGAGCTGATTGGGAGCAGGTGTGGATGGAAGCATCTAGAAGGAAGCCAAGGGGAAAGGAAACAAACACTAGGGGGCAACAGAGAGTAACTCAACAACAAAACACTGCTAGAAAAATAGCTACAAATACAAAGAAAATAAAACTTAAATAGAGGGCAGAACGCTGACACAGAGGGTCTTAAGAGCAAATTCCACCTGAAATTCCACATGTTGATTAAAGCAGGTCCAGCTCCCAAACTATAAGTTGGAAATAGAAATGTTTGTATTTGTGTGACAGAAAGACATTGAGGATTTTTTTTCAAGTGGAACCACTATTTTAAATGTCACCATGTCTGATTTATAGGTGATTGAAAGAAGAAAAAAAAATATTTAGTCTCACTTAAATCTTTTTTTCCAAAATAAACACTGCAAAACACCATGCAAGCTAATTTGAAACTCTGGATTAATCCTCAGACTTTATAGATCCACATCTTGACTATAAGTCAAGTAAATTGGGAGTGGGAGAATAGAGATAGAATGAAGTAGAATGATGAAAAAGGGGTCCCTATGTCCTCCAGCAGTCTAAGCCTATAGCAGCAGAACTATAGAGATAGCTCAGAAATCTGGTCAGACAAACGTGCTGATTTCCATTATTTATAGACCTTCTGCATAAGACTCCTAAGATTAAGCCTTCATTTCATTGAAATTTACCAACAATATCACCAAAAAGAATAGAAAATAAGAATAACAGAGCAAGTTTATGCCGGTTACTAGTGTTGCGCCGATGGCATTTTTCGGCCCGATACCTGGCTGTGCAGTATCGGCCGACACAGATACCATCTGTTTGAAATTGTGTGTATATATGAAGAACTGCACACTACTTGGATGTAAAATAATTGCCATCAAGGCGTTGTCATGGCTCTCAATTGCCAAAGTAGTGCAACTTTCACGAACTGCATTCAGGTGACATGCAAACATCAAAATGGTATCGGCGCCCTGTTTGTCGGTACTTGCCGATGTCACCATTTTAGTGCTGGATCGGAGCCCCGCCCGATACCGGTATCGATATCGGTGCAACACTTCCGGTTCCATCACCTGAAACGGTCGCATAATTACATCCAACACCTCCTTGGAAAGGTCTAAGTTTCCAATGATGTTGGCGATTAGGGGGCGGGGCTAAAGATGAATACCTGCTGTTGCATTACTCCTGCAGAGTCGCACGTCAGGTGGAATTTTTAATCTCATTTTATTTGTTTCCACATCTATAAAACAACAACGATTTGAAAGGCATGTGGATGAAACACCATGTGACTGTATTTTGGTCTTTTTTATAAATAAACATCAGCAGGTGTCAGTTGGGCCCAGTACCGGGCCTGCCTGGTTTAATTGGTTAAAAACTGGATCAAATCTCATTAGATTCCTGTTTAATATTTTCATTTATACAGACTGTAATCTGCAGGAGTAAAACCTGCAATATAATCAGCATAATCAGTGCTACAGATGGACTTACGGATGCGTTCACTCTAATGAAATAATGTGCAAGGGATCATATTTAACTGTGCCCTTAAATTGAAGCTGACAGGTTTAGGTGGTAATATTATCAGTCTGTCAGCTTACTGGTTTATCTCAGCATTTCAAATGGAGGATGTGTTTTTTTTAAAGCTTCTGGTAGGAAATATATTTGTTTATGAAAAATAATCTGTTGATTCCAGCCTGATTTTGGCTGATTTATAACCTTCTTCAGTTGGATTCATTGAAAAAGACATTTTCTAACATTGTTTCAAAGTTTTTTTCACAAATAAAAACACAAACAGTCAACCATTGTTACGTAAAATTTGCCCTAGACTCTGATTTGCAGAAAACTGTGCTGAATGCCACATCTGTCCACTAAACCTCCCTGCAAGTCCTACTGCTTCTCCTTCAAATTAAAAGCCCCTGAAGCACAGAATGGAGGTCACCTTGAGGACTGCTGAGAGCTGCAACTTCCATCATCACAGATTAGCTCTGAGTGTGTGAGGAAATGTGCTGAAAGCAGAGCAAACACAAAAGGCTGACCCGTGCTGATTAACTCTCGTGGCTCTGTCTCTGCAGCGGGGGACGGGGACAGTAAATGGTCCGTTCACTACAGTACCCAGAAGCCTCGGCAGGGTCTTCGCTTCATTCCTGGGAAAAGAGCGATGCGGGGGAAGTGCTAATGACCTGCTAATGAGGTAAGATGGTTGCCGGTGAAGATTCTCAGTCATTCAGGTCACAGTAAAAAAAGTAAAAATAAAGTAAACAAATCCAATGGACTTTGTTTGCAAGTTTGAAGACGTTTCTCTTCCATCCAGGAAGCTTTTTCAATTCAAAATGTCAGAAATAGTGTTGAGTTCCAGGATTTATACTGTAGCACAATAAAGCCTTAAGAAAACATGCAAATTGAAACAGACTAAAGGCTCCACCCCTTGGAATTGGGGTCGTTTGGCTTCCTTTGTTAGCCTGCAATGCCCCATACTTGTCTTAAACCACCCGTCTTTGCCACAATTTTTTAAATCCCCATTTTTTCCCTTTAGAGGGAAAAAAAGACCTCGCCTATTCATCCAGGCCAACAATGCCTTCTAACGACCCCCCTTTCAGAGACATAGACAGGTATGGGGCATTGCAGGCTAACAGAGAAGCCAAACTAACCCCATTCCAAAGGGGGGGGACCCGTTCATCCGGTTCTATTTGCATGTTTTCTAAGTAAAAACATGGCTTTTTTTTGGTCCACTCTACACAGCCTGGAACTAAATGCTATTTCTGACATTTTAAATTGAAAAAGCTTCCTGTATGGGAAGCGAAACATCTTCAAACTTGGTAAACAAAGTCTAGTTGATTGTTCTTTTTTTAACTTTTTGGAATGAGATGGTTGCTGTAGTGGCGGTACGGTGTCCTCTTCCTTTAACCCGTCCAAACAGGGAGCATTCTGGGATTAGGGGTCTTACTCGGCGACCCAGAGTGACGGTCTGGGCCACCACTCCCTGCTGTATAGATTAAATACAGCAATTTATGCTTCTGCTTGGCAGAGTTAATGAGGAAAATAACAGACATCAAAATGCACATATTTAATGCATTGGTTAAATTCTATATTTGGTTTTCACAAAACTTTACAAAGATCTTTACTGAATATATCAAATGATAGTAAGTATTTACAGTCATATGAAAAAGTTTGGGAACTCCTATTAACCTTAATTATCTTTATTTCTAAATATTTGGGTGTTTCCAACAGTTTGATATATCTAATAACTGAAGGTCACAGTATTATTTCAGTATTGCATTATTGGACTAACAGAAAATTTACAATATGAATTAAAACAAAACTTGATGGGTGCAAAAATGTGGGTACCCTAATCACTTTATTAATTTGAATACCCTTAACTACTTTTCACTGACATACTGAAACACAAAACTGGTTTGGCAACTTCATTAAGATTTGAACTTCATAGCCAGGTGTAATGATCTCAGAATCTTGGACCTAGAATTCAACCCAGAATGCCCAGAATTCGAGACAGGCAGTGGGAAAGTTCAAAGCGTTTATTAAACAAACAGGTGCTGCTCGTCTGCTGTGGGGCGGATCTCTGCAGGGATAGGAGAATAGAGGTCAGTGACTGAATGAGGAGCAGAATACCACTTGGAGCTAAGTCACTGACCTGATTCAAAGTTCAGTCCATTCGCGGAGAACACAGCAGAATCCAGGAGGGAGGTTTGACTCCGCAGTTGCGGTGGACGACGCCCCCAGAGTTCCTAGAGAGCGGCGGAGCGGGCGCCAGCCGACGCCGAGCAGCAACAGAGTCCATAAGGGAAATCCAAGGGCCGACGTCAGGAGACAGTTCCAGTTTCAGAAGCCGGTAGAATCCAGGATCAGATAGGACAAACAGAGCAGACAGGGGCAAGTCAAAAACTCAAAATCCTCAGGGCAGAAACTGGTCAAAATCAGGGAAACAGGCAGACTACAGAATGCTAGGGAACGTCTCACAAAAACACAAGAATAACCTGGCGCTGATGGGAGGCAAATACACAACCTAAATAGTAGAGGAACCAGGTGGAAATGATCGGAGATAATCAGCCGCAGAACCAATTAGACAGGAAGCAAGGAGCAAAGGAAAAAACTAAACCATCAGCGCCAAGATCATGACAGCCAGGTGTATCCAGGTGTGAGAAAATGTATTTAAGGGGGCCAGTTGGAAGATGTTCTCCTGTTTGAATGTCCGCTGGAGATTCATCTTGGGCCTCAGAACAACTCTCAAATGATCTGAAAACAAAGATTGTTCAACATAGTCGTTCAGGGGAAGGATACAAAATGTTGTCTCAGAGATTTAAACAGTTGAAGTTCAAGTTAAGCCCAGAAGTGGCAGGCCAAGAAAAATATCAGAGAGGCAGAGAAGACGAATGCTGAGAATGGTCAAGGATAACCCACAGACCACCTTTCAAAGACCTGCAGCATCATCTTGCTGCAGATGGTGTCCCTGTGCATCGTTCAACTATAAAAAAGGCGTTATACAAGGCATTCCAAGAAAAACACTCACTACCCACTGTAGTTGGTGGAGGATCATGCTTTAGGGCTGCGCTTCCAATGCTGGCACTGGGAATCATGTTAAAGTTGAGGGTCGCAAGGATTACACTCAGTATCAGGAGATTCTTGAGAATTATCAGGAAAAATCAGTTACGAAGTTGAAGTTACACCGGAGATGGATATTTTAGCAAGACAATGATCCAATCCCCAGACCTGAATATCATTGAACATGGTCCATGTTCGGCCACCATCAAACTTAACGGAACTGGAATAGTTTTGCAAAGAATGGTCAAAAATCCCTTCATCCAGCATCCAGGAACTCATTCAAAGCTACAGGAAGCGACTAGAGGCTGTTGTTTTTGCAAAAGGATGATCAGTTATTAGATATATTAAACTGAAATAGCTTTTGCAAACACTCAAATATTTAGAAATAAAGATAATTAAGATTAACAGGGGTACCCAAACCTTTTCATATGAATGTATAGTCGTTCCCAGTAGAACCAGTGGTGAGTTTCTGCAAAGTATCTTGAATCCTGGAATGAAGTGATTAAAGTGAGAGAACTAGTTAAGAGAACAATATGCGAGTGCAAAATGTTCATTTAAAAAAGGAAGCCAACTGTGTTTGCCAGCGGCAGCACAACACAGTTTAATCCTCTGAGTTTAGAGGCCTTTTATGTCTGAGTGACTCAGAGTGATTAAAAAAAGAAAATACTGCATATATAACGAGTGAAAAGCAGCTAAAGTGAAAATAAGACTCTAAATGACCTTCAGAATGCCAGAAGCACTAATGGTGAATCCTGCTTCAAAAGGCTGAGAAGGTCTGGGGGCTCGGATGCAGTCCTGCTTTTTTTTCTTTACAATGCAAAGAAAGAAAAATGTGTTTGCAATTGATCTGTCATGGTTTTCTCTCCTCTGGAAGCTATTGATTGAGGGTTTATGATCCTGAAATGAAAAGTTATTGATCTGCACACACACACAAGGGAAACGGTGAGTGTTGCAATCAGGCTGCATCACTGAGCTCTCTGCTGCAGACTGCAGTGCAGCAGCAACACATGTAATCAGCTGCTCCTCCCGTTTCTGGACAGGGAAGCCATCGGTTCGATTCCTCGGAGTGATCAGTGGCAGATTTACTGACTAACTGATTGGTTTTTTAAACTTCCACAGTTACATGTCTTTGCTTTTTATGTATCCACAGCCTGCAAAGGGCTGACTCAGCATGACAGCTTTAAGCCCCGCCCACCGAGTCCCACCTTTGCTCCATTCTCTGGTCTTGACCAATCAGAGGGCATCACTCACAGAGGGTGGCGTAACAGAGGCAGAAAGATGGTAAGCTGATGTGAAGAGGTGCTTTTTGTGTTTGTATCTAATGAATATTAATGAGCCTGAATTGACTGCAGGGGAAAAAAAACCTAAATGGGGCATAAATGATGAGTCTCTGCAATCCTACAGGGATTATTTTACATGAAGCCAAAACACACAACAACACAATTTCTCATCAATTATTCAACCAGAGTATTTAGGTTCTCCTCTGCAGCTAATATCGCATATAATTAAGCTTTTTGCAGGAAAACTAATGGGCTTTAATTGGCAAAGATGAGCTTTAAATTTCCCATTGACAGATTTTAAGCCAGCAACCAGCCTGGTTATTAGACATCTTTTCATTTCATAGGTTGTAAAGCTTTCAGCTTCGATTACCTCTCGTTTAATCAGCATTTAGGAGTATGGACATAATATAAGAGTAAACCCTGCAGTGACTGACACAGCACAGAAATTATGGCTACCATCTTGGGGAGGTCGACCCGGGCCACCTTAGTGACTGTGCTGCATTTTACCGTTTGTATGTGTTTGTGGTTGTGTAAAAGGCAGCAGCAGAGCAGCAGCAGAAGGTATGTAAGCAGCAGTATATATATATATAGCAGCAGTAGTATATATATACACATATATATATATATATATATAAGGGATGTGGTCCTTGACCTCTCCAGTGTCGCTACAAGGGCCTATACATATATACACAATATATGCCACATATATACGTACGTATATATATACATTTTAAGTACATATACATACATATATATGCATACATACACATATATATATATATGGTTACTGTCATCACATAATACAGTACATAGTATATGCTATATAAGCATATATGCTGGTTGCTGCTACAATATAAGAATCATGGTGGCGCCAAAATATTACAGCAAAGTGCGGTCTCACAACCGTGGACCCTTAAAAAGTGTACATAAAAATAACGCAGAATAAAGTGAAAATATGTTTAAAAGGAATAAGATAATGTAAACAACCAAAATAAATACTGTACTGTACAGTGCTAAATAAAAGCAAAAAAGTACCAGACAAAAATAAAATGGCAGTACATATCTTCAGTATCTCCCCATTAGTTATTTATACGAGTATATATATATATACTATCTATATATATATATATAGACAGTGACTCTTTCTAATATATATATACTCACTGCTATACATATATAGTTGTTGTTAGGCTGGCTGCTGCTGCTGCTGCTATAGAGAGAGAGAGAGAGAGATGCATGATATATGTGGAGAGAGAAAAATACATAAATATATATATATGTATATATGAAGTGAGCGTATATGTGTATATATTTGTGTTTATCTGTATAAATACGTTTGTGTATATAGCAAATAAAAAATAATATAAAAAGTATGATTGGCTGTGCTTTGCAACATTCATTCATTCTATCAGAATATTCTATTACTTTTAACCCCACTAACAATGTTAACATACACTGTAACATTTGTTTGTTTTCAGCAAAAAACACAACAGTGAAAAAAGTTAATACTTAAAAGTTGATTAAGATAGATTATTTTGCCTGCTCAACACATTACATTTACAGGAGCTGTCGACCGCCTCAAGATGGCGCCACCAGATCACGTCAGCACCCACAGGCGAAAGCAATCAATGTGGTGTCTACTCTAGTATTAGGTCTATGAATATGAGGATATCTTCCACTTCCACCTGCTGATCAAATCCTGCCATTGAAACTGTTATTTCTCCATTATTATGGATTCACAAATCTAATTTTTCTATCTTTTTTCCCTCTTCCCACCCACCTCTCCTCCTCTCAGAGGATTAGATTCTTGGACTTTCTTTCTCAGTCTTGTTTTTCAGTTTGTTTCAAGTTTTCACTTTGGAGGAGAAAGGTAAATAGGGGCTGATGTTCTCAAAGTTAGTTTTGATACATATTAGTTTAGAAAACCAGGTAGTGAGTATGGAATATTATTTTAGTCCCCCGCCCACATAGTCTACATATGTCTATATCAAACCATAACATGTATAAAGCAGTCTTTGCTTATGTGAGACATAAAGAAAACCTTATTTTTTTGGTTAGTCTTCAGCCTCTTCGGATGAAGATGAGAAGTTCTTCCTCACCAACCCACGGCCGATGACTCCACTGGTCCTAAATCCCATCAGTCTCACTTCCGCCTGGGACGACCTCGGATCAGGAAGTGACTCAAACTCCAACCTGGACGTGGAGCCCTTTCAGCGTCTTCCAACACCGGAGGAGAAGATGAGACAGCAGGCGGACGCAGTCGCCGCCGATATAGTTCCCATCAATGTAACAGGTACAGCGCATCTGAAGCAGAAAGGATGGCCTCAAAAGGACCGCAGAGAAATACCTCCAAACTGGCAAGACTTAAGAGGTTTCAAATTTAAAAGAGTAAAAAGAAAAAACAATCCACTGGACTTTGTTTCCAAGTTTGAAGATGTTTCTCTTCACATCCAGGAAGCTTTTTCAATTCAAAATGTCAGAGCGTCGAGTCGCACAGTGTGAGAACAAACATCGGGAGCTGTGAACTTTTAAACCCTACAGTTTCTTCTTACAGTTTGAGCTGTAGCTGCAGGCGACAACTGAAAAAATCTTACAGTGTATGCCCAGTTTTAGATGTTTTACACGTTTAGTTCTAGTTTATTTCTATGCTTTAAACAGTTTTAACTGGATTCAAAACTTTTATGATCATGGTTTTCAACATGATTTGTTGTTTTTCTTTGTTTTTAAGGTGAGAGTTTTGATCGACAGGCCAGTTTTCGGAGAACACTCTCAAACACAGACTCATTGAATCGAAGACCTCATAAACTGAGCCGCCGTAAGACGGTTTCTGCTTTATCGGATAATGTCCTCCCCAAGCCTTCAGTTTCTCTGGATCTTCCGGGTCAGTACTCCACTGTGGGTCGACCTGCTTCCTCAGTCTCCTCTCAACAGAAGAGCAGAGAGGTGGAAATGTGGGAAAGTGAAAGAAACGGAAAGGAGGGGCAGTATACCTCAAGAAGAATCAGAGCCCCTAAAGGAGAAGGCATGTCCAGTCTGATGGCCTCCCTCACCTCCTCACCAAATATAGGCAAAGAGCCCGTCTCCTGTCAGTCATCTCCCTCCGATGGTCGTATCCCGCCTACCAACTCCTCTCTGAGCTCTGAGGTCGGCTTTAAAAGCAACACCCATACAACGCCCAGTGCCTCGTCCTCCTACAGCCAGGTCAGTTCAACAAACAAAATGCCATAATTAATTAGCAAAGATGAAACTAAAGATTGTGTCTCATTTCTTCTCCTTTCCTCCTCAGTCACAGGACCATCAAGGGTTCCCAAGTGACTTTCAGCCACTGCTGCTCTATGACCCCACTGTCAGGGTCATGCCCCAGTCACCCTCTTCCTCGTCGCCTTGTTTTCCTGCTTCCCCTGTCAACTCGTATACCTCTGACACCCCCAGTCAACTACAGTCAGAGTGGTCTTATCCCGGTGAAACGGCTTTAGATGAGGGTCCCACTCCCTGCCTCTCCTCTTCCTCCTCCTCCATTGCTGATTCAGTATCCCAGTACAGTTACCAGGCTCTGGCTGAGCCGAACATCACCAAGAAAAATGCCCAGAACTTCTCTGATGGTGACTCCTGCAGCGGTGAGAGCTGGAACTACAGACCACTCTCTCCCAGTTCCAGCATCATCAGTGGTATCAATCAAGACACAAGAAGTGTCTCTGAGGAAGGCTGGAACTGTGAACCCCTTCTCTCCTCCGGTCGCTCTACCCCTTTCTGCGATGACAACACCTCCCTTTGCTCTGAGAAGATGCTTTTATCTCCCTCACAGAACCGCGAGAAAAGAAAGTCAAGCACTTCAGCCTTTTACTCCCAGACTATAACACGAAGCATCTCTCTACGCAAGTCCAAGGTCCCACCACCACCACCACTCCGCTGTGACTCTTTAAGGCGTCGGCCAGGTCGCAGCAGGGCCCCGTGTTCTTCAACGAGCCCACGTCCCAACCGGAGCTCTCGTGTTGATCGCAACACCTTGCAAACACCCATCTCATCTCCTCAGACCTTTCCTGATCCCTGGGTGCTCCGGAGCAATACTAGAAAAGATGAAAGTGGTCTGAACTGTGGGACGGTCATAACCTTTGAGCCTTTGAGTCCAAACTCCAACAAACCATCTGCTAGTGACTCTGATCCCTCTGGTACCAACCTATTAAGCCCCAAACACTGCCACATGCTGAATCCTGGATCTCCGGTTTTAAAGGATAAAGACCTTAAACTTACACTTAGTCATCCACCCGACTCCTTTGTTGACGGATTTCCGTGCCTTGCCTCTCCATCTAGTGGTTACTCCAGCCAGTCCAATACCCCAAGTCCTGGAACTCCAGTTTCTTCACCCCACAATCCTTCCTCTCCTCTTACAGCAAGCCCTAGTGCTTTTTCCCTCCCTCCAACTTCCCCTTCCTTGACATCTTTCTCTTCAACCATACCAACATCCCCCTCAGCCACCTCCCTGCCAAGGACCAGGTGTTATGGGAAAGGGAGGCCAAAGCCCCCAGTGCCACAGAGGAAGTCATCTCTTCTTTCTTCCTCCACATCTTCTCTCTCCTCTTATACCTCATCTGATTCCTTAGCCAGACAACCACTTCTCCCTAGACTCCCTCCGCCTCCTCCTCTTCATCCTCCTCATCTTTCACAATCCACTCCACCTGCCCCAGATTTCTACCGTCCGATTAACAATATTCATCCACCGCCACCACCGCCACCCCCACCTCTTCCACAATCTACTCCCCCAGTCTTTCAGTTCTCCCCTTCAGTTACTAATCTTCCTCCTCCGCCCCCACCACCTCCACCGCCACCTCTTCCACAATCTACTCCCCCAGTCTTTGAGTTCTCTCCTTCAGTTACTAATTTTCCTCCTCTGCCCCCACCACCACCACCGCCACCTCTTCCACAATCTACTCCCCCAGTCTTTGAGTTCTCCCCTTCAGTTACTAATCTTCCTCCTCTGCCCCCACCACCTCCACCGCCACCACTTCCACAATCTATTCCCCTAGCCATCAAGTCCTCTCTTTCAATTACTAATCTTCCTTCTCCACCACCACCTCCCCCACTTCCACAGTCCACTTCTCCAGTCCCTGACTTCTATGTTCATGCTTCCTGTCTTCCACCCTTTCCTCGTCTTCCTCCTGTTCCCTCTGAGTCCATCCTTCCCCATCTTCCTGCCTCTACAGCCATCACTTCTAACCCTCCACCACTTCCACTGTCTTCCTGTCCTTCTCTTTCACCACTTACCACCCCTTCCATGCCTGACTTTTGCCTCCATGTTCCTCTGTCTGTTAACAAAGCTCCTCCTCCTCCACTTCCTAATGCTCTCCCAGCTTTATCCCTACCCCCTGCTCCTCCTCTACCTACCACCATCCGGCCTCCACCTCCTCCCTACTCCTACGCTGTGAGGCAGACCTCATATCATGCTCTGGTCTCCACAGTATCATCCAACAAGGATCCTCCCCCAGTTCTGCCATCTTTGAAATTCCCTGACATGTCTGACTTGCCTCCTCCACCACCTTGTTCTCCACCTCCGTCACCAGGGCCCTACTCTCTGATCACCTCTCAAGCTTTGCAATGCGTCAAGCTTCGCTCAGTCAAGAAACAGGAAGAAACGCAGGGAAAACATGACCCTAATGACAGCAAATGCCACATAACAGACTGTGATGTAATGAATGAATCATTTCTGGATAGTCTTGCTAATACTGATACAAAGGTTTCAAGGCAAGGAGCAAATAATTTCATCAATCAATCTGCAAGTGGCAGTGAGGTAAATCAGTTAACAGTAAATGGCACTCTCCAAGTTAGTACTGAATTAAAAGACCCAGAACTCAATGGGAAAGACCCAATAACAAGTGAAAGTGTAAATTCAAATAAAGAGTCAGGTGATGCTAATCTTAAAAGTTTAAATGACAACATCAAAGACCATGACGTTAAAATAAACACAGAAACGATCCAAAACATCCAACTGGATGGACAACAGATGAAAAATTCGGACATCTGTCCTCCTCTAGAAAGTATCAAAGGCTCCGGTCTTGACGCCCCATCGGTAGAAACGTGTCCTGACGATGATGAGGCATATCAAAGGAACACCAATATTTCAAACCTCCCATTGAAACGAACTTCCTCAGAAGCAGACTCGGCAAAGCAAACAGGGCCAATCAGAGAAAACTTAAATAGAAAAGTTAATGAATGTAACACAATTACCTTTGAAATTCAGAGTGAAATTGATGTGAGAAACAATAAAAGAGATCTTCAGAGCCCGAGGAAGCTCTGCTCCCCAGAGAAACCCGTTCTACCTAAGAAGCCTGATCTAGACATTCTGGATCTTCTGAAATCCCCGAAGACTAAAAGAGGTCATGGGGGGTTTAAGGACTCTGGGCAACTCACAGAGTCTTCATTTCAACCTAATACTTTAGATTCCACACTATCCCAAACATATTCAGCAAGCAATATGCCATTGTCGAAGAATTTGACAAGCATTTTGGACAAATCGGAAATACCAGGATGCCCAGTCAACACAGGGAACTCACCTGACAGTTCCCCACATCAGCAAAAGCACAGGAAGTCGGATGTTCTGTTGAGCTCTCCCAAGATAGCAAAGCCATTTTTTGCATCCGAAAACACTGGAACGAAACTGAAATGGGCTGCAGCAAACACTGATGGTTTAGACATTAAGGCCACAATAGACACCGGAGACATCTTAAAAACCATGGGCAACCCAAGATCTGGTAAAGACTATGGCGATGCTTGCAGCACACAACAAATAATCAGTAGGTACGACACTCATTGCTCTTCAGGATTAAAGGTACCGGGTGCCAGAGGAATCGGTAATATCCCTTCTACCTGGACTGAAGGAATCCAAACAGAAACATCTGGGCCCATTTTAGGTGGGATCATTGGGAATGGGAAACAAGATGAAGAAAAAAACAGTCTCGTGCGGATTATGAAATCCTCACTTGCTGAAGAGGAAGAAAATGTTGAGCAGGAGGGAGTGGAAGAAAGGGAGGAGAACACAGTAACGATGATAATGACTTCATCCAAAAAAGTAAATAAATCAAGGAGGAGGAGGAAACGGCAGCTAGGCCAAAAGTTGTTGATGATGTCACCAAAAATGAAGCCCTCTCCCTCCTCCTCCTCATCATCCTCCTCCTCCTCTCCTTCATCATCGTCTTCATCATCCTCGTCAGAAGATGAACGAGATGTAATAAAGGAAAGTAGCGACAGTATACTTAAAATAAAAGTGTGTGATCAAGATACAAGCGACTCTGAGAGTTCTTATGCTCTGATGGGTCAGAGGAGGTTTTCACTTAGCAGTTTGCTATCAAATGAGAGCCTACAAGGCGAACTTTCACTGCCAGACCTACGGATCAAGGAACCAGATGAAGAGGAGGAGGAACCAGGAAAGGATGGAGACCAGGGGAAAGGAGATGAGGTCGTAGAGGAAAGCAGAGCATCGGACGGTGAGTTGTGGATATTTTGTTAAAAGGAAAGGATTGAGTCAGAGTTAATGTGTAAAGCTGGAGCTTTCATGGGACACAGATTTTCAAACATTAACTTAGTTGGCCAACATCCCTGGTCCAAGAAGCAAGGAAAGTACGCTCTCTGGATATGCTCCATGCCTATTACAGCCATGGCTCTCAATCCTTTATCCTCTCCGAACCCACCCGATCACCGGCAACCGTTTTTATAGCATCCACTAGGCTACTAATATCTAAGAATGCATGAACATTCACATTTTTACCAATACAAACATGTTAGACATCGATGGGAAGCTTGGATTCTCCAAAATTCAACTGCCAAGCTCTTTACATGAACACAGCGAGCACCAAAGCAAAATAACACAGATATTGCAGCATGTCAAAATGTAAACATGACAAAGCAGCCATGACAACATTCCTTTGAAGGCATCCAGAAGCTGTTTTCTAAATCCAGTTTCCAATTGTTTATGCTCCATTCGTCCATCAGGGTCCAAAGGGAAAAGTAATCCAGCTTATTTGTGATAAAAAAATGCCATGATGAGAAAATCGCCGATAAGGTCCAGTCTTTGACATCAGATGTTAGCTGGTCATAGCTAATGCTTAGCATCTTGCTAATAAGACTTACTTGTTAAAATGTTTGTCTGCAATGTTTGGTAAGTTTCTTTACATCATCTTCTTACCTACAAGACAAAAGTGTCTGCATCTTTGTTTGACGCAATTTGAGTAAGGGACAGCCGCTGAAGCCTCACAAGCGCTCCTTGCCTGTCAGCCAATGATGAAATGAATAGAGCGATATTATGCCTCATAGAGTCCTGCTGTTGTTGGTTAAGACCATGTGGGCTGTTTGGCTTTGTAGCCAATAAAATAAGGTTTAGAACAAGGCTCACCATGACCGGGTTGCATAAAGCAGAGCCATGTTACCTGCTTAAATAAGAGTGAAACACACAGCTGAGAGTGTTTCAATGCACACAGCTCTGAAGCTAAACAATAACAATCTTTTTTTTTATTTTGGACGCTGATTTTGTTTTATTACAATGCTCTAGGCTGAAAAAAATGACAAAATACAGCTCAGAAAAGGCAATTGGGCTTATTTTAGCTTGAAAAGCAGTAGTTTCACTATTTTTAATAGAGTTTTACGTTACTTTAGGTTTATAAATATTACTTTTTTATATAAACTGATTATAAAAAAAAGTGGAAAATACTTGCTTCAAGAATGTTTTGTGGTCATCAAAATGCTTCAGTGTTATTCTATGGGTCAAATGGTTGAGTAAAAGCATTTGGCACAATTGAAGAGATTTTGAGACGCTGGGAACACCAAAAGTTCAAAGCCCCACTGCTCTGGAACTGTTGTAGCTAGAGGTCTGAAATATTCTGCATTTGTGGTTGACATGATGTTCATGTCTAGTTCATCCCGGATTACGTGTATTTATCCAGTTTAAAGGTTCTTTAGTCTTCATGTTATCTGTGTCCTTGAAGCACCATAACCCAGCAGTTATGGTCCATATAAATTAATTAAATTAAATTCCTTTCTGTCTTGAACCTCTGGTTTCTGTGCAACTATTTCACCTTCCAGACGATGTTTTCATCAACGTTTCAGCGGAACAGATGTTGGGATCTGGTTGCCCTCGCACCACAGAGGATCTATTCACCATCATCCACAGGTATTCCTTAATTCACACTGATTGTTTATATTCTAACCAACATCAAGCCATATTCTGACCTATATGCTTGATGCCCTTTTTTGCCCCTGGAGCAGTGCCGTGTGGGAAGGCACAGCATAAACAAGTTGGTGTTCAGGTTGCAGGTAAAACATAAAAGGTCGTCTGCGTGTGTGTCGCAGTTAACGTAGATATACCCCCCTTTCCGCAGACACTATGGTGCACCTCACCCTAACTGATGACCGCAGACAGGAGGCCTCTGATTGGTCAATTCTACATCCGCTCTACACTATGCGTATTTCCTGTTTGGTACCTAATGGCAGAAACTCTGGCTGAAGTACCGTCCACAACGCCTGGCACACCTCGGACACTATCCCTGACACCGTGCACAATGCCAGTTAGTAGCTCCTTGTGACGGTCTGTTTGGTTTGTACCCGAAGCCAAAACACACAGCGCCACGGCAAGTCTTTTGGGAACACTACCGGGTGAAGTTTGTCCGGCATTGGATGAGGGGTTGTAGATGGTGTGGGGCCAGGAAGCTAAGACGAGGAGAGATAGGCTCTGACTGGCCATATCTCAGTACATACACTCACCGGCCACTTTATTAGGAACCCCATGCTAGTAGCGGTTTGGACCCCCTTTTGCCTTCAGAACTCCCTCAATTTTTTGTGGCATAGATTCAACAAGGTGCTGGAAGCATTCCTCAGGGAGTTTGGTCCATATTGACATGATGGCATCACACAGTTGCCGCAGATTTGTCGGGCTGCACATCCATGATGCGAATCTCCCGCTCCACCACATCCCAAAGATGCTCTCTATTGATTGAGATCTGGTGACTGTGGAGGCCATTTGAGTACAGTGAACTCATTGTCATGTTCAAGAAACCAGTCTGAGATGATTCCAGCTTTATGACATGGCGCATTATCCTGCTGAAAGTAGCCATCAGAAGTTGGGTACATTGTGGTCATAAAGGATGGACATGGTCAGCAACAATACTCAGGTAGGCTGTGGCGCTGCAACGATGCTCAATTGGTACCAAGGGGCCCAAAGAGTGCCAAGAAAATATTCCCCCCACACCATGACACCACCACCACCAGCCTGAACCGCTGATACAAGGCAGGATGGATCCATGCTTTCATGTTGTAGACGCCAAATTCTGACCCTACCATCCGAATGTCGCAGCAGAAATCGGTGACTCATCAGACCAGGCAACGCTTTTTCCAAATCTTCTATTGTCCAATTTCCATGAGCTTGTGCAAATTGTAGCCTCAGTTTCCTGTTCTTAGCTGAAAGGAGTGGCACCCGGTGTGGTCTTCTGCTGCTGTAGCCCATCTGCCTCAAAGTTCCACCACTGCACTGTGCATTCAGAGATGCTCTTCTGCCCACCTTGGTTGTAACGGGTGGTTATTTGAGTCACTGTTGCCCTTCTATCAGCTCCAACCAGTCTGGCCATTCTCCTCTGACCTCTGGCATCAACAAGGCATTTCCGCCCACAGAACCGCCGCCACTGGATGTTTTTCTTTTTCGACCATTCTCTGTAAAACCCTAGAGATGGTTGTGCGTGAAAATCCCAGTAGATCAGCAGTTTCTGATATACTCAGACCAGCCCTTCTGGCACCAACAATCATGCCACGTTCAAAGTCACTCAAATCACCTTCTTCCCCATACTGATGCTCGGGTTTGAACTGCAGGAGATTGTCTTGACCATGTCTACATGCCTAAATGCACTGAGTTGCCGCCATGTGATTGGCTGCTTAGAAATTAAGTGTTAACGAAGCAGTTGGACAGGTGTACCTAATAAAGTGGCCGGGTGAGTGTACATTTATACTTTTACAAAATCACACACTCCCCCAGGGGAACCAACCCACCCCACGTATAAAATGTCTTTCTCACACTTGAACATTTGGAGGAAAATCAACTTGAGTTCATCAAGGCCAATCCCTGTTTGGTTAATCAATCTTTCACTGGCCAGATGGATCTCCTAATAACAGCAGAACTCCCCTTCATGCCATGAAGGAAGCTGGGTAACTCATTCTTATCTCTCATGACCTTCGTTTGGAGCCTGTGAGGCTAAGAACAGACATATCTCAGCATTTTTTACTCAAACAGACACACGAACACCCACAATCCTAGCTAGTTTGTGATCGTTTCTCTTGCGTTGTGGCTGGAATAACATAGCGCAGACCAGGTTTAAATATTGGGCATAAATCAAAAATATCTGAATCATACCCGCGACAAGCTAACTGCGACACACTGCTGTGGGAGTATGCAAAGCCTTTAGCTCCTAAATCCTGTGACGTAGCACCGTGGAGTTAGTCACCCAAGTAGGAAACTTAGATGTTCAGCTATAACCTTTTTCCCAAGAGACCCATTTGTATCTAATTCTATTCCTTGTTTCCTCCCCTCCCTGGTATTTGTGACTTCAACCTGAGCTGAGTGAGTCTGAAATGCACCAAACACAGTGTCTAACTGTCGTCTTTTGTCTAATTTTCGTAGATCTAAGCGAAAGATGCTTGGAAAAAGAGACTTGGGAGAAAAGAAGCATTGTTTTCCTTCGTCTTCTTCATCGTCCTCTTCTTCTCCAGAGATTCTCGCTGATCCCCCATCCTGTCTCACCAGAGCAGCAGGACTCAGGAATCACAGAGCCGGCAGAAGTGAGAGTTTCAAGGCTCTCCTGCTGAGGAAAGGGAGCCGAGTTGAATCTTCTTCTCGAATCTCAGCAGTGGAGCGTCTTTTTGTAGGTCAGCTCCATCCTGCTCTTTCTAAACACCAGAAGAATCCTCCTGGTCCTCTGACTCCCGACGAGTTAAAGGCTGTTAACCCCTCCTCTGCTGTTGGGAATCCCACTTCCCTGCTGTCTTTGAATTTCCCTCCGTTATCGCCTTCGCTCTCCATGATGTTTGGCTGGAAACGACGGGATCTGATCCACAGTCAGCTCCTTCTCACATCCGCCTCTTCCTCACCCTTCCTGGTCTTTTCCTCCTCCCACACGCGTCCTCGGTCCCTAACTCCTCCCTGCTCCAGCAGCAGACGGTTCGCTGCCCGCTGCCGTCTCTTTGCTGCCCCCATGACTGCCATCTTGGAAGGGGAAGACGAGGAGATAGATGACGAGGTGTTTGTGGAGTCGCCGGGGGATGATGATTCAAGTCTTTGCATGTTTAAAACTTCTTAGAGGATAAACTCACAAAAAGACTTTCTGGATGTTTTAAAAGGAGCTCTGAAATGTGTGGATCTTCCACACAAAGGTGAGCTTTGCTGACCTCTGCTGGAGCTGAATGGACATAAACGGCTCCAGAGGTCTGAGTGGGTTTCCTCATGTTCGTGGGCTGAATTTCTGCAGAAATTCATTTTGAGCTTCTTTTGTTACTGCCATTTAGGTTACAGTTCATTGCAAAGGTTTTGCAACCAGACTTTGGACATTATTAAGAAAAAATTTGATTTTATTTCCTTCTCATAAAGTATTTTTTTTACTTTATTACATTATAAATACAGCTATATTAGGTTAGGAGTTATAAATTTGAAACATAAAAGTGTGGTGCTGTAGGGAATCCATGGCAACATTATTCTTATACTGAGTTTGATCTTGCTGGATCGTTGCATTTGCACCGTCGAACATTAGTTTTATAATTTACAGGAAATAAAGTACAAAACTGTACGACGGAGTATTAGGGCCAGGCTAGAGATTTTTTTTTTGTCTTCAAATTCCAAGAATAAAGTCGCAACAGTATGATATTAAAGTCGTAAAATTACGAAAACAAAGTCATAAAATTTTAAGAAAAAAGTCCCAACGAAATTACGAGAATAAAATCATAAAATTCCAGGAATAAAATAAAAAAATTATTAGGATAAAGTCGTAAAATTATGATAATAAAGTCGTAAAATTACGAGACCAAAGTCATAAAATTCTGACAAAAAAGTCCCAACGAGAATAGTCATAAAATTACGGGAATAAAATCATAAAATTATGAGAATAAAGTCGTAAAATTATAATAACAAAGTCGTAAAATTACAGGAATTAAGTCGTTAAATTACGACAATAAAGTCATAAAATTTAAGGTCGTAAAATTACGAGAATAAAGTCGCAACATTATGATAATAAAGTAGTAAAATTATGATAATAAAGTCGTAAATTTACGAGAATGAAGTCATAAAATTATAAAGTCGTAAAATTACGAGAATAAAGTCAAAAAATTACCTGGAATTTTATGATTTTATTCTCGTAATTTCGTTGGGACTTTTTTCTTAAAATTTTATGACTTTGTTTTCGTAATTTTACGACTTTAATATCATACTGTTGCGACTTTATTCTTGGAATTTGAAGACAAAAAAAAAATCTCTAGCCTGGCCCTAATACTCCGTCGTACAGTTTTGTACTTTATTTCCTGTAAATTATAAAACTAATGTTCGACGGTGCAAATGCAACGATCCAGCAAGATCAAACTCAGTATAAGAATAATGTTGCCATGGATTCCCTACAGCACCACACTTTTATGTTTCAAATTTATAACTCCTAACCTAATATAGCTGTATTTATAATGTAATAAAGTAAAAAAAATACTTTATGAGAAGGAAATAAAATCAAATTTTTTCTTAATAATGTCCAAAGTCTGGTTGCAAAACCTTTGCAATGAACTGTAACCTAAATGGCAGTAACAAAAGAAGCTCAAAATGAATTTCTGCAGAAATTCAGCCCACGAACATGAGGAAACCCACTCAGACCTCTGGAGCCGTTTATGTCCATTCAGCTCCAGCAGAGGTCAGCAAAGCTCACCTTTGTGTGGAAGATCCACACATTTCAGAGCTCCTTTTAAAACATCCAGAAAGTCTTTTTGTGAGTTTATCCTCTAAGAAGTTTTAAACATGCAAAGACTTGAATCATCATCCCCCGGCGACTCCACAAACACCTCGTCATCTATCTCCTCGTCTTCCCCTTCCAAGATGGCAGTCATGGGGGCAGCAAAGAGACGGCAGCGGGCAGCGAACCGTCTGCTGCTGGAGCAGGGAGGAGTTAGGGACCGAGGACGCGTGTGGGAGGAGGAAAAGACCAGGAAGGGTGAGGAAGAGGCGGATGTGAGAAGGAGCTGACTGTGGATCAGATCCCGTCGTTTCCAGCCAAACATCATGGAGAGCGAAGGCGATAACGGAGGGAAATTCAAAGACAGCAGGGAAGTGGGATTCCCAACAGCAGAGGAGGGGTTAACAGCCTTTAACTCGTCGGGAGTCAGAGGACCAGGAGGATTCTTCTGGTGTTTAGAAAGAGCAGGATGGAGCTGACCTACAAAAAGACGCTCCACTGCTGAGATTCGAGAAGAAGATTCAACTCGGCTCCCTTTCCTCAGCAGGAGAGCCTTGAAACTCTCACTTCTGCCGGCTCTGTGATTCCTGAGTCCTGCTGCTCTGGTGAGACAGGATGGGGGATCAGCGAGAATCTCTGGAGAAGAAGAGGACGATGAAGAAGACGAAGGAAAACAATGCTTCTTTTCTCCCAAGTCTCTTTTTCCAAGCATCTTTCGCTTAGATCTACGAAAATTAGACAAAAGACGACAGTTAGACACTGTGTTTGGTGCATTTCAGACTCACTCAGCTCAGGTTGAAGTCACAAATACCAGGGAGGGGAGGAAACAAGGAATAGAATTAGATACAAATGGGTCTCTTGGGAAAAAGGTTATAGCTGAACATCTAAGTTTCCTACTTGGGTGACTAACTCCACGGTGCTACGTCACAGGATTTAGGAGCTAAAGGCTTTGCATACTCCCACAGCAGTGTGTCGCAGTTAGCTTGTCGCGGGTATGATTCAGATATTTTTGATTTATGCCCAATATTTAAACCTGGTCTGCGCTATGTTATTCCAGCCACAACGCAAGAGAAACGATCACAAACTAGCTAGGATTGTGGGTGTTCGTGTGTCTGTTTGAGTAAAAAATGCTGAGATATGTCTGTTCTTAGCCTCACAGGCTCCAAACGAAGGTCATGAGAGATAAGAATGAGTTACCCAGCTTCCTTCATGGCATGAAGGGGAGTTCTGCTGTTATTAGGAGATCCATCTGGCCAGTGAAAGATTGATTAACCAAACAGGGATTGGCCTTGATGAACTCAAGTTGATTTTCCTCCAAATGTTCAAGTGTGAGAAAGAGTTCTTTTGCCTCATTGGGGTGGAGTTGGTTCCCTGGAGTGTGTGGGCTTTTGTAAAATATTAGGTACACCTGTCAACTGCTCGTTAACACTTAATAATTTCTAAGCAGCCAATCACATGGCGGCAACTCAGTGCATTTAGGCATGTAGACATGGTCAAGACAATCTCCTGCAGTTCAAACCGAGCATCAGTATGGGGAAGAAAGGTGATTTGGTGACTTTGAAGCGTGGCATGATTGTTGGTGCCAGAAGGGCTGGTCTGAGTATTTCAGAAACTGCTGATCTACTGGGATTTTCACACACAACCATCTCTAGGGTTTACAGAGAATGGTCGAAAAAGAAAAACATCCAGTGGCGGCAGTTCTGTGGTGCGGAAATGCCTTGTTGATGCCAGAGGTCAGAGGAGAATGGCCAGACTGGTTGGAGCTGATAGAAGGGCAACAGTGACTCAAATAACCACCCGTTACAACCAAGGTGGGCAGAAGAGCATCTCTGAACGCACAGTGCGTCCAACTTTGAGGCAGATGGGCTACAGCAGCGAGAGACCACACGGGGTGCCACTCCTTTCAGCTAAGAACAGGAAACTGAGGCTACAATTTGCACAAGCTCATCCCGAAATTGGACAATAGAAGATTGGAAAAACGTTGCCTGGTCTGATGAGTCTCGATTTCTGCTGCGACATTCGGATGGTAGGGTCAGGGCAAATTTGGCGTCTACAACATGAAAGCATGGATCCATCCTGCCTTGTATCAGCGGTTCAGGCTGGTGGTGGTGGTGTCATGGTGTGGGGAATATTTTCTTGGCACTCTTTGGGCCCCTTGGTACCAATTGAGCATCGTTGCAGCGCCACAGCCTACCTGAGTATTGTTGCTGACCATGTCCATCCTTTATGACCACAATGTACCCAACTTCTGATGGCTACTTTCAGCAGGATAATGCGCCATGTCATAAAGCTGGAATCATCTCAGACTGGTTTCTTGAACATGACAATGAGTTCACTGTACTCAAATGGCCTCCACAGTCACCAGATCTCAATCAATAGAGCATCTTTGGGATGTGGTGGAGCGGGAAGATTCGCATCATGGATGTGCAGCCAACAAATCTGCGGCAACTGTGTGATACCATCATGTCAATATGGACCAAACTCCCTGAGGAATGCTTCCAGCACCTTGTTGAATCTATGCCATGAAGAATTGAGGCGGTTCTGAAGGCAAAAGGGGTCCAACCGTTACTAGCATGTGAATAGATCCTCTGTGGTGCGAGGGCAACCAGATCCCAACATCTGTTCCGCTGAAACGTTGATGAAAACATCGTCTGGAAGGTGAAATAGTTGCACAGAAACCAGAGGTTCAAGACAGAAAGGAATTTAATTTAATTAATTTATATGGACCATAACTGCTGGGTTATGGTGCTTCAAGGACACAGATAACATGAAGACTAAAGAACCTTTAAACTGGATAAATACACGTAATCCGGGATGAACTAGACATGAACATCATGTCAACCACAAATGCAGAATATTTCAGACCTCTAGCTACAACAGTTCCAGAGCAGTGGGGCTTTGAACTTTTGGTGTTCCCAGCGTCTCAAAATCTCTTCAATTGTGCCAAATGCTTTTACTCAACCATTTGACCCATAGAATAACACTGAAGCATTTTGATGACCACAAAACATTCTTGAAGCAAGTATTTTCCACTTTTTTTTATAATCAGTTTATATAAAAAAGTAATATTTATAAACCTAAAGTAACGTAAAACTCTATTAAAAATAGTGAAACTACTGCTTTTCAAGCTAAAATAAGCCCAATTGCCTTTTCTGAGCTGTATTTTGTCATTTTTTTCAGCCTAGAGCATTGTAATAAAACAAAATCAGCGTCCAAAATAAAAAAAAAGATTGTTATTGTTTAGCTTCAGAGCTGTGTGCATTGAAACACTCTCAGCTGTGTGTTTCACTCTTATTTAAGCAGGTAACATGGCTCTGCTTTATGCAACCCGGTCATGGTGAGCCTTGTTCTAAACCTTATTTTATTGGCTACAAAGCCAAACAGCCCACATGGTCTTAACCAACAACAGCAGGACTCTATGAGGCATAATATCGCTCTATTCATTTCATCATTGGCTGACAGGCAAGGAGCGCTTGTGAGGCTTCAGCGGCTGTCCCTTACTCAAATTGCGTCAAACAAAGATGCAGACACTTTTGTCTTGTAGGTAAGAAGATGATGTAAAGAAACTTACCAAACATTGCAGACAAACATTTTAACAAGTAAGTCTTATTAGCAAGATGCTAAGCATTAGCTATGACCAGCTAACATCTGATGTCAAAGACTGGACCTTATCGGCGATTTTCTCATCATGGCATTTTTTTATCACAAATAAGCTGGATTACTTTTCCCTTTGGACCCTGATGGACGAATGGAGCATAAACAATTGGAAACTGGATTTAGAAAACAGCTTCTGGATGCCTTCAAAGGAATGTTGTCATGGCTGCTTTGTCATGTTTACATTTTGACATGCTGCAATATCTGTGTTATTTTGCTTTGGTGCTCGCTGTGTTCATGTAAAGAGCTTGGCAGTTGAATTTTGGAGAATCCAAGCTTCCCATCGATGTCTAACATGTTTGTATTGGTAAAAATGTGAATGTTCATGCATTCTTAGATATTAGTAGCCTAGTGGATGCTATAAAAACGGTTGCCGGTGATCGGGTGGGTTCGGAGAGGATAAAGGATTGAGAGCCATGGCTGTAATAGGCATGGAGCATATCCAGAGAGCGTACTTTCCTTGCTTCTTGGACCAGGGATGTTGGCCAACTAAGTTAATGTTTGAAAATCTGTGTCCCATGAAAGCTCCAGCTTTACACATTAACTCTGACTCAATCCTTTCCTTTTAACAAAATATCCACAACTCACCGTCCGATGCTCTGCTTTCCTCTACGACCTCATCTCCTTTCCCCTGGTCTCCATCCTTTCCTGGTTCCTCCTCCTCTTCATCTGGTTCCTTGATCCGTAGGTCTGGCAGTGAAAGTTCGCCTTGTAGGCTCTCATTTGATAGCAAACTGCTAAGTGAAAACCTCCTCTGACCCATCAGAGCATAAGAACTCTCAGAGTCGCTTGTATCTTGATCACACACTTTTATTTTAAGTATACTGTCGCTACTTTCCTTTATTACATCTCGTTCATCTTCTGACGAGGATGATGAAGACGATGATGAAGGAGAGGAGGAGGAGGATGATGAGGAGGAGGAGGGAGAGGGCTTCATTTTTGGTGACATCATCAACAACTTTTGGCCTAGCTGCCGTTTCCTCCTCCTCCTTGATTTATTTACTTTTTTGGATGAAGTCATTATCATCGTTACTGTGTTCTCCTCCCTTTCTTCCACTCCCTCCTGCTCAACATTTTCTTCCTCTTCAGCAAGTGAGGATTTCATAATCCGCACGAGACTGTTTTTTTCTTCATCTTGTTTCCCATTCCCAATGATCCCACCTAAAATGGGCCCAGATGTTTCTGTTTGGATTCCTTCAGTCCAGGTAGAAGGGATATTACCGATTCCTCTGGCACCCGGTACCTTTAATCCTGAAGAGCAATGAGTGTCGTACCTACTGATTATTTGTTGTGTGCTGCAAGCATCGCCATAGTCTTTACCAGATCTTGGGTTGCCCATGGTTTTTAAGATGTCTCCGGTGTCTATTGTGGCCTTAATGTCTAAACCATCAGTGTTTGCTGCAGCCCATTTCAGTTTCGTTCCAGTGTTTTCGGATGCAAAAAATGGCTTTGCTATCTTGGGAGAGCTCAACAGAACATCCGACTTCCTGTGCTTTTGCTGATGTGGGGAACTGTCAGGTGAGTTCCCTGTGTTGACTGGGCATCCTGGTATTTCCGATTTGTCCAAAATGCTTGTCAAATTCTTCGACAATGGCATATTGCTTGCTGAATATGTTTGGGATAGTGTGGAATCTAAAGTATTAGGTTGAAATGAAGACTCTGTGAGTTGCCCAGAGTCCTTAAACCCCCCATGACCTCTTTTAGTCTTCGGGGATTTCAGAAGATCCAGAATGTCTAGATCAGGCTTCTTAGGTAGAACGGGTTTCTCTGGGGAGCAGAGCTTCCTCGGGCTCTGAAGATCTCTTTTATTGTTTCTCACATCAATTTCACTCTGAATTTCAAAGGTAATTGTGTTACATTCATTAACTTTTCTATTTAAGTTTTCTCTGATTGGCCCTGTTTGCTTTGCCGAGTCTGCTTCTGAGGAAGTTCGTTTCAATGGGAGGTTTGAAATATTGGTGTTCCTTTGATATGCCTCATCATCGTCAGGACACGTTTCTACCGATGGGGCGTCAAGACCGGAGCCTTTGATACTTTCTAGAGGAGGACAGATGTCCGAATTTTTCATCTGTTGTCCATCCAGTTGGATGTTTTGGATCGTTTCTGTGTTTATTTTAACGTCATGGTCTTTGATGTTGTCATTTAAACTTTTAAGATTAGCATCACCTGACTCTTTATTTGAATTTACACTTTCACTTGTTATTGGGTCTTTCCCATTGAGTTCTGGGTCTTTTAATTCAGTACTAACTTGGAGAGTGCCATTTACTGTTAACTGATTTACCTCACTGCCACTTGCAGATTGATTGATGAAATTATTTGCTCCTTGCCTTGAAACCTTTGTATCAGTATTAGCAAGACTATCCAGAAATGATTCATTCATTACATCACAGTCTGTTATGTGGCATTTGCTGTCATTAGGGTCATGTTTTCCCTGCGTTTCTTCCTGTTTCTTGACTGAGCGAAGCTTGACGCATTGCAAAGCTTGAGAGGTGATCAGAGAGTAGGGCCCTGGTGACGGAGGTGGAGAACAAGGTGGTGGAGGAGGCAAGTCAGACATGTCAGGGAATTTCAAAGATGGCAGAACTGGGGGAGGATCCTTGTTGGATGATACTGTGGAGACCAGAGCATGATATGAGGTCTGCCTCACAGCGTAGGAGTAGGGAGGAGGTGGAGGCCGGATGGTGGTAGGTAGAGGAGGAGCAGGGGGTAGGGATAAAGCTGGGAGAGCATTAGGAAGTGGAGGAGGAGGAGCTTTGTTAACAGACAGAGGAACATGGAGGCAAAAGTCAGGCATGGAAGGGGTGGTAAGTGGTGAAAGAGAAGGACAGGAAGACAGTGGAAGTGGTGGAGGGTTAGAAGTGATGGCTGTAGAGGCAGGAAGATGGGGAAGGATGGACTCAGAGGGAACAGGAGGAAGACGAGGAAAGGGTGGAAGACAGGAAGCATGAACATAGAAGTCAGGGACTGGAGAAGTGGACTGTGGAAGTGGGGGAGGTGGTGGTGGAGAAGGAAGATTAGTAATTGAAAGAGAGGACTTGATGGCTAGGGGAATAGATTGTGGAAGTGGTGGCGGTGGAGGTGGTGGGGGCAGAGGAGGAAGATTAGTAACTGAAGGGGAGAACTCAAAGACTGGGGGAGTAGATTGTGGAAGAGGTGGCGGTGGTGGTGGTGGGGGCAGAGGAGGAAAATTAGTAACTGAAGGAGAGAACTCAAAGACTGGGGGAGTAGATTGTGGAAGAGGTGGCGGTGGAGGTGGTGGGGGCGGAGGAGGAAGATTAGTAACTGAAGGGGAGAACTGAAAGACTGGGGGAGTAGATTGTGGAAGAGGTGGGGGTGGCGGTGGTGGCGGTGGATGAATATTGTTAATCGGACGGTAGAAATCTGGGGCAGGTGGAGTGGATTGTGAAAGATGAGGAGGATGAAGAGGAGGAGGCGGAGGGAGTCTAGGGAGAAGTGGTTGTCTGGCTAAGGAATCAGATGAGGTATAAGAGGAGAGAGAAGATGTGGAGGAAGAAAGAAGAGATGACTTCCTCTGTGGCACTGGGGGCTTTGGCCTCCCTTTCCCATAACACCTGGTCCTTGGCAGGGAGGTGGCTGAGGGGGATGTTGGTATGGTTGAAGAGAAAGATGTCAAGGAAGGGGAAGTTGGAGGGAGGGAAAAAGCACTAGGGCTTGCTGTAAGAGGAGAGGAAGGATTGTGGGGTGAAGAAACTGGAGTTCCAGGACTTGGGGTATTGGACTGGCTGGAGTAACCACTAGATGGAGAGGCAAGGCACGGAAATCCGTCAACAAAGGAGTCGGGTGGATGACTAAGTGTAAGTTTAAGGTCTTTATCCTTTAAAACCGGAGATCCAGGATTCAGCATGTGGCAGTGTTTGGGGCTTAATAGGTTGGTACCAGAGGGATCAGAGTCACTAGCAGATGGTTTGTTGGAGTTTGGACTCAAAGGCTCAAAGGTTATGACCGTCCCACAGTTCAGACCACTTTCATCTTTTCTAGTATTGCTCCGGAGCACCCAGGGATCAGGAAAGGTCTGAGGAGATGAGATGGGTGTTTGCAAGGTGTTGCGATCAACACGAGAGCTCCGGTTGGGACGTGGGCTCGTTGAAGAACACGGGGCCCTGCTGCGACCTGGCCGACGCCTTAAAGAGTCACAGCGGAGTGGTGGTGGTGGTGGGACCTTGGACTTGCGTAGAGAGATGCTTCGTGTTATAGTCTGGGAGTAAAAGGCTGAAGTGCTTGACTTTCTTTTCTCGCGGTTCTGTGAGGGAGATAAAAGCATCTTCTCAGAGCAAAGGGAGGTGTTGTCATCGCAGAAAGGGGTAGAGCGACCGGAGGAGAGAAGGGGTTCACAGTTCCAGCCTTCCTCAGAGACACTTCTTGTGTCTTGATTGATACCACTGATGATGCTGGAACTGGGAGAGAGTGGTCTGTAGTTCCAGCTCTCACCGCTGCAGGAGTCACCATCAGAGAAGTTCTGGGCATTTTTCTTGGTGATGTTCGGCTCAGCCAGAGCCTGGTAACTGTGCTGGGATACTGAATCAGCAATGGAGGAGGCAGAAGTGGAGAGGCTCAGACTGGGACGCTCATCTACGGCCGTGTGTCCATGCTAAGACATGTTTGACTGTACATGACTGATGGTGTCATTGGTATACGAGTTGACAGGGGAAGCAGGAAAACAAGGCGACGAGGAAGAGGGTGACTGGGGCATGACCCTGACAGTGGGGTCATAGAGCAGCAGTGGCTGAAAGTCACTTGGGAACCCTTGATGGTCCTGTGACTGAGGAGGAAAGGAGAAGAAATGAGACACAATCTTTAGTTTCATCTTTGCTAATTAATTATGGCATTTTGTTTGTTGAACTGACCTGGCTGTAGGAGGACGAGGCACTGGGCGTTGTATGGGTGTTGCTTTTAAAGCCGACCTCAGAGCTCAGAGAGGAGTTGGTAGGCGGGATACGACCATCGGAGGGAGATGACTGACAGGAGACGGGCTCTTTGCCTATATTTGGTGAGGAGGTGAGGGAGGCCATCAGACTGGACATGCCTTCTCCTTTAGGGGCTCTGATTCTTCTTGAGGTATACTGCCCCTCCTTTCCGTTTCTTTCACTTTCCCACATTTCCACCTCTCTGCTCTTCTGTTGAGAGGAGACTGAGGAAGCAGGTCGACCCACAGTGGAGTACTGACCCGGAAGATCCAGAGAAACTGAAGGCTTGGGGAGGACATTATCCGATAAAGCAGAAACCGTCTTACGGCGGCTCAGTTTATGAGGTCTTCGATTCAATGAGTCTGTGTTTGAGAGTGTTCTCCGAAAACTGGCCTGTCGATCAAAACTCTCACCTTAAAAACAAAGAAAAACAACAAATCATGTTGAAAACCATGATCATAAAAGTTTTGAATCCAGTTAAAACTGTTTAAAGCATAGAAATAAACTAGAACTAAACGTGTAAAACATCTAAAACTGGGCATACACTGTAAGATTTTTTCAGTTGTCGCCTGCAGCTACAGCTCAAACTGTAAGAAGAAACTGTAGGGTTTAAAAGTTCACAGCTCCCGATGTTTGTTCTCACACTGTGCGACTCGACGCTCTGACATTTTGAATTGAAAAAGCTTCCTGGATGTGAAGAGAAACATCTTCAAACTTGGAAACAAAGTCCAGTGGATTGTTTTTTCTTTTTACTCTTTTAAATTTGAAACCTCTTAAGTCTTGCCAGTTTGGAGGTATTTCTCTGCGGTCCTTTTGAGGCCATCCTTTCTGCTTCAGATGCGCTGTACCTGTTACATTGATGGGAACTATATCGGCGGCGACTGCGTCCGCCTGCTGTCTCATCTTCTCCTCCGGTGTTGGAAGACGCTGAAAGGGCTCCACGTCCAGGTTGGAGTTTGAGTCACTTCCTGATCCGAGGTCGTCCCAGGCGGAAGTGAGACTGATGGGATTTAGGACCAGTGGAGTCATCGGCCGTGGGTTGGTGAGGAAGAACTTCTCATCTTCATCCGAAGAGGCTGAAGACTAACCAAAAAAATAAGGTTTTCTTTATGTCTCACATAAGCAAAGACTGCTTTATACATGTTATGGTTTGATATAGACATATGTAGACTATGTGGGCGGGGGACTAAAATAATATTCCATACTCACTACCTGGTTTTCTAAACTAATATGTATCAAAACTAACTTTGAGAACATCAGCCCCTATTTACCTTTCTCCTCCAAAGTGAAAACTTGAAACAAACTGAAAAACAAGACTGAGAAAGAAAGTCCAAGAATCTAATCCTCTGAGAGGAGGAGAGGTGGGTGGGAAGAGGGAAAAAAGATAGAAAAATTAGATTTGTGAATCCATAATAATGGAGAAATAACAGTTTCAATGGCAGGATTTGATCAGCAGGTGGAAGTGGAAGATATCCTCATATTCATAGACCTAATACTAGAGTAGACACCACATTGATTGCTTTCGCCTGTGGGTGCTGACGTGATCTGGTGGCGCCATCTTGAGGCGGTCGACAGCTCCTGTAAATGTAATGTGTTGAGCAGGCAAAATAATCTATCTTAATCAACTTTTAAGTATTAACTTTTTTCACTGTTGTGTTTTTTGCTGAAAACAAACAAATGTTACAGTGTATGTTAACATTGTTAGTGGGGTTAAAAGTAATAGAATATTCTGATAGAATGAATGAATGTTGCAAAGCACAGCCAATCATACTTTTTATATTATTTTTATTACATATATACACAAACGTATTTATACAGATAAACACAAATATATATACTAATATTATCGCTTCTCACTCTCATATATACATTATATATATATTTATGTATTTTTCTCTCTCCACATATTAAAGTCATATCTCTCTCTCTCTCTCTCTCTCTCTATATATATATATATGAGTATAGTTAGTAGTATATATATATATATATATATATGTTGTTGTTATTAACGAGTATATCTATCTATATATATATATATATATATATATATATATATTACTGTATAAATGCTCTAAAATACTGTAAAAATGTACACAGCTGTATAGTGATAATTTACTTTCTTTTGCTTCTTTTTATTTAGCACTAATTGTACAGTACAGTATTTTAGTTGTGCTTATTTCTTATACTTTTTTTTTAACGTGTATTGTCACTTATTCTGCGTTATTTTTATATTAATTTTTTGCTGTCCACAGTTGTGTGTGTGACCACTTTTGCTGTAATATTTTGCTTCTATATATTCTATATTATATATATATATATATATATATATATATATATGTATATGTGTGTGTGTATGTATATATATATATATGTGTATGTATGTGGTATATATGTATGTATATGTGTATATATATGTATATATATGTATATGTATGTGTATATGTATGTATATATGTATAAATATAGTATAAAATAAAGTATATTAATATATAGTATATATATATATATATATATGTGTATGTGTTATATATATATAGTTAGTATAGTATATATATATATATACATGTACATGTATTATTAAGGTATATATAAAACACCATATATTACCTTCTGTCACAAACACATACAAACAGTAAAATGCAGCACAGTCCTAAACTTGCAATTGAACATGGCACTCCAAGATGGCGCCATAATTTCTGTGCTGTGTCAGTCACTGCAGGGTTTACTCTTATATTATGTCCATACTCCTAAATGCTGATTAAACGAGAGGTAATCGAAGCTGAAAGCTTTACAACCTATGAAATGAAAAGATGTCTAATAACCAGGCTGGTTGCTGGCTTAAAATCTGTCAATGGGAAATTTAAAGCTCATCTTTGCCAATTAAAGCCCATTAGTTTTCCTGCAAAAAGCTTAATTATATGCGATATTAGCTGCAGAGGAGAACCTAAATACTCTGGTTGAATAATTGATGAGAAATTGTGTTGTTGTGTGTTTTGGCTTCATGTAAAATAATCCCTGTAGGATTGCAGAGACTCATCATTTATGCCCCATTTAGGTTTTTTTTCCCCTGCAGTCAATTCAGGCTCATTAATATTCATTAGATACAAACACAAAAAGCACCTCTTCACATCAGCTTACCATCTTTCTGCCTCTGTTACGCCACCCTCTGTGAGTGATGCCCTCTGATTGGTCAAGACCAGAGAATGGAGCAAAGGTGGGACTCGGTGGGCGGGGCTTAAAGCTGTCATGCTGAGTCAGCCCTTTGCAGGCTGTGGATACATAAAAAGCAAAGACATGTAACTGTGGAAGTTTAAAAAACCAATCAGTTAGTCAGTAAATCTGCCACTGATCACTCCGAGGAATCGAACCGATGGCTTCCCTGTCCAGAAACGGGAGGAGCAGCTGATTACATGTGTTGCTGCTGCACTGCAGTCTGCAGCAGAGAGCTCAGTGATGCAGCCTGATTGCAACACTCACCGTTTCCCTTGTGTGTGTGTGCAGATCAATAACTTTTCATTTCAGGATCATAAACCCTCAATCAATAGCTTCCAGAGGAGAGAAAACCATGACAGATCAATTGCAAACACATTTTTCTTTCTTTGCATTGTAAAGAAAAAAAAGCAGGACTGCATCCGAGCCCCCAGACCTTCTCAGCCTTTTGAAGCAGGATTCACCATTAGTGCTTCTGGCATTCTGAAGGTCATTTAGAGTCTTATTTTCACTTTAGCTGCTTTTCACTCGTTATATATGCAGTATTTTCTTTTTTTAATCACTCTGAGTCACTCAGACATAAAAGGCCTCTAAACTCAGAGGATTAAACTGTGTTGTGCTGCCGCTGGCAAACACAGTTGGCTTCCTTTTTTAAATGAACATTTTGCACTCGCATATTGTTCTCTTAACTAGTTCTCTCACTTTAATCACTTCATTCCAGGATTCAAGATACTTTGCAGAAACTCACCACTGGTTCTACTGGGAACGACTATACATTCATATGAAAAGGTTTGGGTACCCCTGTTAATCTTAATTATCTTTATTTCTAAATATTTGAGTGTTTGCAAAAGCTATTTCAGTTTAATATATCTAATAACTGATCATCCTTTTGCAAAAACAACAGCCTCTAGTCGCTTCCTGTAGCTTTGAATGAGTTCCTGGATGCTGGATGAAGGGATTTTTGACCATTCTTTGCAAAACTATTCCAGTTCCGCTAAGTTTGATGGTGGCCAACATGGACCATGTTCAATGATATTCAGGTCTGGGGATTGACTACTATTGTTCTTGCTAAAATATCCATCTCCGGTGTAACTTCAACTTCGTAACTGATTTTTCCTGATAATTCTCAAGAATCTCCTGATACTGAGTGTAATCCTTGCGACCCTCAACTTTAACATGATTCCCAGTGCCAGCATTGGAAGCGCAGCCCTAAAGCATGATCCTCCACCAACTACAGTGGGTAGTGAGTGTTTTTCTTGGAATGCCTTGTATAACGCCTTTTTTATAGTTGAACGATGCACAGGGACACCATCTGCAGCAAGATGATGCTGCAGGTCTTTGAAAGGTGGTCTGTGGGTTATCCTTGACCATTCTCAGCATTCGTCTTCTCTGCCTCTCTGATATTTTTCTTGGCCTGCCACTTCTGGGCTTAACTTGAACTTCAACTGTTTAAATCTCTGAGACAACATTTTGTATCCTTCCCCTGAACGACTATGTTGAACAATCTTTGTTTTCAGATCATTTGAGAGTTGTTCTGAGGCCCAAGATGAATCTCCAGCGGACATTCAAACAGGAGAACATCTTCCAACTGGCCCCCTTAAATACATTTTCTCACACCTGGATACACCTGGCTGTCATGATCTTGGCGCTGATGGTTTAGTTTTTTCCTTTGCTCCTTGCTTCCTGTCTAATTGGTTCTGCGGCTGATTATCTCCGATCATTTCCACCTGGTTCCTCTACTATTTGAGTTGTGTGTATTTGCCTCCCATCAGCGCCAGGTTATTCTTGTGTTTTTGTGAGACGTTCCCTAGCATTCTGTAGTCTGCCTGTTTCCCTGATTTTGACCAGTTTCTGCCCTGAGGATTTTGAGTTTTTGACTTTTGCCCCTGTCTGCTGCTGTTTGTCCTATCTGATCCTGGATTCTACCGCTTGAAACTGGAACTGTCTCCTGACGTCGGCCTTTGGATTTCCTTTATGGACTCTGTTGCTGCTCGGCGCCGGCTGGCGCTCCGCCCGCCCGCTCTCTAGGAACTCTGGGGGCGTCGTCCACCGCAACTGTGCGGCTCAAACCTCCCTCCTGGATTCTGCTGTGTTCTCCGCGAATGGACTGAACTTTGAATCAGGTCAGTGACTTAGCTCCAAGTGGTATTCTGCTCCTCATTCAGTCACTGACCTCTATTCTCCTATCCCTGCAGAGATCCGCCCCACAGCAGACGAGCAGCACCTGTTTGTTTAATAAACGCTTTGAACTTTCCCACTGCCTGTCTCGAATTCTGGGCATTCTGGGTTGAATTCTAGGTCCAAGATTCTGAGATCATTACACCTGGCTATGAAGTTCAAATCTTAATGAAGTTGCCAAACCAGTTTTGTGTTTCAGTATGTCAGTGAAAAGTAGTTAAGGGTATTCAAATTAATAAAGTGATTAGGGTACCCACATTTTTGCACCCATCAAGTTTTGTTTTAATTCATATTGTAAATTTTCTGTTAGTCCAATAATGCAATACTGAAATAATACTGTGACCTTCAGTTATTAGATATATCAAACTGTTGGAAACACCCAAATATTTAGAAATAAAGATAATTAAGGTTAATAGGAGTTCCCAAACTTTTTCATATGACTGTAAATACTTACTATCATTTGATATATTCAGTAAAGATCTTTGTAAAGTTTTGTGAAAACCAAATATAGAATTTAACCAATGCATTAAATATGTGCATTTTGATGTCTGTTATTTTCCTCATTAACTCTGCCAAGCAGAAGCATAAATTGCTGTATTTAATCTATACAGCAGGGAGTGGTGGCCCAGACCGTCACTCTGGGTCGCCGAGTAAGACCCCTAATCCCAGAATGCTCCCTGTTTGGACGGGTTAAAGGAAGAGGACACCGTACCGCCACTACAGCAACCATCTCATTCCAAAAAGTTAAAAAAAGAACAATCAACTAGACTTTGTTTACCAAGTTTGAAGATGTTTCGCTTCCCATACAGGAAGCTTTTTCAATTTAAAATGTCAGAAATAGCATTTAGTTCCAGGCTGTGTAGAGTGGACCAAAAAAAAGCCATGTTTTTACTTAGAAAACACATGCAAATAGAACAGGATGAACGGGTCCCCAACCTTTGGAATAAGGGTTAGTTTGGCCTCTCTGTTGGCGCACAATGCCCCATACCTGTCTTTTTCTCTGAAAGGGGGGTCGATTAGAAGGCATTGTTGTGGCCTGGATGAATAGGCGAGGTCTTTTTTTCCCTCTAAAGGGAAAAAATGGGGATTTAAAAAATTGTGGCAAAGACGGGTGGTTTAAGACAAGTATGGGGCATTGCAGGCTAACAAAGGAAGCCAAACGACCCCAATTCCAAGGGGTGGAGCCTTTAGTCTGTTTCAATTTGCATGTTTTCTTAAGGCTTTATTGTGCTACAGTATAAATCCTGGAACTCAACACTATTTCTGACATTTTGAATTGAAAAAGCTTCCTGGATGGAAGCGAAACTTCAAACTTGGAAACAAAGTCCAGTGGATTGTTGTTTATCTTTCTTGGAATAACTGACCTGGATGACTGAGAATCTTCACCAGCATCTTACCTCGCAGAGGTCATTTAGCACTTCCCCATCGTTTTTCTGTGAATGAAGCGCCAAGACCCTGCCGGTGCTTCTGGGTACCGTAGTGTTCCCACCATTTTACCGTCCCCCGGCCCCCCTGCAGAGACAGAGCTACGAGAGTTAATCAGCATCGGGTCAAATTTTTGTGTTTGCTCTGCTTTCAGCATATTTCCTGCCACACCTGAGAGCTAATCTGTGATGATGGAAGTTGCAGCCTCAGCAGTCCTCAAGGTGACCTCCATTCTGTGCTTCAGGGGCTTTTAATTTGAAGGAGAAGCAGTAGGACTTGCAGGGAGGTTTAGTGGACAGATGATGGGCATCAGCACAGTTTTCTGCAAATCAGAGTCTAGGCAACGTGTGAACAATGGTTGACTGTTTGTTTTTATTTGTGAAAAAACTTTTGAAACAATGTTAGAAAATGTCTTTTTTCAATGAATCCAACTGAAGAAGGTTATAAATCAGCCAAAAATCAGCTGGAATCAACAGATTATTTTTCATAAACAAATATATTTCCTACCAGAAGCTTTAAAAAAAACACATCCTCCATTTGAAATGCTGAGATAAACCAGTAAGCTGACAGACTGATAATATTACCACCTAAACCTGTCAGCTTCAATTTAAGGGCACAGTTAAATATGATCCCTTGCACATTATTTCATTAGAGTGAACGCATCCGTAAGTCCATCTGTAGCACTGATTATGCTGATTATATTGCAGGTTTTACTCCTGCAGATTACAGTCTGTATAAATGAAAATATTAAACAGGAATCTAATGAGATTTGATCCAGTTTTTAACCAATTAAACCAGGCAGGCCCGGTACTGGGCCCAACTGACACCTGCTGATGTTTATTTATAAAAAAGACCAAAATACAGTCACATGGTGTTTCATCCACATGCCTTTCAAATCGTTGTTGTTTTATAGATGTGGAAACAAATAAAAATGAATTAAAAATTCACGGCGTGGGCTCTGCAGGAAGTAATGCAGCAGCTTGGTATTCATCTTTAGCCCACTTTGTCGCCAACATCGTGGAAACTTGGGCCTTTCAAGGGAGATTTGGATCTTAATTATGCGACCGTTTCAGGTGATGGAACCGGAAGTGTTGCACCGATATCGATACCGGTATCGGGCGGGGCTCCGATCCAGCACTAAAATGGTGACATCGGCAAGTACCGACAAACAGGGCGCCGATACCATTTTGATGTTTGCATGTCACCTGAATGCAGTTCGTGAAAGTTGCACTACTTTGGCAATTGAGAGCCATGACAACGCCTTGATGGCAATTATTTTACATCCAAGTAGTGTGCAGTTCTTCATATATACACACAATTTCAAACAGATGGTATCTGTGTCGGCCGATACTGCACAGCCAGGTATCGGGCCGAAAAATGCCATCGGCGCAACACTAGTAACCGGCATAAACTTGCTCTGTTATTCTTATTTTCTATTCTTTTTGGTGATATTGTTGGTAAATTTCAATGAAATGAAGGCTTAATCTTAGGAGTCTTATGCAGAAGGTCTATAAATAATGGAAATCAGCACGTTTGTCTGACCAGATTTCTGAGCTATCTCTATAGTTCTGCTGCTATAGGCTTAGACTGCTGGAGGACATAGGGACCCCTTTTCATCATTCCCACTTCATTCTATCTCTATTCTCCCACTTCCCAATTTACTTGACTTATAGTCAAGATGTGGATCTATAAAGTCTGAGGATTAATCCAGAGTTTCAAATTAGCTTGCATGGTGTTTTGCAGTGTTTATTTTGGAAAAAAAGATTTAAGTGAGACTAAATATTTTTTTTTCTTCTTTCAATCACCTATAAATCAGACATGGTGACATTTAAAATAGTGGTTCCACTTGAAAAAAAATCCTCAATGTCTTTCTGTCACACAAATACAAACATTTCTATTTCCAACTTATAGTTTGGGAGCTGGACCTGCTTTAATCAACATGTGGAATTTCAGGTGGAATTTGCTCTTAAGACCCTCTGTGTCAGCGTTCTGCCCTCTATTTAAGTTTTATTTTCTTTGTATTTGTAGCTATTTTTCTAGCAGTGTTTTGTTGTTGAGTTACTCTCTGTTGCCCCCTAGTGTTTGTTTCCTTTCCCCTTGGCTTCCTTCTAGATGCTTCCATCCACACCTGCTCCCAATCAGCTCATTAGTCCAGTCTTTGTTCTGTCTCCTATATAAACTTTCCCTGTGCAGTTCCTGAGTATTTTGGATTTTTGACTGAGTTGCTTGTGAGTAATTCATTAAATCAGCTAAACTCATTTCTGCATTTGGGTCGTCGAAACCTCAACCCAACCATGACCCTCTGGGCTTTAGTGGCTAAGTTCCTGGTTCTGGTCAACTTTCTAAACGGTAAGGCTCAATCAAAGGGCATCAGAATTATACTTCAGTAACTATTTAAGAGGCAGAATATTTATTTAGCTAAACCAAATGTGCATCATCCTGGTTTTAATCTCAGTTCTAAGAGTAAAATGATGAAATTAGCTTAATACAATGTATTCCAGAGAGAGACTTCAGGGGTGCACTTCCTTTCAGTTTATTTATGATGTGAATATGCTAAACAATAATTGCATAATAAAGACCCAATGAATAGAGATGACATCATACAGCCTTAACAAAATGACACTGTGCCAAGCGATGATGACACAAAAACCCTGTTTTTCTCAGTTTTTGCCAGCCCGCATATGACTATTACACACATTAATAAGCGTTGATTTGATTTTATCTTTCAGATTTTATTCTGTCCAGCATCCTTTGTCCCTCACCTCAGCAGCAGAAGCTTCTCCGTTGTCTCTACCTACCCATCCTGCCTCTGACTCACTTTCAGTATCAGGAGAAATGGAAATGAGTAAGCATTGTTTTCGCTTCTGCTCTCACCTTAAATAGGTCAGCTTTAAAAAGTAGAGAGGAAAAAAGTAGGCTGTTTGCATCAACTGGTCATCATTTGACCATTAGAAATGAAAGGAGTAGGACCAAGAATAAAGTAATGTTTTAATTAAAAAACTCTGAGTTTATAGAGATCAATTCATTTATAAAAACTCAAAATAAACCTAACTGATCACAATATGCTAACCAGGGGGATATTTACCATTAGGCAATACTTAGCAAGTTCCTGGGGGCCCCATAAAACCATGTTTACCTGTATGGTTAATGCAACTAGTCCATTTTGCTGCACATGTTCAGAAAGGTCCAAACAGACAGCAGCAAACCACGTGAAAACATAGCTGTTTCTAGCTTAGTGCTTTTATTAAGCTAAATTGCGCGACTTTTCAGACCCCTATAGCACTTTGGTTAAAAAGGGGTGCTTTAGAAAATGTATAAAAGCTTAGCGAACTCTGCTCTCCAGAGCTGGTAGATTGAGAGTAACCCCGCCTTCCTGTGTTTCCAAAACAACAAAGGCTGCAGTCATGATTCATGCAGCTAATATTTCATCCAAATGAAAAATGGTGAGAACAGATAAAGCCAGATCATGGCTTTGTGTCATGGGAGAAAAGTATTCAACTATTTACTCCCAGTTAAATAAACGGAGATTAATGGATTTCACTCAGTTGGCCTTTATTTTTATCTTTGTAAGCATACTTCAGCTCCTCATGCGGCCCTTGTTGCTTGATGTCCAGCCCTACTGTTCTGATTTGTTGTTGCAGTGTGAAATTGTGCTTTTCCTTGGTTTAGTAAAAGTAATTTGCTCCAGTCTCCGTCTCTACTCTAGACAAGGATAAACGTGTCCTTATTGCGTGCAAGGTTCTCACATCTTTTTTTTCCTGTTGTGAGCGAAAGACAGTTGATGTCATGAAGGAAAAACGGTTGTTCTGAAATGTTTATCTAGCTAAATTTATGTCTTTGATGAATTGAGTTGTGCAGGCGGTAGTTTCATGGGAGAAAGAGAAGGTGCTGGGATTTCTGAAGTGTATAAATGTATGTGCTTAGGATGGTTAAGTCAGAGCTTTTATATACTCTCCATTTCATGTGAGGATGTTTAATAAAACTGAATTTTACGTCTTGCAAGAAATGCTTCCGACTCAGTTTCCTAACTTCACAGCAGCATTTGTTCCCTTTACTTACAATAATGGAAAGAAGTCAGAGTCAAAACAATTCAGAGGGCCCCCTGCCTGTCTTTGCCTAGGGCCCCACATTTCCTAAATCCTAACGTTAAGCTAGCTAGCAGTCATCCTTGGCAGATTTAACAGAAGATTTCTTTCTGTTAAATGGGAGTTTTTCCTTTCCACTGTCGCTACAAGCATGCATAGTGTGAGAGGGATTGCTGAAGAGTCAATGAGTCGATGCAATCAGCTGGTTTTCCTTAGGAAAACTTTGAATCAATCTGACTGGATGATTCTGGTGAACTGGAAAAGTGACCTCCTGAGGATGATTAATGATGTGAATTGGAGCTATAGAAATACATTGAATAAAATTAACAGGTATAGTGAAAAAAAAATAAAAATAAAAATGAAAGACCTCAGCTAACTGGTTCATGGCCAATAATAAGGTGCTGTAGATCAGCCAGACGTAAGGAAATAAAGGAGTCCGGTTCTGCATGATGGGTGGAGAAAATTCCCAATAGGCTCCAAAGCATAACTGGAAAAGTAGTCGGACCTTCTGAAAAGTCCTGAATAGGGCTCCAGTTTTCATTGGTCTCTGCAAAAATGCAGATGTTCTGATTTTTAACAGATGCATGATCTCCACAGGGTTCCTCAGACTGATCGGGTTTACCAGAGCCTCCTGGGAAGAACCAGAGCCACTGAATTTCAGGGCTGCAGCGGCGTAGAAACATCAAGAAGTAATAAATAATCAGACTAATGGATTCATATAAAAGTAAAACGGCTGAAGTCGACTATCTTTGATACAATGCATGCACTCATCAGCCAATCATAGACCAGAGATTATATGAGGTCATCCTCAAAGATTCCTAACTGATGTCCATGGATCCTCTCTGTCCCACCTTTCCATCTACTCATTATTAACTCACCTGTGGTCCTGGTGAGGAATCTGAGGACGGATTTGATGGCTGCTCCGATCAGAACCATAACGACGCCACACAGCCCCCCCACACACACACCCGCACACACACTCACTCCTCAGGCTGCAGCAGCAGTAATGCAGCTCCTCACTCTGCGGCGCTGCTCTCCTCCCACTCCTCTCTCTCTCTCCTACCTCTTTCCTCCTCTCTTACTTCCACAGACCCACACCTGCCATGCTGGCAGGAAGCCAGTGCACGTGTGCGCCCTTCACCGGTGTCACCAGGTGATGAAGGTTACCTGAAAATGCTGCAGGAACGTGTTGCTTTGAAGATGAAGGGGAAAGTGTGTGTTTTCTGGATGAGAGCGGCTCTGATGTGAGACGCTTTATCTTTTATTCTGTGTTCTTTTTTTTTTGTCTTTGTGAGGACAGCTCATCAGTGAAGGGACTAAGCTTGTCCTCAGGGTCTATTAGACCATCAAAGGAGGGAAAAATCCACGTACAGCAAATAATGAGCCCAGTTCTGCATCGGCTGAGCAACAAAAGTCCTTGTTTGATTATTTTTTGCCCCCAATTCCTCTTCAGGGTTTTTTTTTTGTTTTGTCACTTGCAGATTATCCTTAAAATGTAATTATTAATCTAGGTTGAGTTTTTCAATGTTTTGCTTTTTTTTTTTTCACCGTTGGGGAAATGTATAGATTTTAATCTATTCAGTTTATTTCTATAGCTCCAATTCCCATCATGTCATCTCAGCTCACTTTCCAGTTCACCAGATCATCCAGTCAGATTGATTCAAAGTTTTCTATCTAAGGAAAAACCAGCTGATTGCATCGCTTCACTCATTGACTCTTCAGCAATCCCTCACACTAAGCATGCTTGTAGCGACAGTGGAGAGGAAAAACTCCCTTTTAACAGGAAGAAACCCTCCAGCAGAACCAGGCTCAGTGTGAGCGCCATCTGCTGAGGGAGACGCCGACTGGGGTTCAAGGGAGACAGAAGCAGACATAGAAAAAGCTGTGCCATAGATACAAAAGGCAACTGTCAACCAGCGCCACAGGCAGCAGCCGGTCCAGGAAAACACACAGCCAGGCAGACGAGTCCAGAGCCAGCTCCCCCATGTCAGAGGATGATGAGAGCACATCCAGTTGGTCACAGTCAGAGAAACAGGACTACACTGGAAAACAGGCCAAGCTCCAACATCTAGAAACAAAAGGTGTAGAACAGGAAGCAGCACCAGATGAAGCTACTATGAGAAAAAAAGCAGAGAGAGCAGAACGTTAGAGATTGAACTAATAGATTCTGCAGAGTGGGAGAATAGAGATAGAATGAAGCAGAATGATGAAAAAAGGGGTCCCTATGTCCTCCAGCAGTCTTAGCCTATAGCAGCAGAACTATAGAGATAGCTCCGACATGTTGGTGTCCTGTTACCAGGCAGTGGACATTTTAAAGCGAGGAGATTGTAACGATGGGGTCTTATCATCTTCCACTAATCTGTTCATAATTTTAACCACAAACATTTGATCCACTGGGAAAAGTATGAAGTACAGTTTCTCTCTGTGTATATCTCTGCCGCTGTTCACACATCTGTGGTGCTGAAAACACCCGATCCCGTCCTTATCTGAGTTATTCCTCAGGAACGAGGAGCAATGGTAAGAAAGGAGTTAAGAAACATCTGCTTTGTTATAAAATGTTTTTTGGTTGCTGGCAAACAGAATCTTATTTAACCTTTCGATTAACCTATGATTTCTCTATTAAGTAAAAATTATTATTATTTTTTTTTGCATTTAGGGCGTCTGTAAATATGATGCTGCTGCTGTTACTGAATGACATTGCTTTCAAGATGGAAGGTGAATGATCTGGTCCTCTCTACTCATAGATTGAAGGTGAAAAAGGGGTCCCTATGTCCTCCAGCAGTCTAAGCCAACAGCAGCATAACTATAGAGATATGAAGTGTCTTTGTTAATTAGCACCCTTTAACAGAAACTTAGAGTGGATGTCATCATTCTCTGCAGCAGCAGTTGTCAGTCTCAATTATGTATTGTAGAAATGCACCGGTCGTTGAAGAGCCAGTATCTACAGAATTCCTCTGGATTTGATCATGTTTATGACTAGAATATTGAAATTTATTGCATTTTTCAATTGTTGCTGTATTTTTTGGGAGTTGTTTATTGTGTGGGTGGGGCAGTTAAATGTTTCATCTTTTTAATTTCACAGCAAATGTATTAATTTGCATTACTTTCACAGTAATTTGCTGGCCAAATTTAACACAACATATGTTGTAAATTTATAGTAGATTGATGTCAATATGTACATTAATGTAAAAGTAAAGGACCGTATTGTTCTAATGTGCAGCAAAATGCTGTAATTTCACAGTAAGGTTCTGTAATATAAAGGTAACTGCTTTGTCAGTGATGCTGTAATGTTACAGTGGTGCTGTATTACAGTTAGGGTTAGTAATCGTAATGTGAAAGTTATGCAACACTTATCCAATTATTTACTGTAAATTAACAGTGAAAAGTTGCAGTGCATTATAATTTTTGTTTATATTTGTCTGTTTTATTGAAAATTTGTCCTGTTGATTTTCTTGTTCCCTGCAATATATATTCTATCATGTTTTTAACCTGTGTTCCTTAGAGCAACAACTTCTGCTATAGTTCAGGCTGTTGATGCCTCCTGGTGCATAAATATTGCTATACAATCTCTGCTGTTTTGTTTATCTGCAACAGCTCCGTATCCTAGTTTGCGTCTCATCTTTGTGGGATTTTTTTCTTTTTTTTTTAGTTTAGTTGAAACTGCTTCCATCTGATTGAACCTTCT
>JAGKQL010000067.1:2808250-2820393 GCA_018398635.1 Cyprinodon brontotheroides | reverse complement strand
AGAAGGTTCAATCAGATGGAAGCAGTTTCAACTAAAACTAAAAAAAGAAAAAAAATCCCACAAAGATGAGACGAACTAGATACGGAGGCTGTTGCAGATAAACAAAAAACAGCAGAGATTGGGCATAGCAATATTGAGTGCACCAGGGGCATCAACAGCCTGAACTATAGCAGAAGTTGTTGCTCTAAGGAACACAGGTTAAAACATGATAGAATATATATTGCAGGGAACAAGAAAATCAACAGGACAAATTTCCAATAAAACAGACAAATATAAACAAAAATTACTTAATGCACTGCAACTTTTCCTGTTAATTTACAGTAAATAATTGGACAAGTGTTGCGCTAACTTTCATTACGATTACTAACCTAACTGTAATACAGCACCGCAACATTACAGCATCGCGGCAACAGTTGCAGCATATTTACAGAACCTTGCTGGCTGAAATTACAGCATTTTGCTGCACATTAGAACAATACGGTCCTTTACTTTTTGATTAATGTACATGGTGACATGTCTACTATAAATTTTGGCATATATTTGTTAAATTTGGCAGCAAATTACCTTGGTAGCCACAAATTAATACATTTGCTGTGAAATTAAAAGATGAAACATTTAACTACCCCACCACACAATAAACAACTCCCGAAATACGGCAGCATTTAGAAAAGCCGCGGCCAGGTACAACCATTTACAAGTGTAAACATGGTCGAATCCAGAGATTACTGGCAAGATCACACTGGCTCTTCAGCGACCCGGTTGCAATACACTTGAGTGGGGCGAAACTGCTTTCTGCGAAAGAATGATGACATCCATAAGTTTCTGTTAAAGGGTGCTAATTAACAAAGACACTTCATATCTCTATAGTTATGCTGTTGTTGGCTTAGACTGCTGGAGACATAGGGACCCCTTTTTCACCTTCAATCTATGAGTAGAGAGGACCAGATCATTCACCTTCCATCTTGAAAAGCAATGTCATTCAGCAGCACAGCATCATATTTACAGACGCTCTAAATGCAAAAATAATAATAATTTTTACTTAATAGAGAAATCATAGGTTAATCGAAAGGTTAAATAAGATTCTGTTTGCCAGTTAAACTAAAAAAACATTTTTATAACAAAGCAGATGTTTTCTTAACTCCTTTCTTACCATTGCTCCCCGCTCCTGAGGAATAACTCAGATAGGGCGGGATCGGTGTTTTCAGCACCACAGATGTGTGAACAGCGGCAGAGATATACACAGAGAAACGTACTTCATACTTTTCCCAGTGGATCAAATGTTTGTGGTTAAAATTATGAACAGATTAGTGGAAGATGATAAAGACCCCATCGTTACAATCTCCTCGCTTAAAAATGTCCACTGCCTGGTAACAGGACACCAACATGTCGGAGCTATCTCTATAGTTCTGCTGCTATAGGCTAAGACTGCTGGAGGACATAGGGACCCCTTTTTTCATCATTCTGCTTCATTCTATCTCCTATTCTCCCCTCTGCAGAATCTATTAGTTCAATCTCTAACGTTCTGCTCTCTCTGCTTTTTTTCTCATAGTAGCTTCATCTGGTGCTGTTCATGTTCTACACCTTTCTAGATGTTGGAGCTTGGCCTGTTTTCCAGTGTAGTCCTGTTTCTCTGACTGTGACTAACTGGATGTGCTCTCATCCTCTCCGGACATGGGAGCTGGCTGGGAGCTCGTCTGCCTGGCTGTGTGTTTCCTGGGCCGGGGCGCCTGTAGGAGCTGGTTGACAGTTGCCTTTTGTATCTATGCTTCTTTTTCTATGTCTGCTTCTGTCTCCTTGAACCCCAGTGGGCCTCAGCGAATGGCCTCACACTGAGCCTGGTTCTGCTGGAGGTTTCTTCCTGTTAAAAGGGAGTTTTTCCTTCCACTGTCGCTACAAGCATGCTTAGTGTGAGGGATTGCTGTGAAGAGTCAATGAGTCGATGCAATCAGCTGGTTTTCCTTAGATAGAAAACTTTTGAATCAATCTGACTGGATGATCTGGTGAACTGGAAAGTGGCTGAGATGACATGATGGGAATTGGGCTATAGAAATAAACTGAATAGATTAAAATCTATACATTTCCCCAACGTTGAAAAAAAAAAGCAAAACATTGAAAACTCAACCTAGATTAATAATTACATTTTAAGGATAATCTGCAAGTGACAAAAAAAAAAAAAACCTGAAGAGGAATTGGGGGCAAAAAATAATCAAACAAGGACTTTTGTTGCTCAGCGATGCAGAACTGGGCTCATTATTTGCTTATGCGTGGATTTTTTCCTCCTTTGATGGTCTAATAGACCCTGAGGACAAACTTAGTCCCTTCACTGATGAGCTGTCCTCACAAAGACAAAAGAACACAGAATAAAGATAAAAGCGTCTCACATCAGGCGCTCATCCCGCGGCTTTACACTTTCCCTTCATCTTCAAAGCAACACGTTCCTGCAGCATTTTTCAGGTAACCTTCGTCACCTGGTGACACAGGTGAAGGGCGCACACGTGCACTGGCTTCCTGCCAGCATGGCAGGTGTGGGTCTGTGGAAGTAAGAGAGGAGGAAAGAGGTAGGAGAGAGAGAGAGGAGTGGGAGGAGAGCAGCGCCGCAGAGTGAGGAGCTGCATTACTGCTGCTGCAGCCTGAGGAGTGAGTGTGTGTGCGGGTGTGTGTGTGGGGGGGCTGTGTGGCGTCGTTATGGTTCTGATCGGAGCAGCCATCAAATCCGTCCTCAGATTCCTCACCAGGACCACAGGTGAGTTAATAATGAGTAGATGGAAAGGTGGGACAGAGAGGATCCATGGACATCAGTTAGGAATCTTTGAGGATGACCTCATATAATCTCTGGTCTATGATTGGCTGATGAGTGCATGCATTGTATCAAAGATAGTCGACTTCAGCCGTTTTACTTTTATATGAATCCATTAGTCTGATTATTTATTACTTCTTGATGTTTCTACGCCGCTGCAGCCCTGAAATTCAGTGGCTCTGGTTCTTCCAGGAGGCTCTGGTAAACCCGATCAGTCTGAGGAACCCTGTGGAATCATGCATCTGTTAAAAATCAGAACATCTACATTTTTGCAGAGACCAATGAAAACTGGAGCCCTATTCAGGACTTTCAGAAGGTCGACTACTTTTCCAGTTATGCTTTGGAGCCTATTGAGATTTTTCTCCCATCATGCAGAACGGGACTCCTTTATTTCCCTTCGTCTGGCTGATCTACAGCACCTTATTATTAGCCATGAACCAGGTTAGCTGAGGTCTTTCATTTTATTTTATTTTTTTCACTATACCTGTTAATTTTATTCAATGTATTTCTATAAACTCCAATTCACATCCTTAATCATCCTCAGGAGGTCACTTTCCAGTTCACCAGAATCATCCAGTCAGATTGATTCAAAGTTTTCCTAAGGAAAACCAGCTGATTACATCGACTCATTGACTCTTCAGCAATCCCTCACACTATGCATGCTTGTAGCGACAGTGGAAAAAAAACTCCCATTTAACAGAAAGAAATCTTCTGTTAAATCTGCCAAGAATGACTGCTAGCTAGCTTAACGTTAGGGATTTAGGAAATGTGGGGCCCTAGGCAAAGACAGGCAGGGGCCCTCTGAATTGTTTTGACTCTGACTTCTTTCCATTATTGTAAGTAAAGGGAACAAATGCTGCTGGTGAAGTTAGAACTGGAGTCGGAAGCATTTCTTGCAAGACGTAAAATTCAGTTTTATTAAACATCCTCACATGAAATGGAGAGTATATAAAAGCTCTGACTTAACCATCCTAAGCACATACATTTATACACTTCAGAAATCCCAGCACCTTCTCTTTCTCCCATGAAACTACCGCCTGCAACAACTCAATTCATCAAAGACATAAATTTAGCTAGATAAACATTTCAGAACAACCGTTTCCTTCATGACATCAACTGTCTTTTCGCCACAACAGGAAAAAAGTGATGGAGAACCTTTGCACTAATAAGGACACGTTTATCCTTGTCTAGAGTAGAGACGGAGACTGGAGCAAATTACTTTTACTAAACCAAGGAAAAGCACAATTTCACACTGCCCAGATCAGAACAGGGCTGATTACCGCGCAATAAGAGCCGTATGATGAACTGGTCTCGCTTTGCAAAGATAAAAAATAAAGGCCAACTGAGTGAAATCCATTAATCTCCGTTTATTTAATGGGAGTAAATAGTTGAATACTTTTCTCCCATGACACAAGCCATGATCTGCTTATCTGTTCACCATTTTTCATTTGGATGAAATAATAGCTGCATGAATCATGACAGCAGACAAGATAGAGGAGAGCAGGAGGCGGGGTTACCAATCTACTCGCTCTGGAGAGCAGAGTTCGCTGCTTTTATACATTTTCTAGCACTTTTTTTAAATCAAAGTGCTATAGGGGTCTGAAAAGTCGTTAAATTTAGCGACAAAAGCACTAAGTTAGAAACAGCTATGTTTTCAAATGGTTTGCTGCTGTCTGTTTGGACCTTTCTGAACGTGCTGCAAATGGACTAGTTGCATTAACCATACAGGTAAACATGGTTTTATGGGGCCCCCAGGAACTTGCTAAGTATTGCCTAATGGTAAATATCCCCCTGGTTAGCATATTGTGATCAGTTAGGTTTATTTTGAGTTTTTATAAATGAATTGATCTCTATAAACTCAGAGTTTTTTAATTAAAACATTACTTTATTCTTGGTCCTACTCCTTTCATTTCTAATGGTCAAATGATGACCAGTTGATGCAAACAGCCTACTTTTTTCCTCTCTACTTTTTAAAGCTGACCTATTTAAGGTGAGAGCAGAAGCGAAAACAATGCTTACTCATTTCCATTTCTCCTGATACTGAAAGTGAGTCAGAGGCAGGATGGGTAGGTAGAGACAACGGAGAAGCTTCTGCTGCTGAGGTGAGGGACAAAGGATGCTGGACAGAATAAAATCTGAAAGATAAAATCAAATCAACGCTTATTAATGTGTGTAATAGTCATATGCGGGCTGGCAAAAACTGAGAAAAACAGGGTTTTTGTGTCATCATCGCTTGGCACAGTGTCATTTTGTTAAGGCTGTATGATGTCATCTCTATTCATTGGGTCTTTATTATGCAATTATTGTTTAGCATATTCACATCATAAATAAACTGAAAGGAAGTGCACCCCTGAAGTCTCTCTCTGGAATACATTGTATTAAGCTAATTTCATCATTTTACTCTTAGAACTGAGATTAAAACCAGGATGATGCACATTTGGTTTAGCTAAATAAATATTCTGCCTCTTAAATAGTTACTGAAGTATAATTCTGATGCCCTTTGATTGAGCCTTACCGTTTAGAAAGTTGACCAGAACCAGGAACTTAGCCACTAAAGCCCAGAGGGTCATGGTTGGGTTGAGGTTTCGACGACCCAAATGCAGAAATGAGTTTAGCTGATTTAATGAATTACTCACAAGCAACTCAGTCAAAAATCCAAAATACTCAGGAACTGCACAGGGAAAGTTTATATAGGAGACAGAACAAAGACTGGACTAATGAGCTGATTGGGAGCAGGTGTGGATGGAAGCATCTAGAAGGAAGCCAAGGGGAAAGGAAACAAACACTAGGGGGCAACAGAGAGTAACTCAACAACAAAACACTGCTAGAAAAATAGCTACAAATACAAAGAAAATAAAACTTAAATAGAGGGCAGAACGCTGACACAGAGGGTCTTAAGAGCAAATTCCACCTGAAATTCCACATGTTGATTAAAGCAGGTCCAGCTCCCAAACTATAAGTTGGAAATAGAAATGTTTGTATTTGTGTGACAGAAAGACATTGAGGATTTTTTTTCAAGTGGAACCACTATTTTAAATGTCACCATGTCTGATTTATAGGTGATTGAAAGAAGAAAAAAAAATATTTAGTCTCACTTAAATCTTTTTTTCCAAAATAAACACTGCAAAACACCATGCAAGCTAATTTGAAACTCTGGATTAATCCTCAGACTTTATAGATCCACATCTTGACTATAAGTCAAGTAAATTGGGAGTGGGAGAATAGAGATAGAATGAAGTAGAATGATGAAAAAGGGGTCCCTATGTCCTCCAGCAGTCTAAGCCTATAGCAGCAGAACTATAGAGATAGCTCAGAAATCTGGTCAGACAAACGTGCTGATTTCCATTATTTATAGACCTTCTGCATAAGACTCCTAAGATTAAGCCTTCATTTCATTGAAATTTACCAACAATATCACCAAAAAGAATAGAAAATAAGAATAACAGAGCAAGTTTATGCCGGTTACTAGTGTTGCGCCGATGGCATTTTTCGGCCCGATACCTGGCTGTGCAGTATCGGCCGACACAGATACCATCTGTTTGAAATTGTGTGTATATATGAAGAACTGCACACTACTTGGATGTAAAATAATTGCCATCAAGGCGTTGTCATGGCTCTCAATTGCCAAAGTAGTGCAACTTTCACGAACTGCATTCAGGTGACATGCAAACATCAAAATGGTATCGGCGCCCTGTTTGTCGGTACTTGCCGATGTCACCATTTTAGTGCTGGATCGGAGCCCCGCCCGATACCGGTATCGATATCGGTGCAACACTTCCGGTTCCATCACCTGAAACGGTCGCATAATTACATCCAACACCTCCTTGGAAAGGTCTAAGTTTCCAATGATGTTGGCGATTAGGGGGCGGGGCTAAAGATGAATACCTGCTGTTGCATTACTCCTGCAGAGTCGCACGTCAGGTGGAATTTTTAATCTCATTTTATTTGTTTCCACATCTATAAAACAACAACGATTTGAAAGGCATGTGGATGAAACACCATGTGACTGTATTTTGGTCTTTTTTATAAATAAACATCAGCAGGTGTCAGTTGGGCCCAGTACCGGGCCTGCCTGGTTTAATTGGTTAAAAACTGGATCAAATCTCATTAGATTCCTGTTTAATATTTTCATTTATACAGACTGTAATCTGCAGGAGTAAAACCTGCAATATAATCAGCATAATCAGTGCTACAGATGGACTTACGGATGCGTTCACTCTAATGAAATAATGTGCAAGGGATCATATTTAACTGTGCCCTTAAATTGAAGCTGACAGGTTTAGGTGGTAATATTATCAGTCTGTCAGCTTACTGGTTTATCTCAGCATTTCAAATGGAGGATGTGTTTTTTTTAAAGCTTCTGGTAGGAAATATATTTGTTTATGAAAAATAATCTGTTGATTCCAGCCTGATTTTGGCTGATTTATAACCTTCTTCAGTTGGATTCATTGAAAAAGACATTTTCTAACATTGTTTCAAAGTTTTTTTCACAAATAAAAACACAAACAGTCAACCATTGTTACGTAAAATTTGCCCTAGACTCTGATTTGCAGAAAACTGTGCTGAATGCCACATCTGTCCACTAAACCTCCCTGCAAGTCCTACTGCTTCTCCTTCAAATTAAAAGCCCCTGAAGCACAGAATGGAGGTCACCTTGAGGACTGCTGAGAGCTGCAACTTCCATCATCTACAGATTAGCTCTCTGGGACTGTGTGAGGAAATGTGAAAAGCAGAGCAAACACAAAAGAGCTACGGCCGATGCTGAGATTAACTCTAAGTGGCTCTGTCTCTGCAGCGAGGGGCCGGGGGACGGTAAAATGGTCCGTTCACTACGGTGCCAGAAGCACCGACGGGGTCTTGGCGCTTCATTCCTGGGAAAAACTTGACCGGGGAAGTGCTAATGACCTCTGCGAGGAGTAAGATGGTTGCGGTGAAAGATTCTCAGTCATTCAGGTCACAGTAAAAAATAAAAATAAAAGTAAAAAACAATCAATGGACTTTGTTTTGCAAGTTTGAAAGCGTTTTCTCTTCATCAAGGAAGCTTTCAATTCAAAATGTCAGTATTCAGGATTTTATACTGTAGCACAATAAAGCCTTAAGAAAAACATGCAAATTGAAACAGACTAAAGGCTCCAACCCTTGAATTGGGGTCGATTTTGGCTTCCTTTGTTAGGCCTGCAATGCCCCATACTTGTCTTAAACCACCCGTCTTTGCCACAAATTTTTTAAATCCCCATTTTTCCTTTAGAGGGAAAAAAGACCTCGCCTATTCATCCAGGCCAACAATGCCTTCTAATCCACCCCTTTTCAGAGTACATTAAAGACAGGTATGGGGCATTGCAGGCCAACAGAAGCCAAAACTAACCCCATTCCAAGTTGGGGACCCGTTCATCCGGTTCTATTTGCATGTTTTTAAGTAAAAACATGGCTTTTTTGGTCCTCTACACAGCCTGGAACTAAATGCTATTTCTGACATTTTAAATTGAAAAAGCTTCCTGTGGGGCTTAAACATCTTCAAACTTGGTAAACAAAGTCTAGTTGATTGTTCTTTTTAACTTTTGGAATGAGATGGTTGCTGTAGTGGCGATGCGGTGTCCTCTTCCTTTAACCCGCCCAAACAGGGAGCATTCTGGGATTAGGGGTCTTACTGCTAATCCAGAGTGACGGCCTGGGCCATTCACCCCGTTGTATAGATTAAATACAGCAATTTATGCTTCTGCTTGGCAGAAAGTTAATGAGGAAAATAACAGACATCAAAATGCACATATTTAATGCATTGGTTAAATTCTATATTTGGTTTTCACAAAACTTTACAAAGATCTTTACTGAATATATCAAATGATAGTAAGTATTTACAGTCATATAAGAAAAAAGTTTGGGAACTCCCATTAACCTTAATTATCTTTTATTTCTAAATATTTGGGTGTTTCCAACAGTTTGATATATCTAATAACTGAAGGTCACAGTATTATTTCAGTATTGCATTATTGGACTAACAAGAAAATTTACAATATGAATTAAAACAAAACTTGATGGGTGTGCAAAAATGTGGGTACCCTAATCACTTTATTAATTTGAATACCCTTAACTACTTTTTCACTGACATACTGAAACACAAAACTGGTTTGGCAACTTCATTAAGATTTGAACTTCATAGCCAGGTGTAATGATCTCAGAATCTTGGACCTAGAATTCAACCCAGAATGCCCAGAATTCGAGACAGGCAGTGGGAGTTCAAAGCGTTTATTAAACAAACAGGTGCTGCTGGAGGTCTGCTGTGGGGGGGATCTCTGCAGGGGATAGGAGAATAGAGGTCAGTGACTGAATGAGGAGCAGAATACCACTTGGAGCTAAGTCACTGACCTGATTCAAAGTTCAGTCCATTAAGCGGAGAACACACAGCAGAATCCAGGAGGGAGGTTTGACGCAGTTGCGGTGGGCGGCATCAGAGTTTCCTAGAGAGCGGCGGGCGAGAGCGCCAGCCGGCGCCGAGCAGCAACAGAGTCCATAAGGGAAATCCAAGGCGGCGTCAGGAGACAGTTCCAATTTCAAGCGGTAGAATCCAGGATCCAGATAGGACAAACAGAGCAGACAGGGGCAAGTCAAAACTCAAAATCACTCAGGGGCGAAACTGGTCAAAATCAGGGAAACAGGCAGACTACAGAATGCTTGGGAACGTCTCACAAAACACAAGAATAACCTGGCGCTGATGGGGAGGCAAATACACAACCTAAATAGTAGAGGAACCAGGTGGAAATGATCGGAGATAATCAGCCGCAGAACCAATTAGACAGGAAGCAAGGAGCAAAGGAAAAAACTAAACCATCAGCGCCAAGATCATGACAGCCAGGTGTATCCAGGTGTGAGAAAATGTATTTAAGGGGGCCAGTTGGAAGATGTTCTCCTGTTTGAATGTCCGCTGGAGATTCATCTTGGGCCTCAGAACAACTCTCAAATGATCTGAAAACAAAGATTGTTCAACATAGTCGATTCAGGGAAGGATACAAAAAATGTTGTCTCAGAGATTTAAACAGTTGAAGTTCAAGTTAAGCCCAAATTGGCAGGCCAAGAAAAATATCAGAGGCAGAAGACGAATGCTGAGAATGGTCAAGGATAACCCACAGACCACCTTTCAAAGACCTGCAGCATCATCTTGTTGCAGATGGTGTCCCCTGTGCATCGTTCAACTATAAAAGGCGCTATACAAGGCATTCCAAGAAAAACACCTACTACCCACTGTAGTTGGTGGAGGATCATGCTTTTAGGGCTGCGCCTAATGCTGGCACTGGGAATCATGTTTAAGTTGAGGGTCGTAAGGATTACACTCAGTATCAGGAGATTCTTGAGAATTATCAGGAAAAATCATTTACCGAAGTTGAAGTTACACGGAGATGGATATTTAGCAGAACAATGATTAATCCCCAGACCTGAATATCATTGAACATGGTCCATGTTCGGCCACCATCAAACTTAACGGAACTGGAATAGTTTTGCAAAGAATGGTCAAAAATCCCTTCATCCAGCATCCAGGAACTCATTCAAAGCTACAGGAAGCGACTAGAGGCTGTTGTTTTTGCAAAAGGATGATCAGTTATTAGATATATTAAACTGAAATAGCTTTTGCAAACACTCAAATATTTAGAAATAAAGATAATTAAGATTAACAGGGGTACCCAAACCTTTTCATATGAATGTATAGTCGTTCCCAGTAGAACCAGTGGTGAGTTTCTGCAAAGTATCTTGAATCCTGGAATGAAGTGATTAAAGTGAGAGAACTAGTTAAGAGAACAATATGCGAGTGCAAAATGTTCATTTAAAAAAGGAAGCCAACTGTGTTTGCCAGCGGCAGCACAACACAGTTTAATCCTCTGAGTTTAGAGGCCTTTTATGTCTGAGTGACTCAGAGTGATTAAAAAAAGAAAATACTGCATATATAACGAGTGAAAAGCAGCTAAAGTGAAAATAAGACTCTAAATGACCTTCAGAATGCCAGAAGCACTAATGGTGAATCCTGCTTCAAAAGGCTGAGAAGGTCTGGGGGCTCGGATGCAGTCCTGCTTTTTTTTCTTTACAATGCAAAGAAAGAAAAATGTGTTTGCAATTGATCTGTCATGGTTTTCTCTCCTCTGGAAGCTATTGATTGAGGGTTTATGATCCTGAAATGAAAAGTTATTGATCTGCACACACACACAAGGGAAACGGTGAGTGTTGCAATCAGGCTGCATCACTGAGCTCTCTGCTGCAGACTGCAGTGCAGCAGCAACACATGTAATCAGCTGCTCCTCCCGTTTCTGGACAGGGAAGCCATCGGTTCGATTCCTCGGAGTGATCAGTGGCAGATTTACTGACTAACTGATTGGTTTTTTAAACTTCCACAGTTACATGTCTTTGCTTTTTATGTATCCACAGCCTGCAAAGGGCTGACTCAGCATGACAGCTTTAAGCCCCGCCCACCGAGTCCCACCTTTGCTCCATTCTCTGGTCTTGACCAATCAGAGGGCATCACTCACAGAGGGTGGCGTAACAGAGGCAGAAAGATGGTAAGCTGATGTGAAGAGGTGCTTTTTGTGTTTGTATCTAATGAATATTAATGAGCCTGAATTGACTGCAGGGGAAAAAAAACCTAAATGGGGCATAAATGATGAGTCTCTGCAATCCTACAGGGATTATTTTACATGAAGCCAAAACACACAACAACACAATTTCTCATCAATTATTCAACCAGAGTATTTAGGTTCTCCTCTGCAGCTAATATCGCATATAATTAAGCTTTTTGCAGGAAAACTAATGGGCTTTAATTGGCAAAGATGAGCTTTAAATTTCCCATTGACAGATTTTAAGCCAGCAACCAGCCTGGTTATTAGACATCTTTTCATTTCATAGGTTGTAAAGCTTTCAGCTTCGATTACCTCTCGTTTAATCAGCATTTAGGAGTATGGACATAATATAAGAGTAAACCCTGCAGTGACTGACACAGCACAGAAATTATGGCGCCATCTTGGGGAGGTCGACCCGCTACCTTAGGACTGTGCTGCATTTTACTGTTTGTATGTGTTTGTGAAGGTAATATATATATATATATATATATGTATGTATATATATATATATATATATATATATATATATATATATACATACACATATATATATATATATATATATATATGTGTATACACATACAGTATATATACGTATACATATATACATACATATACACATACATATACGTATATATATACATATATATACATATACATACATATATATACATACATACACATATATATATATATACATACACACACACATATACATATATATATATATATATATATATATATATATA
>JAGKQL010000067.1:2797201-2807850 GCA_018398635.1 Cyprinodon brontotheroides | reverse complement strand
ATATATATATATATAGAGAGAGAGAGAGAGAGATACGTATATATGTGGAGAGAGAAAAATACATAAATATATATATATGTATATATGAAGTGAGCGATATGTGTATATATTTGTGTTTATCTGTATAAATACGTTTGTGTATATAGCAATAAAAATAATATAAAAAGTATGATTGGCTGTGCTTTGCAACATTCATTCATTCTATCAGAATATTCTATTACTTTTAACCCCACTAACAATGTTAACATACACTGTAACATTTGTTTGTTTTCAGCAAAAAACACAACAGTGAAAAAAGTTAATACTTAAAAGTTGATTAAGATAGATTATTTTGCCTGCTCAACACATTACATTTACAGGAGCTGTCGACCGCCTCAAGATGGCGCCACCAGATCACGTCAGCACCCACAGGCGAGCAATGAAATGGTGTCTACTAGTATTAGGTCTATGAATATGAGGATATCTTCCCACTTCCACCTGCTGATCAAATCTGCGGAGAGCTGTTGTTTTCTCCATTATTATGGATTCACAAATCTAATTTTCTATCTTTGCCCTCTTCCCACACCCTCTCACCTCCTCTCAGAGGATTAGATTCTTAGGACTTTCTTTCTCAGTCTTGTTTTTTTCCAGTTTGTTTCAAGTTTTTCACTTTGGAGGGAGAAAGGTAAATAGGGGCTGATGATGTTTCTCAAAGTTAGTTTTGATACACTTGTATTAGTTTAGAAACCAGGTAGTAGTATGGAATATTATTTTAGTCCCCGCCCACATAGTCTACATATGTCTATATCAAACCATAACATGTATAAAGCAGTCTTTGCTTATGTGAGACATAAAGAAAACCTTATTTTTTTTGGTTAGTCTTCAGCCTCTTAGGATGAAGATGAGAAGTTCTTCCTCACCAACCCACGGCCCGATGACTCCAAAATCCATCAGTCTCACTTCGCCTGGGGCGACCTCGGATCAGGAAGTGGCTCAAGCACAACCTGGGCGTGGGCCCTTTGTGAGAGACAAAGCCCGGGGCCTTGATACTGCCGCGATATAGTTCCCATCAATGTAACAGGAACTTTTAAACCTCCAAACTGGCAGGCACGAGGTTTCAAATTTTAAAAGAAAAAACAATTGGACTTTGTTTCCAAGTTTGATGCATCCAGGAAGCTTTTCAATTCTGCAGGCGTCAGGTAAGCACAGTGTGAGAAAAACAGCCAGGGGCTGTGAACTTTTATGTTTCTTCCAGTTTGAGCTTTAGACAACTGAAAAAAATCTTTGTACCGCGTTTTTAGATGTTTTACCGTTTAGTTCTAGTTTATTTCTATGCTTTAAGCAGTTTTAACTGGATTCAAAACTTTTATGATCATGGTTTTCAACATGATTTGTTGTTTTTCTTTGTTTTAGGTGAGAGTTTTTGATCGACAGGCCAGTTTTTACGTACACTCTAAAAACACAGACTCATTGGTCGAAGACCTCATAAACTGAGCATACATTAAGGCGGTTTCTGCTTTATCGGATAATGTCCTCCCCCAAGCCTTCAGTTTCTCCTGGATCTTCGGTCCAAGGTACTCCTGTGGGTGCGACCTGCTTCCTCAGTCTCTCTCAACAGAAGAGCAGAGAGGTGGAAATGTGAGGAGAAAGTGAAAAGCGGAAAGGAGGGGCAGTATACCTCAAGAATCAGAACCCCTAAAGGAGAAGGCATGTCCAGTCTGATGGCCTCCCTCACCTCCTCACCAAATATAGGCAAAGAGCCCGTCTCCTGTCAGTCATCTCCCTCCGATGGTGGTATCCCGCCTACCAACTCCTCCTCTGAGGCTCTGAGGTGCGGCTTTAAAAAGCAACACCCATACAAGCGCCCAGTGCCTGCGTCCTCCTACAGCCAGGTCAGTTCAACAAACAAAATGCCATAATTAATTAGCAAAGATGAAACTAAAGATTGTGTCTCATTTCTTCTCCTTTCCTCCTCAGTCACAGGACCATCAAGGGTTCCCAAGTGACTTTCAGCCACTGCTGCTCTATGACCCCACTCGTCAGGGTCATGCTCCCAGTCACCTCTTTCCTCGCCGCTGAGCTTCTTTCCTGCTTTCCTTGTCAACTTCAGATACCTCTGACACCCTCTAGTCAACTACATAGTCAGAGTGGTCTTATCCCCGTGAAACGGCTTTTAGATGAGGGTCCCACTCTGCCTCCTCCTCCTCCTCCATTGCTGATTCGGTATCCCGGGTACGGTTACCGAATACCGCCTGGCTCGAACATCACAGAAAAATGCCCAGAACTTCTCTGATGGTGACTCCTGCATGATTGAGAGCTGAACTACAGACCACTCTCTCCCAGTTCCAGCATCATCAATTGAGGTGTCAATCAAGACACAAGAAGTGTCTCTGAGGAAGGCTGGAACTGTGAGACCCTTCTCTCCCTCGGTCGTCGTCTACCCCTTTCTGCGATGACAACACCTCCCTTTGCTCTGAGAAGATGCTTTTATCTCCCTCACAGAACCGCGAGAAAGAAAGTCAAGCACTTCAGCCTTTTACTCCCAGACTATAACACGGCGTCTCTACGCAAGTCCAAGGTCCCACCACCACCACCACTGCTAGGACTCTTTAAAGCGTCGGCCAGGTCGCAGCAGGGGCCCGTGTTCTTCAACGGAGCCACGTCCCAACCGGCTCTCGTGTTGGTCGCAACACCTTGCAAAACACCCATCTCATCTCCTCAGACCTTTCCTGATCCCATAAGGGTGCTCGGAGCAATACTAGAAAAGATGAAAGTGGTCTGAACTGTGGGACGGTCATAACCTTTGAGCCTTTGAGTCCAAACTCCAACAAACCATCTGCTAGTGACTCTGATCCCTCTGGTACCAACCTATTAAGCCCCAAACACTGCCACATGCTGAATCCTGGATCTCCGGTTTTAAAGGATAAAGACCTTAAACTTACACTTAGTCATCCACCCGACTCCTTTGTTGACGGATTTCCGTGCCTTGCCTCTCCATCTAGTGGTTACTCCAGCCAGTCCAATACCCCAAGTCCTGGAACTCCAGTTTCTTCACCCCACAATCCTTCCTCTCCTCTTACAGCAAGCCCTAGTGCTTTTTCCCTCCCTCCAACTTCCCCTTCCTTGACATCTTTCTCTTCAACCATACCAACATCCCCCTCAGCCACCTCCCTGCCAAGGACCAGGTGTTATGGGAAAGGGAGGCCAAAGCCCCCAGTGCCACAGAGGAAGTCATCTCTTCTTTCTTCCTCCACATCTTCTCTCTCCTCTTATACCTCATCTGATTCCTTAGCCAGACAACCACTTCTCCCTAGACTCCCTCCGCCTCCTCCTCTTCATCCTCCTCATCTTTCACAATCCACTCCACCTGCCCCAGATTTCTACCGTCCGATTAACAATATTCATCCACCGCCACCACCGCCACCCCCACCTCTTCCACAATCTACTCCCCCAGTCTTTCAGTTCTCCCCTTCAGTTACTAATCTTCCTCCTCCGCCCCCACCACCTCCACCGCCACCTCTTCCACAATCTACTCCCCCAGTCTTTGAGTTCTCTCCTTCAGTTACTAATTTTCCTCCTCTGCCCCCACCACCACCACCGCCACCTCTTCCACAATCTACTCCCCCAGTCTTTGAGTTCTCCCCTTCAGTTACTAATCTTCCTCCTCTGCCCCCACCACCTCCACCGCCACCACTTCCACAATCTATTCCCCTAGCCATCAAGTCCTCTCTTTCAATTACTAATCTTCCTTCTCCACCACCACCTCCCCCACTTCCACAGTCCACTTCTCCAGTCCCTGACTTCTATGTTCATGCTTCCTGTCTTCCACCCTTTCCTCGTCTTCCTCCTGTTCCCTCTGAGTCCATCCTTCCCCATCTTCCTGCCTCTACAGCCATCACTTCTAACCCTCCACCACTTCCACTGTCTTCCTGTCCTTCTCTTTCACCACTTACCACCCCTTCCATGCCTGACTTTTGCCTCCATGTTCCTCTGTCTGTTAACAAAGCTCCTCCTCCTCCACTTCCTAATGCTCTCCCAGCTTTATCCCTACCCCCTGCTCCTCCTCTACCTACCACCATCCGGCCTCCACCTCCTCCCTACTCCTACGCTGTGAGGCAGACCTCATATCATGCTCTGGTCTCCACAGTATCATCCAACAAGGATCCTCCCCCAGTTCTGCCATCTTTGAAATTCCCTGACATGTCTGACTTGCCTCCTCCACCACCTTGTTCTCCACCTCCGTCACCAGGGCCCTACTCTCTGATCACCTCTCAAGCTTTGCAATGCGTCAAGCTTCGCTCAGTCAAGAAACAGGAAGAAACGCAGGGAAAACATGACCCTAATGACAGCAAATGCCACATAACAGACTGTGATGTAATGAATGAATCATTTCTGGATAGTCTTGCTAATACTGATACAAAGGTTTCAAGGCAAGGAGCAAATAATTTCATCAATCAATCTGCAAGTGGCAGTGAGGTAAATCAGTTAACAGTAAATGGCACTCTCCAAGTTAGTACTGAATTAAAAGACCCAGAACTCAATGGGAAAGACCCAATAACAAGTGAAAGTGTAAATTCAAATAAAGAGTCAGGTGATGCTAATCTTAAAAGTTTAAATGACAACATCAAAGACCATGACGTTAAAATAAACACAGAAACGATCCAAAACATCCAACTGGATGGACAACAGATGAAAAATTCGGACATCTGTCCTCCTCTAGAAAGTATCAAAGGCTCCGGTCTTGACGCCCCATCGGTAGAAACGTGTCCTGACGATGATGAGGCATATCAAAGGAACACCAATATTTCAAACCTCCCATTGAAACGAACTTCCTCAGAAGCAGACTCGGCAAAGCAAACAGGGCCAATCAGAGAAAACTTAAATAGAAAAGTTAATGAATGTAACACAATTACCTTTGAAATTCAGAGTGAAATTGATGTGAGAAACAATAAAAGAGATCTTCAGAGCCCGAGGAAGCTCTGCTCCCCAGAGAAACCCGTTCTACCTAAGAAGCCTGATCTAGACATTCTGGATCTTCTGAAATCCCCGAAGACTAAAAGAGGTCATGGGGGGTTTAAGGACTCTGGGCAACTCACAGAGTCTTCATTTCAACCTAATACTTTAGATTCCACACTATCCCAAACATATTCAGCAAGCAATATGCCATTGTCGAAGAATTTGACAAGCATTTTGGACAAATCGGAAATACCAGGATGCCCAGTCAACACAGGGAACTCACCTGACAGTTCCCCACATCAGCAAAAGCACAGGAAGTCGGATGTTCTGTTGAGCTCTCCCAAGATAGCAAAGCCATTTTTTGCATCCGAAAACACTGGAACGAAACTGAAATGGGCTGCAGCAAACACTGATGGTTTAGACATTAAGGCCACAATAGACACCGGAGACATCTTAAAAACCATGGGCAACCCAAGATCTGGTAAAGACTATGGCGATGCTTGCAGCACACAACAAATAATCAGTAGGTACGACACTCATTGCTCTTCAGGATTAAAGGTACCGGGTGCCAGAGGAATCGGTAATATCCCTTCTACCTGGACTGAAGGAATCCAAACAGAAACATCTGGGCCCATTTTAGGTGGGATCATTGGGAATGGGAAACAAGATGAAGAAAAAAACAGTCTCGTGCGGATTATGAAATCCTCACTTGCTGAAGAGGAAGAAAATGTTGAGCAGGAGGGAGTGGAAGAAAGGGAGGAGAACACAGTAACGATGATAATGACTTCATCCAAAAAAGTAAATAAATCAAGGAGGAGGAGGAAACGGCAGCTAGGCCAAAAGTTGTTGATGATGTCACCAAAAATGAAGCCCTCTCCCTCCTCCTCCTCATCATCCTCCTCCTCCTCTCCTTCATCATCGTCTTCATCATCCTCGTCAGAAGATGAACGAGATGTAATAAAGGAAAGTAGCGACAGTATACTTAAAATAAAAGTGTGTGATCAAGATACAAGCGACTCTGAGAGTTCTTATGCTCTGATGGGTCAGAGGAGGTTTTCACTTAGCAGTTTGCTATCAAATGAGAGCCTACAAGGCGAACTTTCACTGCCAGACCTACGGATCAAGGAACCAGATGAAGAGGAGGAGGAACCAGGAAAGGATGGAGACCAGGGGAAAGGAGATGAGGTCGTAGAGGAAAGCAGAGCATCGGACGGTGAGTTGTGGATATTTTGTTAAAAGGAAAGGATTGAGTCAGAGTTAATGTGTAAAGCTGGAGCTTTCATGGGACACAGATTTTCAAACATTAACTTAGTTGGCCAACATCCCTGGTCCAAGAAGCAAGGAAAGTACGCTCTCTGGATATGCTCCATGCCTATTACAGCCATGGCTCTCAATCCTTTATCCTCTCCGAACCCACCCGATCACCGGCAACCGTTTTTATAGCATCCACTAGGCTACTAATATCTAAGAATGCATGAACATTCACATTTTTACCAATACAAACATGTTAGACATCGATGGGAAGCTTGGATTCTCCAAAATTCAACTGCCAAGCTCTTTACATGAACACAGCGAGCACCAAAGCAAAATAACACAGATATTGCAGCATGTCAAAATGTAAACATGACAAAGCAGCCATGACAACATTCCTTTGAAGGCATCCAGAAGCTGTTTTCTAAATCCAGTTTCCAATTGTTTATGCTCCATTCGTCCATCAGGGTCCAAAGGGAAAAGTAATCCAGCTTATTTGTGATAAAAAAATGCCATGATGAGAAAATCGCCGATAAGGTCCAGTCTTTGACATCAGATGTTAGCTGGTCATAGCTAATGCTTAGCATCTTGCTAATAAGACTTACTTGTTAAAATGTTTGTCTGCAATGTTTGGTAAGTTTCTTTACATCATCTTCTTACCTACAAGACAAAAGTGTCTGCATCTTTGTTTGACGCAATTTGAGTAAGGGACAGCCGCTGAAGCCTCACAAGCGCTCCTTGCCTGTCAGCCAATGATGAAATGAATAGAGCGATATTATGCCTCATAGAGTCCTGCTGTTGTTGGTTAAGACCATGTGGGCTGTTTGGCTTTGTAGCCAATAAAATAAGGTTTAGAACAAGGCTCACCATGACCGGGTTGCATAAAGCAGAGCCATGTTACCTGCTTAAATAAGAGTGAAACACACAGCTGAGAGTGTTTCAATGCACACAGCTCTGAAGCTAAACAATAACAATCTTTTTTTTTATTTTGGACGCTGATTTTGTTTTATTACAATGCTCTAGGCTGAAAAAAATGACAAAATACAGCTCAGAAAAGGCAATTGGGCTTATTTTAGCTTGAAAAGCAGTAGTTTCACTATTTTTAATAGAGTTTTACGTTACTTTTAGGTTTATAAATATTACTTTTTATATAAACTGATTATAAAAAAAAAGTGAAAATACTTGTTTCAAGAATGTTTTGTGGTCATCAAAATGCTTCAGTGTTATTCTATGGGTCAAATGGTTGAGTAAAAGATTTGGTACAATTGAAGAGATTTCCAGACGCTGGGGAACACTAAAAGTTCAAAGCCCCACTGCTCTTGAACTGCTGTAGCTAGAGGTCTGAAATATTCTGTATTTGTGGTTGACATGATGTCATGTCTAGTTCATCCCGGATGTATTTATCCAGTCTGGTGCCACATAACCAGCAGTTAAGTGGTCCATATAACTAATTAAATTAAATTCCTTTCGTCTTGAACCTCTGGTTTCTGTGCAACTATTTCACCTTCCAGACGATGTTTTCATCAACGCTTCAGCTGAACAGATGTTGGGATCTGGTTGCCCTCGCACTACAGAGGATCTATTCACCATCATCCACAGGTATTCCTTAATTCACACTGATTGTTTATATTTTCTAAACCAACATCAAGCCATATTCTGACCTATATGCTTGATGCCCTTGCTCCCCTGAGCAGTGCTCGCGGTGGGAAGGTCACCGCCACTTTTATTAGGTACCGTTGGACCCCTTTTGCCTTCAGAACTGCCTCAATTCTTCGTGGCATAGATTCAACAAGGTGCTGGAAGCATTCCTCAGGGAGTTTGGTCCATATTGACATGATGGCATCACACAGTTGCCGCAGAGATTTGTCGGCTGCACATCCATGATGCGAATCTTCCCGTTCCACCACATCCCAAAGATGCTCTATTGATTGAGATCTGGTGACTGTGGAGGCCATTTGAGTACAGTGAACTCATTGTCATGTTCAAGAAACCAGTCTGAGATGATTCCAGCTTTATGACATGGCGCATTATCCTGCTGAAAGTAGCCATCAGAAGTTGGGTACATTGTGGTCATAAAGGGATGGACATGGTCAGCAACAATACTCAGGTAGGCTGTGGCGCTGCAACGATGCTCAATTGGTACCAAGGGGCCCAAAGAGTGCCAAGAAAATATTCCCCACACCATGACACCACCACCACCAGCCTGAACCGCTGATACAAGGCAGGATGGATCCATGCTTTCATGTTGTAGACGCCAAATTCTGACCCTACCATCCTAATGTCGCAGCAGAAATCGAGACTCATCAGACCAGGCAACGCTTTTCCAATCTTCTATTGTCCAATTTCGGATGAGCTTGTGCAAATTGTAGCCTCAGTTTCCTGTTCTTAGCTGAAAGGAGTGGCACCCGGTGTGGTCTTCTGCTGCTGTAGCCCATCTGCTCTCAAAGTTCGACGTACTGTGCGTTCAGAGATGCTCTTCTGCCCACCTTGGTTGTAACGGGTGGTTATTTGAGTCACTGTTGCCCTTCTATCAGCTCGAACCAGTCTGGCCATTCTCCTCTGACCTCTGGCATCAACAAGGCATTTCCGCCCAGAACTGCCGCCACTGGATGTTTTTTCTTTTTCGACCATTCTCTGTAAACCCTAGAGATGGTTGTGCGCGAAAATCCCAGTAGATCAGCAGTTTCTGAAATACTCAGACCAGCCCTTCTGGCACCAACAATCATGCCACGCTCAAAGTCACTCAAATCACCTTTCTTCCCCATACTGATGCTCGGTTTGAACTGCAGGAGATTGTCTTGACCATGTCTACATGCCTAAATGTACTGAGTTGCCGCCATGTGATTGGCTGTGCTTAGAAATTAAGTGTTAACGAAAGCAGTTGGACAGGTGTACCTAATAAAGTGGCCGTGAGTGTAGCTTTCAAGGCTCTCCTGTTGAGGAAAGGGAGCCGAAGTTGAATCTTCTTCTCAATCTCAGCAGTGAGCCGCCTTTTGTAGGTCAGTTCCATCCTGCTCTTTCTAAACACCAGAAGAATCCTCCTGGTCCTCTGGACTCTCGACGTTAAAGGCTGTTAACCCTCTGCTGTTGGGAATCCCACTTCCTGCTGTCTTTAACACTCTCCGTTATCTCGGGCCTCCATGATGTTTCTTGGCTGGAAACGACGTGGATCTGATCCACAGTCAGCTCCTTCTCACATCCGGCCTTTTCCTCACCTCTTCCTGGTCTTTTCCCTCCTCCCACACACGCCAGTCTCTCGTCCCTAACTCCTCCTGCTCCAGCAGCAGACAGCCCGCTGCCCGCTGCCGCCTTCTTTGCTGCCCCCATGACTGCCATCTCGGGAAGGGGAAGACGAGGAGATAGATGACGCAGGTGTTTGTGGAGTCGCCGGGGATGATGATTCAAGTCCTTTGCATGTTTAAAACTTCTTAGAGGATAAACTCACAAAAAGACTTTCTGATGTTTTAAAAGGAGCTCTGAAATGTGGATCTTTCCACATAAAGGTGAGCTTTGTTGACCCGCTGGAGCTGAATGGACATAAACGCTCCAGAGGTCTGAGTGGGGTTTCCTCATAGCCAGGCTGAATTTCTGCAGAAATTCATTTTGAGCTTTGTTACTGCCATTTAGGTTACAGTTCATTGCAAAGGTTTTGCAACCAGACTTTGGACATTATTAAGAAAAAATTTGATTTTATTTCCTTCTCATAAAGTATTTTTTACTTTATTACATTATAAATACAGCCATATTAGGTTAGGAGTTATAAATTTGAAACATAAAAAGTGTGGTGCTGTAGGAAATATATGGCAACATTATTCTTATAATTGAGTTTGATCTTTTGCTGGATCGCTGCATTTGCACCCCCATTTAACATTAGTTTTATAATTTACAGGAAATAAAGTACAAAACTAAAAACACGGAGTATTAGGGCCAGGCTAGAGATTTTTTTGTCTTCAAATTCCAAGAATAAAGTCAAGAACAGTATGATATTAAAGTCGTAAAATTACGAAAACAAAGTCATAAAATTTAAGAAAAAAGTCCCAAACGTAAATTACATGAGAATAAAATCATAAAAATTCCAGGAATAAAATAAAAAAATTATTAGGATAAAGTCGTAAAATTATGATAATAAAGTCGTAAAATTACGAGACCAAAGTCATAAAAATTCTGACAAAAAGTCCCAACGAGAATAGTCATAAAATTACGGGAATAAAATCATAAAATTAATGAGAATAAAGTCGTAAAATTATAATAACAAAGTCGTAAAATTACAGGAATTAAGTCGTTAAATTACGACAATAAAGTCATAAAATTTAAGGTCGTAAAATTACGAGAATAAAGTCGCAACATTATGATAATAAAGTAGTAAAATTATGATAATAAAGTCGTAAATTTACGAGAATGAAGTCATAAAATTATAAAGTCGTAAAAAATTACGAGAATAAAGTCAAAAAATTATAAGGTCG
>JAGKQL010000067.1:2773479-2796701 GCA_018398635.1 Cyprinodon brontotheroides | reverse complement strand
AGAAGGTTCAATCAGATGGAAGCAGTTTCAACTAAACTAAAAAAAGAAAAAAAATCCCACAAAGATGAGACGAACTAGATAACGGAGCTGTTGCAGATAAACAAAACAGCAGAGATTGGGGATAGCAATATTTATAACCAGGAGGCATCAACAGCCTGAACTATAGCAGAAGTTGTTGCTCTAAGGAACACAGGTTAAAACATGATAGAATATATATTGCAGGGAACAAGAAAATCAACAGGACAAATTTTCAATAAAACAGACAAATATAAAAATTATAATGCACTGCAACTTTTTCACTGTTAATTTACAGTAAATAATTGGATAAGTTGCATAACCACATACGATTACTAACCCTAACTGTAATAAGCACCACTGTAACATTACAGCATCACTGACAAAGCAGTTACCTTTATATACATAGAACCTTACTGTGAAATTACAGCATTTTGCTGCACATTAGAACAATACGTCCTTACTTTACATTAATGCCATATTGACATCAATCTACTATACTACAACATATGTTGTGTTAAATTTGGCCAGCAAATTATTGTGAAAGTAATGCAAATTACCATTTGCTGTGAAATTAAAAGATGAAACATTTAACTGCCCCCACCCACACAATAAACAACTCCCAAAAAAAATACAGCAACAATTGAAAATGCAATAAATTTCAATATTCTAGTCATAAACATGATCAAATCCAGAGGAATTGTAGATGTACTGGCTCTCTCAACCCAATCGTGCATTTCTGGCTGGCCACATACTGAGACTGACAACTGCTGCTGCAGAGAATGGATGACATCCACTCTAAGTTTCTGTTAAAGGGTGCTAATTAACAAAGACACTTCATATTCTATAGTTATGCTGCTGTTGGCTTAGACTGTGGAGGACATAGGGGACCCTTTTTCACCTTCAATCTATGAGTAGAGAGGACCAGATCATTCACCTTCCATCTTGAAAGCAATGTCATTCAGTAACAAGCAGCATCATATTTTGCTGCATTCTTCCCGCACACAATAATTTTACTTAATAGAGAAATCATAGGTTACCGAAAGGTTAAATAAGATTCTTGCTTGCCAGCAACCAAAAATACTTTTATAACAAAGCAGATGTGTTTTAACTCCTTTCTTACCATTGTTCGCTCCTGAGGAATAACTCAGATATAACGGATCGGTGTTTTTCGTGCACCACAGTATGGAACAGCGGCAGAGATATACGCAGAGAAACCTGTACTTCATACCTCTTTCCCAGTGGATCAAATGTTTGTGGTTAAAAATTTCATGGAAACGTATTAGTGGAAGATGATAAGACCCTACCGCACCTCGCGCTTAAAATGTCCACTGCCTGGTAACAGGACACCAACATGTCGGAGCTATCTCCTATAGTTCTGCTGCTATAGGCTAAGACTGCTTGGAGGACATAGGGGACCCCTTTTTCATCATTCCTGCTTCATTCTATCTCTATTCTTCCACTCTGCAGAATCTGTTAGTTCAATCTCTAACGTTTCTTCTCTCTGCTTCTCTCATAGTAGCTTCATCTGGTCTGTTCCTATTGTGACTCCATCCTGAGAGAAATATCAGCTGTGCTGCTGCCATCAAACACCTTTTGTTTCTAGATGTTGGAGTTTGGCCTGTTTTCCAGTGTAGTCCTGTTTCTCTGACTGTGACTAACTGGATGTGCTCTCTCATCCTTCTGACATGGGAGCTGGCTCGAGACCTCGCTCGCCTGGCTGTGTGTTTTCGGACGGGGCCGCCTGTGGAGCTGGTTGACAGTTGCCTTTTTGTATCTATGCTTCTTTTTCTATGTCTGCTTCTGTCTCCTTGAACCCCAGTGTGCCTCCTCAGCAGATGGCCGCCACACTGAGCCTGGTTCTGCTGGAGGTTTCTTCCTGTTAAAAGGGAGTTTTTCCTCTCCACTGTCGCTACAAGCATGCTTAGTGTGAGGGATTGCTGAAGAGTCAATGAGTCGATGTAATCAGCTGGTTTTCCTTTTAGATAGAAAACTTTGAATCAATCTGACTGTAGGATGATCTGGTGAACTGAAAACTGAGATGACATGATGGAGGAACCCTGTGGGAGATCATGCATCTGTTAAAAATCAGAACATTCGCATTTTTGCAGAGCACTCACGAAAACTGAGCTCCATCTCAGGACTTCTTCTTTCAGAAGGTCCGACTACTTTTCCAGTTATGCTTTTGGCTTCATATTGGGAATTTTTCTCCCACCCATCATGCAGAACCGACCTCTTTATTTCCTTACGCCTGGCTGATCTACAGCACCTATTATTGGCCATGAAACCAGTTAGCTGAGGTCTTTCATTTTATTTTTTATTTTTTTCACTATACCTGTTAATTTTATTCAATGTATTTCTATAGCTCCAATTCACATCATGTCATCTCAGGTCACTCTTCCAGTCACCAGATCATCCTGTAGTCAGATTGGATTCAAAAGTTTTCTAAGCGAAAACCAGCTGATTGCATCGACTCATTGACTCTTCTCAGCAATCCCTCACACTATGCATGCTTGTAGCGACAGTGGAAAGGAAAAACTCCCATTTAACAGAAAGAAATCTTCTGTTAAATTCTGCCAAGGATGACTGCTAGCTAGCTTAACGTTAGGGATTTAGGAAATGTGGGGCCCTAGGCAAAGACAGGTGGGGCCCCCTCTGAATTGTTTTGACTCTGACTTCTTTCCATTATTGTAAGTAAAGGAACAAATGCTGCTGTGAAGTTAGAAACTGAGTCGGAAGCATTTCTTGCAAGACGTAAAATTGCTAGTTTTATTAAACATCCTCACATGAAATGGAGAGTATATAAAAGCCTGACTTAACCATCCTAAGCACATACATTTATACACCTTCAGAAATCCCAGCACCTTCTCTTTTCTCCCATGAAACTACCGCCGCAATAAACTCAATTCATCAAAGACATAAATTTAGCTAGATAAACATTTCAGAACAACCGTTTTTCCTTCATGACATCAACTGTCTTTTCGCCACAACAGGAAAAAAAAGATGTGAGAGAACCTTGCACGCAATAAGGACACGTTTATCCTTGTTCAGAGTAGAGACGGAGACTGGAGCAAATTACTTTTTACAAAACCAAGGAAAAGCACAATACTAACACCGCCCAGATCAGAACAGGGCTGATTAATCACAAGCAACAAGAGCCGTATGATGAACTGGTCCCGCTTTGCAAAGATAAAAATAAAGGCCAACTGAGTGAAATCCATTAATCTCCGCTATTTAATGGGAGTAAATAGTTGAATACTTTTTCTCCCATGACACAAGCCATGATCTGCTTATCTGTTCACCATTTTCATTTGATGAAATAATAGCTGCATGAATCATGACAGCAGACAAGATAGAGGAGAGCAGGAGGTGGGTTACCAATCTACCGCCTGGAGAGCAGAGTTCGCTGCTTTTTATACATTTTCTAGCACTTTTTAAATCAAAGTGCTATAGGGTCTGAAAAGTCGCTAAATTTAGCTTAATAAAAGCACAAGTTAGAAACAGCTATGTTTTCAAATGGTTTGTTGCTGTCTGTTTGGACCTTTCTGAACGTGTTGCAAATGGACTAGTTGCATTAACCATACAGGTAAAACATGGTTTTATGTAGCCCCCAGGAACTTGCTAAGTATTGCCTAATGGTAAATATCCCCCTGGCTAGCATGGTTGTGATCAGTTAGGTTTATTTTGAGTTTTTATAAATGAATTGATCTCTATAAACTCAGAGTTTTTAATTAAAACATTACTTTATTCTTGGTCCTACCTTCATTTCTAATGGTCAAATGATGACCAGTTGATGCAAAACAGCCTACTTTTTCCTCTCTACTTTTAAAAGCTGACCTATTTAAGGTGAGAGCAGAAGTTTAAAACAATGCTTTACTCATTTCCATTTCTCCTGATACTGAAAGTGAGTCAGAGGCAGGATGGGTAGGTAGAGACAACGGAGAAGCTTCGCTGCTGAGGTGAGGGACAAAGGATGCTGGACAGAATAAAAATCTGAAAAAGATAAAAATCAAATCAAATTTTATTAATGTGTGTAATAGTCATATATGGTTGGCAAAACTGAGAAAAACAGGGTTTTTTGTCATCATCGCTTTTGGCACAGTGTCATTTTGTTAAGGCTGTATGATGTCATCTCTATTCATTGGCTTTATTATGCAATTATTGTTTAGCATATTCACATCATAAACAAACTGAAAGGAAGTGCACCCCTCTGAAGTCTCTGAATACATTGTATTAAGCTAATTTCATCATTTTAATTTTTTAGAACTGAGATTAAAAAACCAGATGATGCACACATTTGGTTTAGCTACAACAAATATTCTGCCTCTTAAATAGTTACTGAAGTATACCCTGATGCCCTTTGATTGAGCCTACCGTTTAGAAAGTTGACCAGAACCAGGAACTTAGCCACTAAAGCCCAGAGGGTCATGGTTGGGCTTTTTTCGAGGTTTCTCGACGCACCAGCAGAAATGAGTTTAGCTGATTTAATGAATTACTCACAAGCAACTCAGTCAAAAAATCCAAAATACTCAGGAACTGCACAGGGAAAGTTTTATAGGAGACAGAACAAAAGACTGGACTAATGAGCTGATTGGGAGCAGGTGTGGATGGAAGCATCTAGAAGGAAGCCAAGGGGAAAGGAAGTAAACACTAGGGCAACAGAGAGTAACTCAACAACAAAAACACTGCTAGAAAAATAGCTACAAATACAAAGAAAATAAAACTTAAATAGAGGGCAGAACGCTGACACAGAGGGTCTTAAGAGCAAATTCCACCTGAAAGCCCACATGTTGATTAAAGTAGGTCCAGCTCCCCCAAACTATAAGTTGAAATAGAAATGTTTGTATTTGTGTGACAGAAAGACATTGAGATTTTTTCTTCAAGTGGAACCACTATTTCTAAATACCATGTTCGATTTATATAGGTGATTGAAAAGAAGAAAAAAATGAGGCCAGTTCCTACTCCTAAATCTTTTTCCAAAATAAACACTGCAAACACCATGCAAGCTAATTTGAAACTCTCTGGATTAACCTCGACTTTTGAGTCCACACATCTTGGACTATAAGTCAAGTAAATCGGGAGTGTGGTAATGAGATAGAATGAAGTAGAATTAGATGAAAAGGCAAGTCCCTATGTCCTCCTCAGCAGTTCAAGCCTATAGCAGCAGAACTATAGAGATAGCTCAGAAATCTGGTCAGACAAACGCAGGCTGATTTCCATTATTTATAGACCTTCTGCATAAGACCTCTAAGATTAAGCCCTCTTCATTTCTCATTGAAATTTACCAACAATATCACCAAAAAAAGAATAGAAAAATAAGAATAACAGAGCAAGTTTATACCGTTACTAGTCTTGCGCCCGATGGCATTTTTTCGCCCGATACCTGGCTGTGCAGTATCGCCTAACACAGATACCACATCTGTTTGAAATTGTGTGTATATATGAAGAACTGCACACTACTTGGATGTAAAATAATTGCCATCAAAGTTGTCATGGCTCAATTGCCAAAAGTAGTGCAACTTTCACCGAACTGCATTCAGGTGACATGCAAACATCAAAATGGTATGGCGCCTCGTTTGTCGGTACTTACCGATGTCACCATTTTTAGTGCTGGATCGGAGCCCCGCCCCGGTACGGTATCGATATCGGTGCAACACTTCCGGTTCCCATCACCTGAAACGTCGCGATAATTACATCCAACACCTCCTTGGAAAGGTCTAAGTTTCCAATGATGTTGGCGTATTAGGGGCGGGGCTAAAGATGAATACCTGCTGTTGCATTACTCCTGCAGAGTCGCCGCGCCAGGTGGAATTTTTTTAATCTCATTTTATTTGTTTCCACATCTATAAAACAACAACGATTTGAAAGGCATGTGGATGAAACACCATGTGATGTATTTTGGTCTTTTTAAATAAAACATCAGTAGGTGTCGGTTGGGCCCAGTACCGGCCTGCCTGTGGTTTAATTGGTTAAAAACTTGGATCAAATCTCATTAGATTCCTGTTTAATATTTTCATTTATACAGACTGTAATCTGCAGGAGTAAAACCTGCAATATAATCAGCATGTAATCAGTGCTACAGATGGACTTACGAGGATCGTTCCTCTAATGAAATAATGTGCAAGGGATCATATTAACTGTGCCCATAAATTGAAGCTGACAGGTTTAGGTGGTAAATATCGCCAGTCAGCTTACTGGTTTATCTCAGCATTTCAAAATGGAGGATGTGTTTTTAAAAGCTTCTGGTAGGAAATATATTTGTTTATGAAAAAAATAATCTGTTGATTCCAGCCTGATTTTTGGCTGATTTATAACCTTCTTCAGTTGGATTCATTGAAAAAAGACATTTTCTAACATTGTTTCAAAGTTTTTCACAAATAAAACACAAACAGTCAACCATTGTTCAAAAATTTGCCCTAGACTCTGATTTGCAGAAACTGGTGCTGAATGCCACATCTGTCCACTAAACCTCCCCTGCAAAGTCCTACTGCTTCTCCTTCAAATTAAAAGCCCCTGAAGCACAGAATGGAGGTCACCTTGAGGACTGCTGAGAGCTGCAACTTCCATCATCACAGATTAGCTCTCTGAGTGTGTGAGGAAATATTGCTGAAAGCAGAGCAAACACAAAAGGCTGACCCGGGGTGCTGATTAACTCTCGCGGCTCTGTTCCTGCAGGGGGACGGGGACAGTAAATGGTCCGTTCATCTACAGGTACCCAGAAGCCTCGGCAGGGTTCGCTTCATTCACAGAAAAGACTATCGAAGTGCTAATGACCTGGGCGAGGTAAGATGGTTGCCGTGAAGATTCTCAGTCATTCAGGTCACAGTAAAAAAAAATAAAAATAAAGTAAAAAAAACAATCCAATGGACTTTTGTTTAGGGAAAGCGTTTTATAGCTCTTCCATCCAGGAAGCTTTTTCAATTCAAAATGTCAGAAATAGTGTTGAGTTCCAGGATTTATACTGTAGCACAATAAAAGCCTTAAGAAAACATGCAAATTGAAACAGACTAAAGGCTCCACCCCTTGAATTAGTCGTTTGGCTTCCTTTGTTAGCCTGCAATGCCCCATACCCATCTTAAACCACCCCGTCTTTTGCCAATAATTTTTAAATCCATTTTTTTCCCGCTAGAGGAAAAAAAAAAACACGCTTCTATTCATCAGGCTCAACAATGGCTTCTAACCACCCCTTTCAGAGACATAGACAGGTATGGGGCATTGCAGGCTAACAAGCCAAACTACCCCCATTCCAAAGGGGACCCGTTCATCGGTTCTATTTGCATGTTTTTCTAAGTAAAACATGGCTTTTTTGTCCTCTACACATAAGCCTGGAACTAAATGCTATTTCTAACATTTTAAATTGAAAAACTTCCTGTATGGGAAGCTTAAACATCTTCAAACTTGGTAAAACAAAAGTCTAGTTGATTGTTCTTTTTAACTTTTGGAATGAGATGGATTTGCTGTGGCCAGTGCGATTGTCCTCTTCTTTAACCCGTCCAAACAGGGAGCATTCTGGGATTAGGGGTCTTACTCACACCCAGAGTGGCGGTTGGGCCACCCACTCCCCTGCTGTATAGATTAAATATTGCAATTTACTTAGCCTTCTGCTTGGCAGAGTTAATGAGGAAAATAACAGACATCAAAATGCACATATTTAATGCATTGGTTAAATTCTATATTTGGTTTTCACAAAACTTTACAAAAGATCTTTTACTGAATATATCAAATGATATTAAGTATTAGTCATAGTATGAAAAAGTTTGGGAACCCTATTAACCTTAATTATCTTTATTTCTAAATATTTGGGTGTTTCCAACAGTTTGATATATCTAATAACTGAAGTTGGGTCACAGTATTATTTTTCAGTATTGCATTATTGACTAACAGAAAATTTACAATATGGAATTAAAACAAAAACTTGATAGGGGTGCAAAAATGTGGGTACCCTAATCACTTCCTTTATTAATTTGAATACCCTTAACTACTTTTCACTGACATACTGAAACACAAAACTGGTTTTGGCAACTTCATTAACATTTGAAACTTCATAGCCAGGTGTAATGATCTCAGAATCTTGACCCAGAATTCAACCCAGAATGCCCAGAATTGAGACAGGCAGTGGGAAAGTTCAAAGCGTTTATTAAACAAACAGGTGCTCGCCTGCTGTGGGGGATCTCTGCAGGGACCGGAGAATAGAGGTCAGTGACTGAATGAGGAGCAGAATACCACTTGGAGCTAAGTCACTGACCTGATTCAAAGTTCAGTCCATTGGCGGAGAACACAGCAGAATCCAGGAGGGGAGGTTTCGGACCGCAGTTGCGATGGAAGCGCCCAGAGTTCCTATAGAGCTTAGCCGGCGGAGGCCGCCAGCCAGGCGCCGAGCAGCCAGCAACAGAGTCCATAAGGGAAATCCAAGGGCGGCGTCAGGAGACAGTTCCAGTTTCAGAAGCCGGTAGAATCCAGGATCAGATAGGACAAACAGAGCAGACAGGGGCAAAAGTCAAAACTCAAAATCCTCTAGCAGAAACTGGTCAAAAATCAGGGAAACAGGCAGACTACAGGAATGCTAGGGAACGTCTCACAAAACACAAGAATAACCCGGCCAGATGGGAGGCAAATACACAACCTATAAATAGTAGAGGAACCAGGTGGAAATGATCGAGATAATCAATCAAAGAGAACCACTAGGACAGGAAGCAAGGAGCAAAGGAAAAAACTAAACCATCAGCCAAGATCATGACAGCCAGGTGTATCCAGGTGTGAGAAAATGTATTTAGGGGGGGCCAGTTGGAAGATGTTCTCGTTTGAATGTCCGCTGGAGATTCATCTTGAATAAGACAACTTTCTCAAATGACCCTAAAACAAAGATTGCTTCAACATAGTCGTTCAGGGAAGGATACAAAAATGTTGTCTCAGAGATTTAAACAGTTGAAGTTCAAGTTTTTTCCAGAAGTGGCATAAGAAAAAATATCAGAGGCAGAGAAACGAAGATGCTGAGAATGGTCAAGCGATAACCCACAGACCACCTTTCAAAGACCTGCAGCATCATCTGCTGCAGATGAAAGTCCTAATGCATCGTTCAACTATAAAAAAAGGCGTTATACAAGGCATTCAAGAAAAAAACACTCACACTACCTGTAGTTGGTGGAGGATCATACTTTTAGAACTGGGCGCCTAATGCTGGCACTGGGAATCCATGTTAAAGTTGAGGGTCGCATAAGGATTACACTCAGTATCAGGAGATTCTTGAGAATTATCAGGAAAAATCAGTTCACGAAGTTGAAGTTACACGAGGAGATGGATATTTTAGCAAGACAATGATCCAATCCCCAGACCTGAATATCATTGAACATGGTCCATGTTCGCCACCATCAAACTTAACGGAACTGGAATAGTTTTTGCAAAAGAATGGTCAAAAAATCCCTTCATCCAGCATCCAGGAACTCATTCACAAAGCTACAGAGGCGACTAGAGGCTGTTGTTTTGCAAAAGGATGATCAGTTATTAGATATATTAAACTGAAATAGCTTTTTGCAAACACTCAAATATTTAGAAATAAAGATAATTAAGATTAACAGGGTACCCAAACCTTTTCATATGAATGTATAGTGGATTTCCCAGTAGAACCAGTGGTGAGTTTCTGCAAAGTATCTTGAATCCTGGAATGAAGTGATTAAAAGTGAGAGAACTAGTTAAGAGAACAATATGCGAGGTGCAAAATGTTCATTTAAAAAGGAAGCCAACTGTGTTTGCCAGCGGCAGCACAACACAGTTTAATCCCTCTGAGTTTAGAGGCCTTTTATGTCTGAGTGACTCAGAGTGATTAAAAAAGAAAATACTGCATATAACGAGTGAAAAGCAGCTAAAGTGAAAAATAAGACTCTAAATGACCCTTCAGAATGCCAGAAGCACTAATGGGTGAATCCTGCTTCAAAAGGCTGAGAAAAGGTCTGGGGTCAGATGCAGTCCTGCTTTTTTCTTTACAATGCAAAGAAAGAAAAATGTGTTTGCAATTGATCTGTCATGGTTTTCTCTCCTCTGGAAGCTATTGATTGAGGGTTTATGATCCTGAAATGAAAAGTTATTGATCTGCACACACACACAAGGGAAACGGTGAGTGTTGCAATCAGGCTGCATCACTGAGCTCTCTGCTGCAGACTGCAGTGCAGCAGCAACACATGTAATCAGCTGCTCCTCCCGTTTCTGGACAGGGAAGCCATCGGTTCGATTCCTCGGAGTGATCAGTGGCAGATTTACTGACTAACTGATTGGTTTTTTAAACTTCCACAGTTACATGTCTTTGCTTTTTATGTATCCACAGCCTGCAAAGGGCTGACTCAGCATGACAGCTTTAAGCCCCGCCCACCGAGTCCCACCTTTGCTCCATTCTCTGGTCTTGACCAATCAGAGGGCATCACTCACAGAGGGTGGCGTAACAGAGGCAGAAAGATGGTAAGCTGATGTGAAGAGGTGCTTTTTGTGTTTGTATCTAATGAATATTAATGAGCCTGAATTGACTGCAGGGGAAAAAAAACCTAAATGGGGCATAAATGATGAGTCTCTGCAATCCTACAGGGATTATTTTACATGAAGCCAAAACACACAACAACACAATTTCTCATCAATTATTCAACCAGAGTATTTAGGTTCTCCTCTGCAGCTAATATCGCATATAATTAAGCTTTTTGCAGGAAAACTAATGGGCTTTAATTGGCAAAGATGAGCTTTAAATTTCCCATTGACAGATTTTAAGCCAGCAACCAGCCTGGTTATTAGACATCTTTTCATTTCATAGGTTGTAAAGCTTTCAGCTTCGATTACCTCCCGTTTAATCAGCATTTAGGAGTATGGACATAATATAATAAAACCCTGCAGTGACTGACACAGCACAGAAATTATGGTAACCATCTTGGGAGGTCGACCAGCTACCCTTAGGACTGTGCTGCATTTTACTGTTTGTATGTGTTTGTGAAGGTAATATATATATATATATAGCAGCATGTATGTATATATATATATATATATATATATATATATATATAACACATACACATATATATATATATATATATACTATATATGTGTATACACATACAGTATATAATCATTATACATATATACATACATATACACATACATATCGTATATATACATATATATACACATATACATACATATATACCACATACATACACATATATATATATATACATACACACACACATATACATATATATATATATATATATATATATATATATAATATAGAATATATAGAAGAAAAATATTACAGCAAAAATACAGCAAGGTGCGGTCTCACAACTGTGGACAGCAAAAAGTGTATATAAAAATAACAGAATAAGTGACAATCGTTAAAAAAAGTATAAAGAAATAAACAACAAAAAAATACTGTACTGTACAGTGCTTAAATAAAAGTAAAAAAAATTATCACTATACAGCTGTGTACATTTTTTACAGTATTTTAGAGCATTTATACAGTATATATATATATCCATTCATATATATATATATAGATAGATATATATATATATATATATATATATATATATATATATATATATATATATATATATATATAGAGAGAGAGAGAGATAATGATATATGTGGAGAGAAAAATACATAAATATATATATATGTATATATGAAGTGAGCTTATATGTGTATATATTTGTGTTTATCTGTATAAGTACGTTTGTGTATATAGCAAATAAAAAATAATATAAAAAGTATGATTGGCTGTGCTTTGCAACATTCATTCATTCTATCAGAATATTCTATTACTTTTAACCCCACTAACAATGTTAACATACACTGTAACATTTGTTTTGTTTTCAGCAAAAAAACACAACAGTGAAAAAAGTTAATACTTAAAAAGTTGATTAAGATAGATTATTTTGCCTGCTCAACACATTACATTTTTACAGGAGCTGTCGACCGCCTCAAGATGGAAGCTCACCAGATCACGTCAGCAACCCACAGGCGAAAGCAATCAATGTGGTGTCTCCACTCTAGTATTAGGTCTATGAATATGAGGATATCTTCCCACTTCCACCTGCTGATCAAATCCTGCCATTGAAACTGTTATTTCTCCATTATTATGGATTCACAAATCTAATTTTTCTATCTTTTTTTCCCTCTTCCACCCACCTCTCCTCCCTCTCAGAGTGATTAGATTCTTGGACTTTTTCTTTCTCAGTCTTGTTTTTCAGTTTGTTTCAAGTTTTTCACTTTGGAGGAGAAAGGTAAATAGGGGCTGATGTTCTCAAAAGTTAGTTTTGATACATATTAGTTTTAGAAAACCAGGTAGGTGAGTATGGAATATTATTTTTAGTCCCGCCAATATAGTCTACATATGTCTATATCAAACCATAACATGTATAAAAGCAAAGTCTTTGCTTATGTGAGACATAAAAGAAACCTTATTTTTTTGGTTAGTCTTCAGCCTCTTCGATGAAGATGAAGTTCTTCCTCACCAGCCCACGGCCGATGACTGCCCACTGGTCCTAAATCCCATCAGTCTCACTTCCGCCTGGACCGACCTCGATCAGGAAGTGACCCAAACTCCAACCTGGGCCGTGGAGCCCTTTCAGCCGTCTTCCAACACGAGTGAGAAGATGAGACAGCAGGGGGACGAGTCACGCATATAGTTCCCATCAATGTAACAGGTACAGCGCGATTCGAAGCAGAAAGGATGGTTTCAAAAGGCCGAGAGAAATACCTCCAAACTGGCAAGACTTAAGAGGTTTCAAATTTAAAAAGAGTAAAAAGAAAAACAATCCACTGGACTTTTGTTTCCGTTTGAAGATGTTTCTCTTCACATCCAGGAAGCTTTTTCAATTCAAAATGTGTGAGCCGCCGAAGTCGCACAGTGTGAGTAGAACAAAACATCGGGAGCTGTGAACTTTAAACCCCTACAGTTTCTTCTTACAGTTTGAGCTGTAGCTGCAGGCGACAACTGAAAAAATCTTACAGTGTATGCCCAGTTTTTAGATGTTTTACACGTTTAGTTCTAGTTTATTTCTATGCTTTTTAAACAGTTTTAACTGGATTCAAAACTTTTATGATCATGGTTTTCAACATGATTTGTTGTTTTTCTTTGTTTTTAAGGTGAGAGTTTTTGATCGACAGGCCAGTTTCGAGGAGAACACTCTCAAACACAGACTCATTGAATCGAAGACCTCATAAACGAGAGCCGCCCGTAAGGCGGTTTTCTGCTTTATCGACAATGTCCCCACAAGCCTTCAGTTTCTCTGGATCTTCGGGTCAGTACTCCACTGTGGGGACCTGCTTCCCAGTCCCTCAACAGAAGAGCAGAGAGGTGAAATGTGGGGAAAGTGAGCGAAAGCGGAAGGAGGGGCAGTATACCTCAAGAAGAATCAGAGCCCCTAAAGGAGAAGGGCATGTCCAGTCTGGATGGGCCTCCCTCACCTCCCTCTCACCAAATATAGGCAAAGAGCCCTCTCCTGTCAGTCATCTCCCTCCGATGGTCGTGATCCGGCCTACCAACTCCTCTCCTGAGCTCTGGTCGGCTTTAAAAGCAACACCCATACAGCGCCCAGTGCCTCGTCCTCCTACAGCCAGGTCAGTTCAACAAACAAAATGCCATAATTAATTCAGCAAAGATGAAACTAAAGATTGTGTCTCATTTCTTCTCCTTTCCTCCTCAGTCACAGGACCATCAAGGGGTTCCCAAGCGACTTTCAGCCACTGGGCTGCTCTATGACCCCCCTGTCAGGGGTCATGCCCCCAGTCACCTCTTCCCAAATTAGCCTTGTTTCCTGCTTCCCCGTCAACTCTGCATACCTCTGACACCCCAGTCAACTACAGTCAGAGTGGTCTTATCCCGGTGAAATTGGCTTTAGATGAGGGTCCCCTCCCTGCCTCTCCTCTTCCTCCTCCCTCCATTGCTGATTCAGTATCCCAGTACAGTTACCAGGCTCTGGCTTTAACATCACCAAGAAAAATGCCCAGAACTTCTCTGATGGTGACTCCTGCAGCGGTGGAGCTGGAACTACAGGCCACTCTCCCAGTTCCAGCATCATCAGTGGTATCAATCAAGACACAAGAGTGTCTTCGAGGAAGGTGGAACTGTGAACCCCTTCTCTCCTCCTCGTCGCTCTACCCTTTCTGGCGATGACAACACCTCCCTTTTGCTCTGAGAAGATGCTTTATCTCCCTCACAGAACCGCTGAAAAGAAAAGTCAAGCACTTCAGCCTTTTACTCCCAGACTATAACACCGAAGCATCTCTCACGCGAAGTCCAAGGGTCCCACCACCACCACCACCCACTCGCTGTGACTCTTTAAGGCCGCCAGGTCGCGGCCAGGGGCATGGCAAAACGTCAACGAAGCCCACGCCCCAGCCCGACTCTCGTGGTTGATCGCAACACCTTGCAAACACCCATCTCATCTCTCAGACCTTTCCTGATCCCTGGGTGCTCGGAGCAATACTAGAAAAAGATAAAGAAAGTGGTCTGAACTGTGGGACGGTCATAACCTTTGAGCCTTTGAGTCCAAAACTCAAACAAACCATCTGCTAGTGACTCTGATCCTCTGGGTACCAACCTATTAAGCCCCAAACACTGCCACATGCTGAATCCTGGATCTCCTGGGGGTTTTAAAGGATAAAAGACCTTAAACTTACACCCTTGGGGTCATCCACCCGACTCCTTTGTTGTGGATTTCCGTTACCTTGCCTCCATCTAGTAGTTACTCCAGCCAGTCAATACCCAAGTCCTGGAACTCAGTTTCTTCACCCCCAATCCTTCCTTCTCTACAGCAAGCCCCTAGTGCTTTTTTCCCTCCCTCAACTTCCCCTTCCCTTGGACATCTTTCTCTTCAACCATACCAACATCCCCCCTCAGCCACCTCCTGCCAAGGACCAGGTGTTATGGGAAAGGGAGGCCAAAGCCCCCTTAGTGCCACAGAGGAAGTCTACTTCCTTCATCCCTCCACTCTCACTGCTTATACCTCATCTGATTCCTTAGCCAGACAACCACTTCTCCCCTAGACTCCCTCCGCCTCCTCCTCTTCATCCTCCTCATCTTTCACAATCCACTCCCACCTGCCCCCAGATTTCTACCCCGTCCGACAATGCAATATTCATCCACCCACCACCTTACCCCCCCCTCACTTCCAGCACACACCTACTCCCCCCCCCAGTCTTTCAGTTCTCCCCTTCAGTTACTAATCTTCCTCCTCCGCCCCCCACCACCACCTCACACCGCCACCTCTTTCTCCCACAATCTACTCCCCCAGTCTTTGGAAGCCTCCCTTCTCAGTTACCACCTTCTCCTCCCTCTGCCCCCCACCACCCCACCGCCACCACTTCCACACCCATTCCCCTAGCCATCAAGTCCTCTCTTTCACTCACACCTTCCTTCTCCACCACCACACCTCCCCCACTTCCACAGTCCACTTCTCCAGTCCCTGACTTCTATGTTCATGCTTCCTGTTCTCCCACCCCTTCCTCGCCTTCCTCCTGTTCCCTGAGTCCATCCTTTTCCCCATCTTCCTGCCTCTACAGCCATCACTTCTAACCCCTCCACCACTTCCACTGTCTTCCTGTCCTTCTTTTCACCACTTTACCACCCCTTCCATGCCTGGACTTTTGCCTCCATGTTCCTCTGTCTGTTAACAAAGCTCCCTCCTCCTCCACTTCCTAATGCTCCTCCCAGCTTTATCCCTACCCCTGCCTCCCTCTACCTACCACCATCCGCCTCCACCTCCCCATACTCCTACGCTTGTGAGGCAGACCCTCATATAACATGCTCTGTCTCCACAGTATCATCCAACAAGGATCCTCCCCCAGTTCCCTGCTTATCTTTGAAATTCCCTGACATGTCTGACTTGCCTCCACCACCACCTTGTTCCCTCTCCACCTCCGCCACCAGGCCCTACTCTGTGATCACCTCTCGCTTGCACGCGTCAAGCTTCGCCAGTCAAGAAAAAGGAAGAAACGCAGGGAAAAAGGACCCCTAATGACAGCAAATGCCACATAACAGACTGTGATGTAAATGAATGAATCATTTTCGATAGTCTTGCTAATACTGATACAAAGGTTTTCAAGGCAAAGGAGCAAATAATTTCATCAATCAATCCGTAAGTGGGTGAGGTAAATCAGTTAACAGTAAATGGCACTTCCAAGTTAGTACTGAATTAAAAGCATCTAGAACTCAATGGGAAAGACCCACAACAAGTGAAAGTGTAAATTCAAATAAAGAGTCAGGTGATGCTAATCTTAAAAGTTTAAATGACAACATCAAAAGACCATGACGTTAAAATAAACACAGAAATCCATCCAAAACATCCAACTGGATGGACAACAGATGAAACCTCCGGACATCTGTCCCCTTCTAGAAAGTATCAAAGGCTCCGGCTTGACGCCCCATCGGTAGAAACGCGGTCCTGACGATGATGAGGCATAACAAAAGGAACACCAATATTTCAAACCTCCCATTGAAACGAACTTCCTCTGTGAAGCAGACCTCGCAAAGCAAACAGGGCCAATCAGAGAAAACTTAAATAGAAAAGTTAATGAATGTAACACAATACCACTTTTGAAATTCAGAGTGAAATTGATGTGAGAAACAATAAAAAGAGATCTTCAGAGCCTGAGGAAGTTTCTGCTCCCAGAGAAACCCGTTCTACCTAAGAAGCACAATCTAGACATTCTGGATCTTCTGAAATCCCGTAAGACTAAAGAGGTCATGGGGGGTTTAAGGACTCTGGGCAACTCACAGAGTCTTCATTTCAACCTAATACTTTAGATTCCACACTATCCCAAACATATTCAAAAGCAATATGCCATGTTCGAAGAATTTGACAAGCATTTTGGACAAATCGAAATACCAGGATGCCCAGTCAACACAGGGAACCTCACCTGACAGTTCCCCCACATCAGCAAAAAGCACAGGAAGTGGGATGTTCTGTTGAGCTCTCCCAAGATAGCAAAAGCCATTTTTGCATCCGAAAACACTGGAACAGAAACTGAAATGGGCTGCAGCAAAACACTGATGGTTTAGGACATTAAGGCCACAATAGACAATCGAGACATCTTAAAACCATGGGCAACCCAAGATCTGGTAAAGACTATGGCTTATGCTTGCAGCACACAACAAATAATCAGTAGGTGCGACACTCATTGCTTCAGGATTAAGGTACCGGTGCCAGAGGAATCGGTAACATCCCTTCTACCTGACTGGGGAAGGAATCCAAACAGAAACATCTGGGCCCATTTTAGGTGGGATCATTGGGAATGGGAAGCAAGATGAAGAAAAGTAAACAGTCTCGTGCGGATTATGAAATCCTCACTTGCTGAAGAGGAAGAAAATGTTGAGCAGGAGGGAGTGGAAGAAAGGGAGGAGAACACAGTAACGATGATAATGACTTCATCCAAAAAAAAAAGTAAAATAAATCAAGGAGGAGGAGGAAACGGCAGCTAGGCCAAAAGTTGTTGATGATGTCACCAAAAAATGAAGCCCCTCCCTCCCTCCTCCTCATCATCCTCCTCCCTCCTCCTTCATCATCGTTTTCATCATCCTCGCCAGAAGATGAACGAGATGTAATAAAGGAAAGTAGCGACAGTATACTTAAAATAAAAGTGTGTGATCAAGATACAAGCGACTCTGAGAGTTCTTATGCTCTGATGGGTCAGAGGAGGTTTTCACTTAGCAGTTTGCTATCAAATGAGAGCCTACAAGGCGAACTTTCACTGCCAGACCTACGGATCAAGGAACCAGATGAAGAGGAGGAGGAACCAGGAAAGGATGGAGACCAGGGGAAAGGAGATGAGGTCGTAGAGGAAAGCAGAGCATCGGACGGTGAGTTGTGGATATTTTGTTAAAAGGAAAGGATTGAGTCAGAGTTAATGTGTAAAGCTGGAGCTTTCATGGGACACACAGATTTTCTCAAACATTAACTTAGTTGGCCACCATCCCCTGGTCCAAGAAGCAAGGAAAGTACGCCTCTGGATATGCTCGCCTATTACAGCTTCATGGCTCTCAATCCTTTTATCCTCCTAACCCACCCCGACACCGCAACCGCTTATAGCATCCACTAGGTTACTAATACACTAAGAATGCATGAACATTCACATTTTACCAATACAAACATGTTAGACATCGATGGGAAGCTTTGGGATTCCCTCCAAAATTCAACTGCCAAGCTCTTTACATGAACACAGCTTAAAGCACCAAAGCAAAATAACACAGATATTAAAAGCATGTCAAAATGTAAAACATGACAAAAGCAGCCATGACAACATTCATTTTGAAGGCATCCAGAAGCTGTTTTCAAATCCAGTTTCCACTGTTTATGCCCATTCGTCCATCAGGGTCCAAAGGGAAAAAGTAATCCAGCTTATTTTTAGATAAAAATGCCATGATGAGAAAATCACCATAAGGTCCAGTCTTTTGACATCAGATGTTAGCTGGTCATAGCTAATGCTAGCATCTTACACAAGACTTACTTGTTAAAAATGTTTAAGTTCGCAATGTTTGGTAAGTTTCTTTTACATCATCTTCTTACCTACAAGACAAAAAAGTGTTCGCATCTCGTTTGACGCAATTTGAGTAAGGGACAGCCGCTGAAGCCTCACAAGCGCTCCTTGCCTGTCAGCCAATGATGAAATGAATAGAGCGATATTATGCCTCATAGAGTCCTGCTGTTGTTGGTTAAGACCATGTGGGCTGTTTGGCTTTGTAGCCAATAAAATAAGGTTTAGAACAAGGCTCACCATGACCGGGTTGCATAAAGCAGAGCCATGTTACCTGCTTAAATAAGAGTGAAACACACAGCTGAGAGTGTTTCAATGCACACAGCTCTGAAGCTAAACAATAACAATCTTTTTTTTTATTTTGGACGCTGATTTTGTTTTATTACAATGCTCTAGGCTGAAAAAAATGACAAAATACAGCTCAGAAAAGGCAATTGGGCTTATTTTAGCTTGAAAAGCAGTAGTTTCACTATTTTTAATAGAGTTTTACGTTACTTTAGGTTTATAAATATTACTTTTTTATATAAACTGATTATAAAAAAAAGTGGAAAATACTTGCTTCAAGAATGTTTTGTGGTCATCAAAATGCTTCAGTGTTATTCTATGGGTCAAATGGTTGAGTAAAAGCATTTGGCACAATTGAAGAGATTTTGAGACGCTGGGAACACCAAAAGTTCAAAGCCCCACTGCTCTGGAACTGTTGTAGCTAGAGGTCTGAAATATTCTGCATTTGTGGTTGACATGATGTTCATGTCTAGTTCATCCCGGATTACGTGTATTTATCCAGTTTAAAGGTTCTTTAGTCTTCATGTTATCTGTGTCCTTGAAGCACCATAACCCAGCAGTTATGGTCCATATAAATTAATTAAATTAAATTCCTTTCTGTCTTGAACCTCTGGTTTCTGTGCAACTATTTCACCTTCCAGACGATGTTTTCATCAACGTTTCAGCGGAACAGATGTTGGGATCTGGTTGCCCTCGCACCACAGAGGATCTATTCACCATCATCCACAGGTATTCCTTAATTCACACTGATTGTTTATATTCTAACCAACATCAAGCCATATTCTGACCTATATGCTTGATGCCCTTTTTTGCCCCTGGAGCAGTGCCGTGTGGGAAGGCACAGCATAAACAAGTTGGTGTTCAGGTTGCAGGTAAAACATAAAAGGTCGTCTGCGTGTGTGTCGCAGTTAACGTAGATATACCCCCCTTTCCGCAGACACTATGGTGCACCTCACCCTAACTGATGACCGCAGACAGGAGGCCTCTGATTGGTCAATTCTACATCCGCTCTACACTATGCGTATTTCCTGTTTGGTACCTAATGGCAGAAACTCTGGCTGAAGTACCGTCCACAACGCCTGGCACACCTCGGACACTATCCCTGACACCGTGCACAATGCCAGTTAGTAGCCTACACAGTTGCCGCGAGATTTGTCGGCTGCACATCCATGATGCGACTCCCTCCCGCTCCACCACATCCCAAAGATGCTCTATTGGATTGGACATCTGGGTGACTGTGGAGGCCATTTGAGTACAGTGAACTCATTGTCAAGTGTTCAAGAAAACCAGTCTGAGATGATTCCAGCTTTATGACATGGCGTATTATCTCAAGCTGAAAGTAGCCATCAGAAGCTGGGCACATTGTGGTCATAAAAGGATGGACATGGTCAGCAACAATACTCAGGTAGGCTGTGGCGTTGTAACGATGCTCAATTGGTACCAAGGGGCCCAAAGAGTACCAAGAAAATATTCCCCACACCATGACACCACCCCACCACCACCAGCCTGAACCGCTGGGATACAAGGCAGGATGGATCCATGCTTTCATGTTGTAGACGCCAAATTCTGACCCTACCATCCGAATGTCGCAGCAGAAATCGAGACTCATCAGACCAGGCAACGTTTTTCCAATCTTCTATTGTCCAATTTCAATGAGCTTGTGCAAATTGTAGCCTCAGTTTCCTGTTCTTAGCTGAAAGGAGTGGCACCCGGTGTGGTCTTCTGCTGCTGTAGCCCATCTGCCTCAAAGTTCGGAGTACTGTGCGCTCAGAGATGCTCTTCTGCCCACCTTGGTTGTAACGGGTGGTTATTTGAGTCACTGTTGCCCTTCTATCAGCTCCAACCAGTCTGGCTATTCTCCTCTGACCTTCTGGCATCAACAAGGCATTTCCTACCATTGCCAGAACTGCCGCCACTGGATGTTTTTTCTTTTTCGACCATTCTCTGTAAACCCTAGAGATGGTTGCAGCGCGCGAAAATCCCAGTGCAGATCAGCAGTTTCTGAAATACTCAGACCAGCCCTTCTGGCACCAACAATCATGCCACACGCTCAAAGTCACTCTAAATCACCTTTTCTTCCCCATACTGATGCTCGGCTTGAACTGCAGGAGATTGTCTTGATCACATGTCTACATGCCTAATGTAATGAGTTGCCGCCATGTGATTGGCTGTTTAGAAATTAAGTGTTAACGCAGCAGTTGGACAGGGTAACTCATTCTTATCTCTCATGACCTCGCTTGGAGCCTGTGAGCTAAGAACAGACATATTCAGCATTTTACCAAACAGACACACTAACACCACAAATCCTAGCTGTTTGTGATCGTTTTATGCTGTGGTTGGAAATGTAACATAGCCGCTAGACCAGGCTTAAATATTGGGCATAAATCAAAAATAATATTCGAACAATCATACCCCGCCGCATAAAGCTAACCAAGCACACACACTGCTGTGGGAGTATGCAGCCTTTTTAGCTCCCAAATCCCGGGTGACGAAAGCAATCGCGGGAGTTGGGGTCACCCAAGTAGGAAAACTTAGATGCGCCATAACCTTTTCCCAAAGAGACCCATTTGTATCTAAGCAATTCTATTCCTTGTTTCCTCCCCTCCCTGGTATTTGTGACTTCAACCTGAGCTGGTGAGTCTGAAATGCACCAAACACAGTGTCTAACTGTCGCCTTTTGTCTAATTTTCGTGAGATCTAAGCTTAAAGATGCTTGGAAAAGAGACTTGGGAGAAAAGAAGCATTGTTTTCCTTCGTCTTCTTCATAGATCCTCTTCTTCTCAGAAATTCTCGCTGATCCCCATCCCTGTCCTTCACCAGAGCAGGACTCAGGAATCACAGAGCCGCAGAAGTGAGAGTTTCAAGGCTCTCCTGCGCTGAAAGGGAGCCGTGAAGTTGAATCTTCTTTCGAATCTCAGCAGTGGAGCCGTCTTTTTGTGGTGTCGCTCCATCCTTTCAAACACCAGAAGAATCCTCCTGGTCCTCTGACTCCCGGCGAGGTAAAAGGCTGTTAACCCCTCCTCTGCTGTTGGGAATCCCACTTCCCCTGCTGTCTTTGATTTCCCTCCGTTATAAGCCTTAAGCTCTCCATGATGTTTGGCTGAAACCGGCGGGATCTGATCCACAGTCGCTCCTTCTCACATCCTCTTCCTCACCCTTCCTGTCTTTTCTTTTCCTCCTCCCACACGCGTCCTCGGTCCAACTAACCCCTCCCTCTCCAGCAGCAGGCGGGTTCGGCTGCCGCTGCGTCTCTTTGCTGCCCCCATGACTGCCATCTTGGAAGGAAGGCGAGGAGATAGATGGCAGGTGTTTGTGGAGTCGCCGGGATGATGATTCAGTCTTTGCATGTTTAAAACTTCTTAGAGGATAAACTCACAAAAGACTTTCTGGATGTTTTTAAAAGGAGCTCTGAAATGTGTGGATCTTCCACACAAAAGGTGAGCTTTGTTGACCTCTGCTGGAGACTGGAATGGACATAAACGGCTCCAGAGGTCTGAGTGGGTTTCCTCATGTTAGGTGGGCTGAATTTCTGCAGAAATTCATTTTTGAGCTCTTTTGTTACTGCCATTTGGGTTACAGTTCATTGCAAAGGTTTTGCAACCAGACTTTTGGACATTATTAAGAAAAAATTTGATTTTTTATTTCCTACTCATAAAAGTATTTTTTTACTTTATTACATTATAAATACAGCTATATTAGGTTAGGAGTTATAAAATTTGAAACATAAAAAGTGTGGTGCTGTAGGGAATCCATGGCAACATTATTCTTATACTGCTGGAGTTTGATCTTTTGCTGGATCAAGTAGATTTTGCATCCGAACATTAGTTTTATAATTTACAGGAAATAAAGTACAAACTGTACCTAATGAGTATTAGGCCAGGCTAGAGATTTTTTTTTGTCTTCTTCAAATTCCAAGAATAAAGTCGCAACAGATATTAAAGTCGTAGGCCATTTAAAACAAAGTCATAAAATTTTAAGAAAAAAAGTCCCAACGAAATTACGGTAGAATAAAATCATAAAATTCCAGGAATAAAATAAAAATTATTAGGATAAAGTCGCAAAATTATGATAATAAAGTCGTGAAATTACGGCATCAAAGTCATAAAATTCTGGACAAAAAGTCCCAACGAGAATAGTCATAAAATTGGCCGAATAAAAATCATAAAAAATTATGAGAATAAAGTCGTAAAATTATAATAACAAAGTCGTAAAATTACAGGAATTAAGTCGTTAAATTACGACAATAAAGTCATAAAATTTAAGGTCGTAAAATTACGAGAATAAAGTCGCAACATTATGATAATAAAGTAGTAAAATTATGATAATAAAGTCGTAAATTTACGAGAATGAAGTCATAAAATTATAAAGTCGTAAAATTACGAGAATAAAGTCAAAAAATTATAAGGTCG
>JAGKQL010000067.1:2746946-2761323 GCA_018398635.1 Cyprinodon brontotheroides | reverse complement strand
TTCCTGAATTTAAGAATTACCTTAAATTCTTCGTTTGTTTCTTTCTTCCTGACTGCTCTGTTTTCTTCATCTGAGCTGTACTCTTCCAAACTTCGTTTACCGTTCTGACTACCAATTACTCTATCCTCTTTCAGAACCTTCGCCTTCCCTCTACCTCTTCCTCTTCCTACCGATGTCCACTCATCAAAATCCATATCATCCTCACCACCCCCATCTGACTTAGTTGTCATCCCGATCCAGTCACAAACCAGTTTATGTCAACCGCCTTTTCTCCGCTTCGTATCAACCGCTCGTACACCTGGCGTGCCACACCTCCGACTCCAGGGAAAAACTGGCATCGAGGTAGTGGCAGTCAGCAGCTTAAGAACACTCCACAGGTAATGAGGCAATGAGCTGCAGGTGTGCAAGGAGACCCAATGAGGACGGGGCACCACCTGGTGGAGGAGGAAAGGAAACACAAAAACAGACCACACAAACTGGATTCCTGACAACTCCATTGTAAAGTTTACATTTATAACATAAGGATCAGTGGATTCATCACAAGAACGCTGAACTTGATTGGTGCATGAAACATATATATGTTTAGAATCAATGAGATATTTAGACAAAACTGGAAAAGCCATAAACATGTTCATTTATGTTCAAATGCAAAAAAGAAGTCTGATACCTCAATTTACCTTAACAAACAATTGCATAAGCTGTAAAGAATTTTAAACCTGGATTATTTATTCTTACTCCTTACTTACAAGAGTCTGTGCCACACTGTCACAAAATATGTGAAATATTAAGGAAAACAGAGTAAAAAACTTCACACTAATTTATAGATATCAACTGATATTTTTTTCTTTTTGCTGCTTAGTTTCTAGCATGCATCTGGAGAACTTGGTCTGGTGAAAACAGCTCCTGTTACAGTAATAAACAGTGAACTCATTCGTGCTTGACAAATTCAACTATAGGATCCGAAAATAGGCATAGTAAAAGAAACAGGAATATTTTAGCCAAAACTGCTTTTCAGGCACAAAGGGTTCAATTATCTCTTTCTTTTTTTTCTTTTTTTAGAAGAGGAGTCATTTTCATGAGTTCAAAATGTATAATCTATATTTTTTTACAGCCCTGCTGTAGTCTGCATAAGTAGTTCAAATGTAGTGGAGAGTTAAGAGTCTACACAATGTCCATTATCCACACATTGCTTTCAAGAACTGCATTAAATTCAGAACGGAAGTCAGGGAAGTTTTCATAGCTATCAGCTATTTGTAGAATGCATCCACATGTGTGTCCCACTGGTCGTCTTGTGAAATCTGTCATATCTTGAAATTCCACATAAATACTATTTGTTACTATAAGATCCGATTCAGTGCAGAATCGCATAAACTCATGAATTTTAACATCATCCAGCTCTCTGATGAATCTTTTGAGATAGTTTCCCACTTCTTTTTGCATTAGAGACAAATCCTCTTCAAATTTCAGCAGTTGGCAGACTTTTCTTGGTGTTGGTTGCAGGTCTGAAAACAACTTAATTAGTTCCTCTGGAGTAATGGAAAGATGTGGATAGATGACCTCCCTCCAGCAGTCAATGACAAACATTGGTTTTTGGACAAGCTCTTTGTGTACTATTAAGCGCACAAATCTTCCTAACATCTAAACGATGGTAGGAAGATTTTCAGCCGTTATTTGTTTTCTACAGTCATAACTATCAAGTACTTCCAAAAGATCATCAAAGTCAACAGCAGAAATGTTCTTGACTGCTTCCCTCAAAACCTCACATTCTTGGCTGCTGACAAACTGCAGAAAGTGCCCTTGAAGATCACTGTAAACACCATTGAAAAGCACTTGTTCAAGAAAGGGGATTGCAAGTTTATTTGGAAAATACTGACAGTCCTGGTAACCTTTCAAAAGTATTCGCCCAACTGCCTTCCATTTCTCAGCAGTGAAATCATGGCGGATGAATGGCACTTTAACTGTTGTTCCAAGAGTGCATCGCTCGTAGAATTCATTCCAGAAGCAGGTGAGTACATCTCTCAGTATCCCTGATCCACTGCCAGCTTCCTCTTTGTTGTCTGGAAGTATGCGTTTCACTTTCAGTGTTTTTCTCATAATTTCAGCATCAGAAAAAGCACTAATAATGTCATTTAAAGTGTTAGTGTAACGTACGGTGATTGTTGTTACATCCTCTGGATTTGCTGGACTGAGTGGTGCAGGAAAACCCTCATAGATTATTGTTTCTTCTGTATCTTCTTCAGCATCAAGAATGGGACCGAAAGTGATTTCTGAATCATCTAAATTGTCCAATCCAGGTTGGACTTCAGCATAACTATTCCTGAGTTCCACCCCTTGCAAAGGATTAATTTCACTGCTATTGCTTTCCAAGACAAATATGACATCAGATTTCTCACTTTCATCTTCTTCAGGATCTTTCAGCTTTGTTGAAATGTAGAAGCGCAACATTGTCAGCCTCGCTGCTTCATACATAGTGCCAATACTCTGGCAGGTGTCTTCAGTAAGGTGGTTCTGTTTAAAGTCCCAAACTTCAAATTCAAAATCTGTTTCAGGTCCCTTAGGTGATATGCCACCAGGAAAAAACAGTTTCTTTCCTTCTCGAAGAATATCATTTAATCCAGCATCAGCGGACATCTGAATTTTTCTAGTGCCGCCTCCCTGCTTCGCTCTCACCTGTTTGGTTACTTTTCCATCAGAATGGATCCATCCTATCTCCACATTTCGTGTTGCTTTCTGCTTCTTTGTCTGCCTTGTTCTTTCATGTGAGGTGTTCTCTGTTGAACATCCCTCTCTGTTTTTCATTTTCTCACGAAGCCTCTGCAGAAGTCCTTGTTTTCTTTTTGAGGGTTGTTGTTTGCTCCTGCAGAAATTGAAGAGGACAATTCGGTCTCCATAGGAGGGGATGTAATTTGCCAGAGTTGCATCATCCATCAGCGCTATGACATCACAGTCAATCTAAGCACAAAGAACAAGAAAATTATTAGTTTTGAAAATATTTTCCCTACAAATCAATTAGAGCACCCTTAACATTGCACCCATAGATGGGAAAACTGACTGTAAATAACATAAGGGCTACCTACTGTTTTGAGGAGGGATACAAATAATGGAAGAAGGGAGATTTAATGTACCCTTTAAGGAAATTGATCACTAATTATAAAAAAAGAAAAGAAAATAATTCATTGTGATGTAAAAAGAGATTACAACATACAGTCCATTTAAGGTAAAAAGTATTACAGGTAGAACACACAAACATCAACATTAACATTTTAAATCATCCCAAAGGTATCATCTCTATTTTTTATCTCTACATCCATCCATCTATCCACCATCATTCCATCCCATCATTCTGCGTTCCCACTGGTTGCACTAACGTCATCACGCCACCCTGTGGTCACAGTTCAAAGCTACAGTGGGTTCCGACAATCATGTTTTTTAAAAATGTATAAAAAGTTTAAGCACCGCATTGTTTCATTTAGTGAGCTGTGACTGAAGCCTGCCACCGTCACATTTATGTAATGTTTATTAAATAACTCTTGGTCTGCTAAACATTGTCTGCTGAATATCAGCCTAAGCAGCTGATATTAGGACCGGCTAGCCATCTAAGCTCCAGGTCTTAACAGTAAAAGTAAAACACAGTGAAAGTAAAACATTTCAAATTATAAATCCAACCCTAGCTTCCGCTGTTAAACCACTGCCTCTGTTGTCTATTATGTTGTTAATCTCCATCAACTTAATCTAACAAACATGTTAGCATAAAGCCATAGCCGTGTTTGTTTTACAGACTACTCTCTTGTTTTACTCACATTCTGCTCTTTTATTGATGAAATGGCATCTTCGGGGACTCCTCTGGCACGTAAAAAGTCACCTAATTCTGTCTTTTTCCACCAGGCCCTCCCAAACAACTCGTATCTTTGGCAACGAAGCTTTGTGCTCCCACATCTCTTCCTTCATGGTGCCCATCTGCATTAAGATCCAAAATTCTGAGATTAAAGTCAGAATTCTGAGATTTCTAAAGTTGGAATTCTGAGAAAAAAAAATCTGAATTCTGAGATTAAAGTCAGACTTTTGAGAAAAAAATCTGAATTCTGACTTTTTCCCATATTAAACTGAATTAAAATTTAAAAATCAGTAAACTTTTTTTTTTTCCCAGTGGCCCTAATCCTCTTCCATACATGTCTGTTTTAGAGACCAGCTCTCTTGTTTTAATGATCTTCTGCTCCTCCATTAATAGGGGATACCCCTCGGTGCACTTAAAAACTTGCCTAATTCAAAAGTCATTTTCCACCAATGTGTCATTGGCCCTCTCAAAAAACTCACATCTTTGTCAGTGAAGCTGAGTGCTCCCACATCTCTTCCTTCATGAATTTGCCCATCTACATTAAGATCCAACATTTTGAGATTTAAAGTCAGAATTCTGAGATTAAAGTCAGAATTCTGAAAAAAGTCAGAATTCTGAGTTTAATCTCAGAATTCTGACTTTTTTCTCAGAATTCTGGCTTTTTATTCTCAGAACTGAAAGAAATTTTGTAAAAATCCAGTTAACTTTTATTTATTTTTTTTTTTCAGTGGCCCTAATCCCTCTTCTTCTTCTTCTTTTTGGTTTATTGGTGGTTGGCAACAAACTTTGAGTAGCATTACTGCCACTTACTGTATGCAGTGTGGTTCTTGATGTATTTATCTACCAATCTATATATCTTTCTATATATATATCTATTTGTATCTATCCAAAGTCTATGTTGGATCTAGTCATACTTGTGTAAATCTGTTTTAGTGATTGCCTATCTGCTCCCCAGTCACTGCCAGCCAAGCATCTCATAATATTTAAAATCTTCTTACATTTATCAACAACTTTTTGAATATGAATATTCTATTTTAATTTTTCGTCAAACCATTATCCAAAAAATTGTATACATTTTACTTGTTCTAATCCTTGGCTGTATAGTTTTAATTTGATTTCCTTATTTACTTTTTTCTGATTAAATATCATTACTTTTGTTTTTTCAACTGAAAACTTAAATCCCCATTGCAACGCCCATTTCTCTATTTCAATAATAATCTCTTGTAATTTTTTTTTACAATAAAATCTACATTTTTCCCTCTGTTCCAAACAGCTCCATCATCTGCATAATTTATCATGATTGAGAACAGTAATGGACTTATGATACTACCCTGCGGAGTTCCATTTTCTACTATATAATTTTCTGAGATGACTTCACCAATTCTAACTTGTATTTTCCTATTTGTTAAAAAATCTTTAATCCATTTAAATATTTTTCCTTTAATACCCAACATGGATAATTTAATTAATAATCCCTTAACCCACATCATATCATATGCTTTTTCTATATCAAAAAATACTGCCACTACACTTTCCTTACTTACTTGTGCTCTCCTAATTTCATGCTCTAAACAAAGTGTTGGATCATTAGTACACCTCCCTTTTCGAAAACCACTTTGATATTTTGACATATGAAATTTTTTATTTAAATAATATACTAATCTATTGTTAATGATTCTTTCCATTATTTTACATAGATTTGATGTTAAAGCTATTGGTCTGTAATTCTGTGGATTTGAATTATCTTTTCCTGGTTTTTAGCTATTGGTACTATATTTGATCCTTTCCAGTTTGTCGGTAATTTTCCCTTGTCCCAAATTTTATTACATAGTTGCAATATTATATCTTTGGATTTTTCACTAAGTTGACTTATCATTCTATACCAAATTTGATCTTTACCTGGTGCTGTATTTTTTGTCTTCCTCAGTGCGTCATTCAGTTCCACTTTAGTAAACTCAACATTCAATAAATTGTTTGTTTCTTAAACACACTCTGGTAAATCTTTATGTTTACGTTTTGTATATTCTCTTCCTTTTCTACCCTCTTCGCTAATATTATTTGAACTATTATTTTTTTTATTGTCTATTATTAAAATATTCAAACTCTCTCTTTATTCCATTCATTCTTTTATTTACTTACCAATTTTTTTCTATTTTTGTGTCTTACCCTATTGTGCTACAAAAATTTCTCCAATATTCTCTTTTTGCATTCCTAATAGTTCTCCTTACCATTGCTTGCTTTCTTTCATAATCAGTTAAATTATTATAAATTGGATTACCTTTTAGTACCTTAAATGCTTTATTTCTTACTTTCATTGCTTCTTTACTTCACATTCATTTGTCCACCATGGTACCATTTTCTTATAATTTTTACACCCTGTTTTCTTTATAGAATGGTCGGCTGCTTCCATAATTATCTTACTATTTTTTTTTTTGTTTACATCATTTATATTCATTCTCATATCTACTTTTTCCAAGTTTATTTGACTCAAGAATCTAAATTTAATCCAGTCTGCTTTTTATTAAAATTTTGTTTTTCCTTAATCCTCTTCCGTAGTTTTCTCATCAATATGCGAGAGTGGAGCGATGCGCGCTCCCGCGAGAGGGGATGCAATTCTCAGCAGGCATGCATTTCTCGGTATAACACCTGTTTTGCTGCCGCCGAAGCCGTCAAAGCCAACTCTCCTCCTCAAATGACAAGTAAAAAAAAAATAAAAAATTCCATATCTATTTTTTTTGTTGTTTTTGTTGTTTCTTTCCGCATTTCTCGAGCTGTCGGATTTTGTTTGGCGCTGTTTTGGGATAGACGTGATGACGTCGTGTCGCAACCAGGAAGTGCTCCAAAGGCTAGACCGTCCCATTTGCCAACCGCTGAGGATCCTCCAGAGCATCCTCCGAAGGCTGGGTCCTCCTGAGGCTGGGTCCTCCTGAGGCTGGGTAGGCTGGTTCCTTCGAAGGACGCAGCCTGCGAATTGAGACGCAGCTATATAGACACGCATGCGCATACCCTAATCTAGGAGACAAACTGTCAAAGTAGCCAGCAGTTGTTATCGCGGCACTCGGTTTCTGTTCCAGTTATAACTCTGTTTTTCCCCCGAAGGTGTTTGTCTTCAGACAGTGTTTTCCCACGCTTCAATTTTCATACCATGACCGAACAATCAGCATTACTTCTTCGAAAACAGTTAGCAGGTAATACAAACATCAGTGCTCACGTCAAAACAAAGGTTGGTTGTTAAACCCATATGCTAACGTTAGCTTCAAAGCAAACTGTGATAAGCGGCGTATATGCGATCGGACTGAGTTCGGAGAGCTAACACATAAACAATAAATGGTCCCCTTGTCAACACACCTCAGCGTACGGATACACTTTTTTGGTTAGCTTGTAACATAAAGCTGCAACTGAAAAAGAAAAAAAAAAATCTAATAATGTACTCTGCCTTGATCAGTAACACAGCTAAAGGCGTTAGTAGTAGTCCAACACCTTTACGTGAAAACACTGTACTTAATCTGTAAACAATTGCTATGAATAAATGTAGATCTCAAATTAATACATTGAACTTATTATTTCTGTGAGTTTTTTGTGAGCTGCTAGGCTAAATTTACTAGTTTGACCGTTGGTAAACTTTTAATAAAGCCCATTGACTTGTTTGCTTTCATATATCATTTTGGAGAGCACATGATTATTTTTGTATTTATACATGAAGAAAACATGAATCTCTTGGCAGTAATCTGTATAGTTACCTAAATGAATATAATAAAAATATTTCTCATCAGTAAGAAGACAATGTTTGGGTTCTAATATGGATAAAAAGTTGTACGATAATCTTAAGGACTGACACCAAGTTCAGTTTTGTCCAAAGTCTGACTTGCAGAGTTCAAAACCCAGGTATTTTATATGAATATGAATCAATACATTGCTGTTTTTTCCATATTTGATCTGCTTGTCATCTAGCAAAGTTGATAACACTGTCTAATTAAATATGATTTTGATAGAGATTGCTTCAATGTCAATGTACCAGTGGGACAGGGGATAATGTCCTCCTTTCATTGCATTTCTTAGACATTATATTCTAAGAATTATTAGTTTTTTTGTTTCTGTAGTTATTGGCCATGTGTAGGTTTTGCTTTATTAATCATATGTTAGGGAAAATATTTTAAAACTACAGTGTTCTTTCTTCTGCCAGAGCTCAACAAGAACCCAGTGGAGGGATTTTCAGCTGGCTTGATAGACGATGACGACATATATAAGTGGGAAGTTGTGATTATTGGTCCACAAGACACCCTTTTGTGAGAACATTTCGATAAGAAGAGTTACAAAATAATTAAAAGACTCATAATAGATTTTTAAAAATCATTCTCATTTTTTTTTTCACAGTGAAGGGGGTTTTTTCAAAGCATACCTAACGTTTCCCTACGACTATCCACTGCGGCCACCAAAGATGAAATTCATCACTGAGATTTGGCATCCAAACGGTAAAGTCACATCTCTGAGTTCCGTTACCTAAAAGTTTAATTGCCTCATTATCTCATAAGTATTGCAGATAAAGAGCCAAACATTTTTCTTTGACTGAAGAGTGTGCATTGTTATCGAAAATGTTCTTCACAGTGGCAAAGAACGGGGATGTTTGCATCTCAATTTTGCACGAGCCAGGAGAAGACAAGTTTGGTTATGAAAAGCCTGAAGAGCGCTGGCTTCCAATCCACACCGTTGAGACAATCATGATTAGCGTTATCTCCATGCTTGCTGACCCAAACAGTGATTCACCAGCGAATGTGGATGCTGCAGTGGGTTATGCTACTTTCTGTGTTCCAGATTCTAAATTTGGTTTTAAAGTTTCATAATCTGTAATCATGTTCTTAATAATATGATGTTATTCCCACAGAAAGAATGGAGGGAGGACCCTAATGGAGAATTCAAGAAAAAAGTGGCTCGCTGTGTAAGGAAAAGTCAAGAGATGGCATTTGATTAGGGGTCCACTATTACTTCCTGAGTGAGTTAGCTGACCTGTTTGAAAGACTGGTGTCCATAATGTGACACCCAAGAGTAATGTGAATTTCCTTGTGCTTTTGTGCAGTTAAAGGAAATGCCTTCAGTGTGAAAAAAGGCTTTTGCATCCTTTGTTTTGCCAGTCAAAGGATCCGATTGGCCTCAACTACATTTCTGTGAATGGTCTGCCAGATGAGCCAATTTGAGAACACTGCCAGCCAAGTTACCCTGAATCCTTATTGGAATTGTATATTTATTTAATTTATTTTAAGAAATTAATTGTGTAAAATATGTCATTTGTAAATGTATTTGCTTTTTTATCTGCTGCTGAACAGTTTTGACTTTATACCAGGTTTCTTATGCAATTTAGTGTAGTAGATTGTGTAGACAAAAGCCTTTCCTTATTAGGTCGTCATTTGTCCTCCTTACAAGCTCGCCGGATTGTTGTCAACGCAATTCGTGTTCATGAATATATTTATTTCTACGGCTGTTAAAGAGTCACTGTTGCCTTTTGTGTTTGTCACATTTTCACAAATGGCCCTTTTGTCTAACAAAAAAAAATTTGAAACACTTAGTGCGACCTTAAGGTTTGATTTTTTTTTTTTTTCCTAGGATTGTTAAGGATTTTTAAAGCTCTGCCATTTAAATATGCATAATAATATATGTAGCTATTTTCATTTTTTTTGCTGGAAAGCTTAAAAACCTATACATTAATTTAAGACCTTTCTTTGTATTTATATAACCTGTGCCAACTTCTCAGGATCACAATTATGACTTCCTAAACTCCGTCATGTTGCCATTCACTAATTTCGGCCCCTGGAATTGGTAATCTACAGCAGTTCTTTCATATGTGGTTCCTAGTCAATAACAAGGTCCCTAAATAATGGGCAAAACTCAATTTGTGTAACTATTAATCTTGACCAGTTAAATGCCATCTCACTACGATAAACATAACTCAAACTAAATATTTTACATTTAGATTGGTTATGTGGCTCCTAGTGTTTTTTTGCCCGTATTTTAAGCAGCAAATTTGAAAAGGTTTAAGATGAAAATACTTGGGAAAAAGTTCTGAAAAAAGGAGGGTCCATAATTTAATCAGATGCTCTTTTTGCAATGACACATATTTATGTCATTATTCATGATTAAATAATCATTTCTTGTTTCATATTCTTGATTAAATTGCTTTTCTTCTGGCTGAAGTGTCTTTCAGTTAGATAGATAATGAAGTTTCTTTTGTTATTCGATTCTTGTAATTGGAGATGTTGTAAGGAATTAATTTTGATTTATAGTTAAGTTTAGACATGCCATTCATATTCAATGAAAACAAACTAGAAAAAAGTTTTTTAAAAGCATAAATGGTTATTTCCAAACCAATAAACAGCCATTTAGATTATTCCTAGTTGAAAAACAATGAAAGTAGTTGGCCATCTTCTTGCATAACCAGACAGCTGTTGATGTGTTATATAAAGTTAGTAAATATATGTAGAAGCGATGGTCGCATATTACAGCTGTTGACAATACCATGTTTACATGAAACTTTCACTGATCCACATCTGACCGGTGTTCACTGTATTATTACCATTTAACGATATCATCTGAAAATAATTTTTATACATAACCATCCTCAGCTCAATTTGTTTTTTGTAGGTTGTATCTTTTTCTTCTTTAGTTCTATATCATGACAACGCAATGTATACTGGACATGTTCCTCAATAAAGTCTGTAAACTGAGTTGCCTGTTCTTTATTACTTCACAAAACCAAGGTAAGAGCTATGGTTTAGATATCCTGGTAAGAGCTGTGATTTTCCATATATCCTGACTTTATTAAGCCTATGCTCAAGTTCAGAAAAACAGCAGTAACAATTAGTTACCAGAATTAGGGCAGGCCCAAGGCATTACCGAACTAACTGCTTAGTGTCCCAAGAACATTATTTTATTTTGTATGCTTAATGATTTTATAATCAGTATAACAAAAGCAGAATTGAAAAGCAAAATGATAAAATTGTAGGTTTTTTACGCCAATATATCTGAAATCTGAAAATTCTATTGTGGCTATTTTGTCACAAATTAGAAGGAACCATTGTAAATTCTGCTTTGAGAAACTTCCCATCTGATGATGATAAAAGAACACTAGCTTCTGAGATGGACTTTCTAGACACCCTAAAGCACAGTTTACCTTATTTCCTTACCTCTCTCAAAATTAGATTGAGGTTTAATCAATTCAGTTTATTGATATAACCCCGATTCACAGCACATATAATCTGAATTATCTTTATAGTGACAAATGAAGAATCATAAAGTAAATCATAAATTGGTCAAAAGTTTTCTAAAAAGCTTTGCTGATTACATAGAGCCACTGACTTTGCAGGATTTTCTCCTTGATGAGCATGTGGCAACCGCTTGCATTGTGTCATTGAATCTACAGCAATCCTTTACACCATGCAGGCAGCACCAGAGGAAAAATAAATCCCTTGTAACAACCTCTAGCAGAACTAGACATGGTGTGAGCGCCCTTCTGCCGAGGCCGACTGGAGATTCAAGGAGACAGAAGCAGATAAACGAAAGAAACGTGGCAGCACTGATCCAAAAATACTTTAGAAAAGGTAATGGTAACTAGCTCCATTGGTGCCTCTGTCTTGCTCTCGATTCAGGATTCAATTTAATTCAGTTTTTTTATATAGCACCAATTCACAACACATGTCATCTCAAGGAACTTTACAGTTCACCAGTTCATACAGTCAAATTGATTCAAAGTTTTCTCTCTAAGGAAAACCAGTTGATTGCATCAACTTATTGACTCAAAACCCTCAAACTAAGCATGCTTGTAGCGACAGTGGACAGTAAAAACTCCCTTTTAACAGAAAGAAATCTCCAGCAGAACCAGGCCGAGACCAACTGGGGTTTAAGGAGACAGAAGCAGAAATACAAAAAGCAACTTTAAAAGGCGGCCCCATTCAGGAAACACACACAGGCAGGCAGACGAGCTCCGAGTCAACTTCCTTGTCAGAGGATGAAGAAAGCACATTCAGCCAGTCACAGTCAGAGAAACAGGACTACACTGAAAAACGGCACATCTCGAACATCTATAGACAAAGGTGTTGATGGCAGCAGCATGGCTGATATTTCTCTCCATTATGGGGTCACAGCCAAACAGGAACAGACGAGGCAAAGCTATTATGAGAAAAGCAGATAGAGCATAACGTTAGAGATTGAACTAACATATTCTGCAGAGTGGAAGAATAGAGATAGAATGAAGCATAATGGAGAAATAGGGGTCCCTATTGTCTTCCAGAAGTCTAACCCTATAGCAGGCAAAACCATATAGATAGCTCAGGATAACCTGAGCCACTCTAACTATAAGCTTTATCAAAAAGGAAAGTTTTAAGCCTACCCTTAAAAATAGACAGGATGTCTGCCTCACTGACTAAAACTGGTAGTTAGTTCCACAGGAGAGGAGCCTGATAACTTAAAGATCTGCCTCCCATTCTACTTTGACAAATTCTAGGGACCACTATTAAACCTGCAGATTTAGAGCACTGTTAGTGTTGAAAGTGCTCTGTTAGGGACAGGGAGCTTGGCCATTTAAGGTTATATGTGTGAGAAGGAGGATTTTAAATTCTATTTTGGATTTAACAGGAAGCCGATGAAAAGAAACTAGGATAGGAGAGATATGATCTAAATTTTACATTTTCATCACAACTCTGGCTGCAGCATTTTGTATCAGCTGAAGGCTTTTAACTACAGTTTGTGGATCTCCTGATTTACAATAATCCAGCCTTGAAGTAACAAATGCATGGACTAGTTTCTTCTCAGCATAACCCTGGACAGGATATTTCTAATTTTTGCAATATTCTGCAGATGAAAGAAGGAAATTCTAGAAAAAGTTAAGAGTCATCCAGGTTTTATGTCTTCAAGACATGCCTGTAATCTATGTAATGGGTTGGCTTCATCTGGTTTTATAGACAAATATAGCTGAGTATCATCAGCAGGAATTTAATCCCATGCTGTCTAATAATTCCACGATTAGGAGCATAGATATAGTAAAGAGAATTGGTCCTAGCACTGAACCCTGTGGTGCTTCAATGATAAACTGATAAACAGGTAAACTGAAATTGATCAGATAGATAAGATTTAAACGAGTCTAGAGTAGAGCTGTATCTGAGCTTATGAGAATATCATTAGCGACTTTAGCCCGAGCTGTTTAGGTGCTATGATGAGGATTCTTCTCTTGATGGGAAAATATTTAATTTGCAGGCCTGTATTCCTACTGGCCAGCCTCAACAGAACTGAAACCAATAACGACAACAGATGCAGAGCTCAGCACTAGTAAGCAGGCCTAACACACAGGGAGAACATACAAAATCAATGCAGAAAGATCCTGGGCCAGGAATTGAACCAGGAACCTTCTTGCTGCATGGCAACAGTGCTACCCACTGTAGCACTATGCAGACTAGAGTTGGTGTCAGCAGACCAGCTGATATTTTGCCTCAAGATGATGTCACAGCTAAACAGAGCTATGTGAGTAGGAAGTATTATGATCCGAATATACAGAAAGCATATAAAGTTAGAAGTTGAACCACCATAATAATGCAGAATTTGAAATAAAAGATGAAAACAAAATAAATAAAGACAATTAGCCATAACATTAAGCTCAAAAATAAAATTATAAAATTTACTTAAGCAGAAATTCTTCACAAAAGCTTGGGAAAAAAAGCCACCTACCTATTGTGGCCAAAATATTTAGCTTAAAAATAATAAATATATATATTGTGAATCTGACTAGAAATACTTTCCTCCTAACTTGAAATCGTAAGCTTGCGGCTCCATTGCAAAAATAACCTTTTCAGGGTAAACAAAGCTGATTTTTGCCACCTAACCGATATCATGCCAGTCGTTTCAACCTTGTGTTTTTCAGACCATCACATTTAGCATAAGAATAAAACTATACAATGGATATGAGCAGCTTTAAATCAGCACATTGATGTTCTATGGTGAAAATCAAAAACTTTTTCTGGATAAATTGAGCTTCATTTCAGCAGATTGATATTCAATGGCAACCAAATCATGTAAAGCATTTTGTCTGAAAAATGTATTTATGATAATAATTATCTGTTAAGCATGAAATAAACAATATAAAGTGAATACATTTTGGAATCCTAGTTTGAAAAAAAGCTGCTTTATTTTATGTCCTGGCCTCGCTAAGCACTGAAGTTGTTGACAGTAACCCAGCTATACAGGTAGCTCCATAATTCATCCGCCAAAGAAGCACTCTATAGTTTTTCTCACCAGGTTTTAATGAGCTATGTATAAAACTGGAAACAATAATACAAAATGCAGCAAAAATTCCATGTAAAAGGGTAACATCATACATTCCAAATTATAACATTCAAATGCAGACAATAAGCTTTACTATTTACAGACAATGGCATTCTGCACTTTAACTGAAGAAAGAACAACAAAAAATGGTTTCCGACTGACTACATCTTCAGACTGACTTCTTTACACTGAGGGCCGGATCTATCAAAGGTTTGGCGGTATAAAAACGCGGAGCTATTT
>JAGKQL010000067.1:2736055-2746875 GCA_018398635.1 Cyprinodon brontotheroides | reverse complement strand
GCTAAATAGCTTCTTATCCATTTAGTACTTTTTTCTGCATTGAATATGCAATACACGCAAAAGTGGGTCTTGTGGGAGGAGAACATGTAAATATATTAATTTAGCACTCAATCAGACCACGCGTAGATCGGAAGAGCTATTTTTTGCTAACGGTATCTACTTATATTTAACACGTTTCAAAGAAGTTGCGCAAATGGTCTGTGGCGCATCACTGCTAATACACATGGCAGCTGCTATTTGTTGCAAGAAGTATATCGAAATGAAGCAAGGGAAACGAGAGAACGATTTTTCACCGTGAATATTTTTGAATGAACGAGGAAAACGATCATCAAAACATATCGTTTATCCTGTATTGCCATTTTGGAGCTGTTGGGAACTCCCAATGGATTTGGAGCCAGCCAGCGTACGGGACCCATCTAATACCAGATACTCACAAAACCTGCAACATTTAACTTTTTTGCATCTGTGATTCCCCAACCTCGCTTCGTCAGAAGTGTCCCAGAGCTCTAAATGCCACTGCCTGGACGCCCCTAATGGAGAACCCCCCGGACGGGTCTGTTTCTGCTTCGTGGAGCAACATGCCAATGCTGTGGGGATGCGTAGGCACAGTCATCTTATCCACAGTCACTTCTTGTAGGCCATTTGGTATGTGCATTTTCTACAGGCCAATACAAACACCCTGTTTTTTTTTTTTTGTTTTTTTTTATTTTAAGTAGAAATTCAGCCACATACCATCTTAGGGATAAAAAAAAAAATCCATATATATATATATATATATATGTATATATATATATATATATATATATATATATATATATATATATATATATATATATATATATATATATATGCTGCTATATATTATGTAATAACCATACTATATATATATATATATATATATATATATATATATATATATATATATATATAATTTTTTTTTTTGAGGAATGAGGGTCACTGTAAGATTAAAATTTCTAAAATGCACTAGTTTTGCACAAACTACAAATTACTTTGCCGCAAACCACAAAACGCCAAAACAAAACCATCATTTTAAATAGGGTGTCTCCAACAGTTTTGCACCTGCCACCAGTTAAGCGAATTGCTCTTGTTAAATCACCCGCGAACCATGGTTCAGCCCCTCATTTTAAAATTCCGAGTTCGCAAATTACTGCACGCAAAATTGGATCTTGATAAATCCGGTGAAGTGTGTAGTGTTAACTTTCACCACTAGGTGACCTCGTTAATCAACACATAGAACAAACTGATTCCATTACACTCCCCAACTTGCTAAGAGATGCCACTACATTAACTGTCCATACAAGAAGGAGATAGCAGACGGATAAGTTCTGACACTGGTCGCGGAAAATCTTCACATTTTGTTAACATACGACCTTCACATCCACTTTCCTTACCAATCCATCCTTGCTGGAATATGTCTTCTCTATGAGACCCATTGGCCATTCATTGTGCTTCACATTTGAGTCCTTCAAGAGAAGGACATCTCTTTTCTTGAGGTTTGGTTTTCTTGTGAGCCACGTTTGGCCGCCTTGTAGGATACAGAGATATTCTTTCTGCCATCTTGACCAAAAGTTGTTAGCCAGTATTTGAACTCTTTTCCATTTAAACTTGAAAATGTACTTATCCGAAAGGTTGTCAGGAATAGGAGGGGGAGCTCCTGTTTTCTGTTTTTAGGATAATTATCATTGAAGATGTGTGAGTTTATCACACCCTGGTATGGGCTGCCTGTTGCAAGTCAGAACTGATGTTTTAATCTAATTAGGTCAATTCCTCTGTCTGGATATACAGTTATAATCTTCATTTTGTACATGGCAAAGATTTGGAAATGGAATGAGTGCAGTGTGCCATTTTGATAAGGCTGGAGCCTTGGATGTCTAATCATCTTCTAATGTATATGATGTAAAATATGAAGACGTGGCGGACTGGAGATGTATAAAATACCTTTTTAACTGTTAATTGTGGCCACTTTCTGAGAAGTGAGCCCAGAGGTGGAGCAGCTGCCATTCTGTAACCCTGAGCAATTTCTCTGATCTAAGTAAGATTACAATTTCTATCAGAATCAGTTGTCACGTCTCCTGGTTAATTAATACCTGTAAGTTATGAAATCTTATTTAAAGAGTTTGTCCCTAGTAATCAGGAAATAGAACCGGAGTGATAGAGCATCAGGGTGCATACACAGAGCCTATCTGTGTCAGAGGCATAACTGGAGTTAGGATCAGGGTTGCTTCTGGGTCTGTAGAGATGGGCACAAGTGATCTGGTGCTAATTGTGGCAGTGATATCCACCATGAGAGTCACCAAGACCTCTTGAGTGAGCTGTGAGTGTTTCACATCTTGGAGTAAGCCATCTAAAATACGATGGAAAACCCCAATCATTTGTTCCCATGTCCCACCCACGTCTTTGATTGTAGGGTCAGCATCCTGTGGTGATAGCTTCAGCTCATTACAGGCGCCAACAAAGTTATTCCCTCTGTCAGACAGGTCTACAAATAGAAAAAAATCTCCGAAGGCCATTGATAAAGCTGGAAGCGCTTAATTGTTTCCACCACTTCTATACGGATAAGACGAGTAGACATACATGTGGCAACACTGCCCATCTCTTGTTGTTTACTTGACCTGCACGCATGCGTCTTGTCACAACTTCCCAGGGACCAATCACATCCAGGTTGACATAGGAAAAGGGTGGATCCATTTGGAGCATCTCTTCAGGTAAGTCGGACATGAACTGATGTTCGCACAACCCACGGAGCTTCCTGCAGTAAACACTCTTGTGTATGATGCTGCTTATCAGACGCTCACCCCTGATTAATCAGAGGCCACTGGCACGTATGGCTCCTTCAGTAAGATGTCTTCCTTGATGTTTCATTCCCTGATGGTGACAGCGCACAAGCACGATTGCTATGTGATGTTTAATGAGTATTACGTTTGTCTCGTTTTTGTGTGACTGAGAAAGATATGACCTCCTACTCTCAGAAGGCCTTCACTGTCAAGAAATGGGTTTAGCTTGAGAATAGGGCTGTGGTTTGGCAGACTTACTTCCTTCTCCAAAGCTGTCATTTCTTGTTGGTAACATTCCTGTTGTACTGCATGAATGATAAGAGACTCTGCTTTGTCCATCTCAGATGGCAATTCATGTTTGCAGTAATGCCAGCCAGTACAATGGTCAGTGATTTTGTTGGAGAAGTTTCGAGTAATATGGATGATTCTGGCAATCGTTTCCACAAGAGAGTTCCTTTGAAAATGACTGGAGAAAGATGCTGTTGCAGGCTTCAGGACCACACTTGTGGTGTTTGCTCTGTCTGTGTTATTAGTGGGTTTAACAAGTGTGAACTGCTAATCCGAACTGATCTTTATTGTGTCCGGTTCTGTGAGGATTTTCAGTCCTGTAAGCCAGAGTGTGTTGATCGGCTCATTTGCGGCAACTGATCTTGAGCCACAATCTGCAGGGTTATCCTCTGTGAGAACAAGTTCCCATTGGTCTGGTCGGGAAACTTGTCTGTTGTGTTGGACTCTGTTACTGACAGACACATAAAACCTTATTTTTTAATTGTAAATGTAGCCAAGGACCACCTTGCTATCAGTGAACTATGTCACTGCATCCAGCTTCAGATCGATTTCATGCATGATGGTTTCAGCAATTTCCACTGCCAGAACAGATGCACAGAGCTCTAATCTTGGAACAGTTAACTCATGTTGAGGGGCAAGTTATGATTTGCCTAAGATGAACCCTACCTCGTGTGACCATCATCATGGATAGCTCTTAAGTATGGAACAGCTGAGATTGCCTAGACTGAAACGTCTGAGAAAACCCAAAGCTCTACTCTCTTGGCTTGTGACAATGGAAACAAGGCATATGTTCGAGGAATATGCAAGTCTTAAAGTGCTTAAAGGTATTCCTACCATCCTCCCCATTCTTCATACTTTGTTTGAGATGGTGATGCATCCCACTCGAAATTTCAGCTGTAATATCTCTGAGAATCATTCTTCCCTTGATTGTGATTGGTGCTAGGAAGCCCAAGGGGGTCAAATAAAGTGTTCTCTGTGGACAGCACGCCTGTCTTGTGAATGGTTTAGGATTCTCAGGAACCTTAAATGTGAAAGTGTCAGTCATAATATTCCAGATGATGCCTAGACTGTGTTGTACAGGGAGGTTGTCTGAGAAAAGGTTCAAATCTTTAATGTCCTTGGCTGTCTTCAACCGCGAAGTGATTGATAACATCTATATTGTTTTATGCAATCTTGTTTAATTGCAGGTTGGAAGTGGCTAGCATCTCTTGACGCAGCTCAACTGTCTTAACTGCCTCAGCTTCAGATGTGAAAGACAACAGAGCATCATCCATGTAAAAATGTCTTCCACTACTTGGATGGTTTTACTACCATAGTTTGGCTCCATTTCCTTTGCTGGTCTCCTGAGTCCATAAATGGGGATTGCAGGAGAAGGACTGTTTTCAGATATGTGGACTCTCATGCAGTACTCGACCACCTGATTGTCCAGATTGTTTTCACGGTACCACAGAAAATGGAGCATGTCCTTGCAGTCTTCTCAAACTACAAACCAGTGGAACATCTGCTCTTTGTCGACTAGCACACCTATGGGTCCTTTCCTGGATGTCATCAGGACTCCTGTTAAGATTTATGCTCTAAATTGCCCTTTTTTTCAGTGGAAGTGATGTACAAATTGGCAATGATTTTTGTGTGACGTGTCACGATGAATAAAAACGCTGAGTGCAGGTGGGTTGCTTGTGGCTGCCCTACCTCTCTCAGAATGAATCTGCAAGTCCTGTGTGATGGTCTTATTTTTCTCTGCTGAAAATTAATCCTGCTGAGCAACTGGTCTAATTGCTGTGAAGTGAAATCTGCTAAAAGGTTATGGGCCCAGATACACACGACCCAAATAAACAGTACCAGAAGTGTACATGAATCACTGTCCAGGAAAGTTGCAACATCCTGGTGAAGATCAGCATGCATGAAAAAAGCACCATGAGCAGATGAGTATCAGAAGTGAGTAACCACTAGTCACGGCTAGTTTATGATGAATATGCAGAGAAATATCAACTGTGGGAGACAAAGTTTCTTGGACACCTTCGGTTACAAGGCTTAAAAGATGTAATTTTAAAGACAGAGTATGATGATGAAAAAAGGTGGAGACATGAAAAACAGAGAGGCTTATGCAAAGTGTATCCAGTTTCTAGATCATGGGTCTTCAACAGGGGGTCCGCGACCCCTAGGGGGTCCACAGAGGAACTGCATGGGGGGTCACGAAAGTGTTGGTTGATTAGACTTTTTTTTATATTCCCACCTGCAATTTTTCCCCTATTTGAAATGTCTTTAAATCCACATTAACATGAATTCAACACACCGTGGCAAACAGATAAATGGGGCAAGAAGATGTCTTTCAGTGTAATGCACACGCATTCAGGCGAGCACAGGAGCTCTCTTTCAAGCTGGGCACCGTTTCATTCTCAACCTATCCCATCAACCAGGAACCAGAAATACTTTAATAATCCAAGGGAGATACTTTCTTTATAAGACTCCATCTGGACTATAGGACCATTTTGATACTTATTTGACATTCATACAATATATATAATTAATGGGTCCCTGCTCCATCTCGCCATCAGTTTGGGGGTCCTGAAGCTGCTGATGATGTGGCGGTGAAGCGCTCGAGATTTTGAAACCTGCTGGGAAAGGCGCCCCGTGATATCGCCTATATAAGAACCACCCTACAGCAGCAGTGAAAGTGTACGTAATTGGTTCTGCCAGCACCAGTAGTGAAACTTTGAGCGAAGACCACGGCGATTCCCGGAAAAGCACACCGCCAGAGTCATTCAAACACCGGCCTGGCCCGCCATTAACAAAGTAAAATGTTCTGACTTTCAGTATTTCAAATGCAAATTACAGAGTTTTGAGGGACACAGAAAACATTTGCAATAAAGCTGCAGCAGAGCACAACATCGCGAAGGCGTGGGCCCAATCAAGCGTGAAAAGCACACACAGGTGTGGATGGGTGACCAGAGAGCAGACGGCACTGACTTTGTATGTTTTAGACATGGACAACGGGCACACAAGTCTAGGATGATTGCAAGAGAAAAAAAAGACAGGATGAGGCGCAGAAGGTTGCTGAGGAGGACGACAAATAATATGTGTTCCGGCTGAGGGACACAGACCAGGGGATTGAGAGGAATGGTGGAGACTAAACCAAAGGTTTGATGGTGGATACCAGAGCAACTTCACATATCATCAATGATCTTAGAAAATTGAAAGGATTTGACAACAACTTCAAACGCCTGCGTATTAATTCAGGCGCTTATTTATTTATTGCCGCAGCGATTATTTATTTCTGTATTCTATTTTATATAGTGGCAGAGTCAGTCCTACATACAAACAATGGGGCAACAATGATCTTCAAGCAAGGGCAAGATGCTTTACAGCACAGAGATGGAACAAAGTTCTCCATCAAAGAACTCAACAGGCTGTATTATCTACAAACTGTGAGTAATAAATGGGATTATCAGTGTAAAGATGCTTATGACATGCAAACATGATCTAAATGAAGCCAGAGAGGAAGAAGTTCTGGTCTCTGGAATGAACCCTGAAAGGAAAGAGGTTCTGGTTCTGAATCTGACCCAGAGGATGCAGGAGGTTCTGGTTCTGAATGGACAAAGAGAGTGAAGAGTGTTCACGTACTTTAACTGACCCAGAGAGGAGGAGGTCTCTGGATCTGAATGGACGCATAGAGGAGTGAGGTTCTGGTTCTGAACCTAACCCAGGAGAAAACAGGTTCTGGTTCAGAACGGACAAAGGGAGGAAGAGATTCTTGTTCCTAAATGGAATCGAGAGGAAGATGTTCTGGTCCTTAACAGATCCCTAGAGAAAGAGTTTCTGTTTCCTGAATTGACCCAGAGAGGAAGAAGTTCTGGTTCTGAAACGGAATAAGTGAGAAGAAGAGGTTCTGGTTCCGATGGGAGCCAGCGATGAAAGAGTGTTTTGATCTCCCTTGAATCTCACCCAAAGAGGAAGAGGACCTGGTTCTTAACGAACCCAGAGAGGAGGAGGTGGTTCTGAATGGGTTCCCCAGAGAGACAGGACGTTCTGGTTCTGCACGAAACCCAGAGGGGAGAACTTGGTTCCTGTAATGGACCCAGAGAGGATGAAGTCCTGGCTCTGATTTGGACCTGAGAAAAGAGGAGGCTCTGCTTCTAAAAGTGACTCAGACAGGAGGAGGTTGTGGTCTCAGTGAAATACACAAAGAGGTTCTTGTTCTGTATGGATCCAGAGAGGGAGGAGGCGCTTTTCTGGCATCTGAAAGTGACCCAGAGAGGTAGGAGGTGGTTCTTGAATGGACCCAGAGAGGAAGAGGTTCTGGTTCGTAAAATACCCAGAGAGGAGGAGGTTCTGGTTCTGGAAATGAAATCAGTAGAGGAGGAGTTTCTGTCACTGAATTGACCCAGTGGAGGAGATGGTTTTGGTTCTGAACGGACCCATAGAGCAAGAGGTTCTGCTTCTGAATGGACCCACCAGAGAAGAGGCTTCTCGTTTGGAACGTGGACCAGGAGAGGAGTAAGTTCTGGTTCTGAACGGACTTCAGAGAGGAAGAGGATCTAAGTTCTGAGCGGAATGCAGATCTGGAGAGAGGTGGTTCTGAATTGGACCGAGAGAGGAGGACGTTCTGGTTCTGAACGAACCCAGACAGGCATGGTAGCGTGTCTTCTGAATGGACCCAGAGAGGAAATGGTTTTGGCCTCTAAATAGACCCAGAGAGGAGGAGGCTCTGGTTCTTAACGGACCCAGAGGGCAGGATATTCTGCTTCTAAACGGACCTAGAGGGCAGGATATTCTGCTTCTAAACGGAACCAGAGAGCAGGATATTCTGGTTCTGTACGGACCCAGAGGAGAGAGGAGGTTGGGGTCTCCTCTAAATACACCAAAAAAAGGAAGGAGGTCTGAATGGACCGATGAGATAATGGGGTTTTAGTTCTGAATTGACCCAGAGAGGAGAGAGGTTCCGTTTCTGAATGGACCCAGAGAGAAGGATGTTCTTAGTTCTTAACAGTACCCAAAGAGGAATAGGCTGTAAGTCTTGAATGCACACAGAGAGCAGGAAGTGGTTCTGAAAGGATACAGAGAAGAAGAGGTTCAGGTTCTGATCGGATCCAGAGAGAAGGAGATTCTGGCTCTTAATGGAACAGGAGAGGAGGAGGTGGTTGTGGATGCAACCAGAGTGGAGGAGGTTCTGGTTCTGAATGAAGGGAGTGAATGATGTTTTCGTTCTGAACGGGACCAAGAAAGTTGGTTCTGGTTCCGAACTAATTCGGCCTGAAAATGGAAGCAATTTCGTGGGGAACAGAGAGGGAGCGTGAGAGAAGCTCTGGCTCAGCTGGACCATAGTAAAATACAGAATCATATGAGTACAGAAGGAATCAAATGGACATTTAACCAACCTTACGGCTCTCATCGCGGAGGTGTGTGGGAGCGCCTCATAGGGATCATAAAGAAAGCACTCTATTCTGTGATCAAAGAACAGACTTTGGACGACAAATGTCTTCAAACCACCCTCTGTGAAGTGGAAAAGCATGTCCAATAACAGTAAATATTCCATGGCGATCCGACATATCACGCGAACAAAGTTTCCGGTCCTTCCACCTGGGCTCTTTAACAAGCAGGGACTGCTACGCTAGGAAGCAGGTTCAGTTCCTCCCAGATCTCTTCTGGAAGAGATGGGATGACGTGAAATACCTCTCACTGATGCAGGAGAGAGACAAAGATGGAATGAGGTAAAAAGAAATCTTAAACGCATGTATGACATCGTCCTCATCAATGTTGATGCACACGTCACCCCGAAATTCCGGGCCAATGGGATCGTGGGTGTAGAAACTTTCCCTGATGCAAAGGATTTGTATCGTCAGGCCGTGTGTCGCAAGACTTCAGTGACTGGTGATTTCCGAAAGCAAGCCAATCAAAAAGCTTTGCCTTCTCGTGAGATACATGGCCTGACTGACAGACTGACCGTTCATGCCTGACCAGTACACTCGTACACCTTTACTGAAACATAGAATGGTTTAGCCGACTTAAGCTTTCTGTCATGATGGGTACTAGAGAGTTAAGCCCAAAAATGCAGAACAATAATACGGGAAAACTGGGAAAAAGTCCAAAAGAGTTTCTTGAAGCACAAAAACATGAATAAGGTACGTGAACTGGTTCAGGCTAGGGGAGCAGGTGTCTCACTGGAGAACTGTACAGGGATGGGAGATGTAGGTTAGCTGAGTTCATGAAAAGCTAAGCAGTGCTAAGCTTCATGCTTAGCATGGCTGGAAATTGATCTGAGCTTCCCAGCTCACTGCGTGAGAACAACAGGGGATAAACACGAAGGATTCTTCAGGCTGAGCTTCCAGGTCTTAGCAGGGGACAACAGGGGAGTTCACTGCAGGGAACAACAGAGGGATAAACACATGAAGGATTCTTCAGGCTGAGCTTCCAGCCCATAGCAGGGGAACAACAGGGGAGCATCCACATTGGATTCTTCAGGCCATTCCACATAGGAAACCTCTAGGAAACTCCACATAGAAATCATCAGGTTTCATCCACGTAGGAATCTTCTCGGTTGGCTCACCAGGGCAGATTAGCAGGTTTAGCTCACCAAGAGCTTCAGGCTAGAGACAGGTGTCCTGTGATGCAGCTCTCCCAGAGCTTAAGACCAGGAACAGGAGTTCCGAGGGGCAGCTCTTCCTGAGCTTCGGACCAGAGACAGGTTTCCTGTGAGGCACAGACAAAGGAGAGATTAAAATCTGAATCTCACACTAGAGACAACCAAGATTCAATCTATAACAGAGGCTCTGGAAGCTAACCAACTAAGATCAACACTGCGGCTTGGAAGCAAGGTCAGGCAGGAGCTTATAAAGGAGAGGTCTTCTGATGAGAGGATTAGCAACAGGTGTGCAGGAAGATTCCAGCCCTAGGGGAAAAAATACACAGAACAGAAGAGGATCCTCGGCGCCCTCTGGTGGGCAAGCCTGAGGATCCCAACACTTTCATGTTTTCTATGTAATATGTAAAGGTATTGATTGAGTGAATGTCTTTATATGCGGAAAAAATTTAACCGCGACTGAATATCTGAAAATATGACTAAGAATAGTCTATGACTATGGTATGCTTACTGTATGTTGTCTTATGGACTAAAATGAACTTAATTCTTTAAGTTTTTGGAAATCCCTTGATTTTTCTTTGAAATGACTACTTTTTTCCAGAAAGCAATTTTCTGATATATGAATACCTAAAGGGACTTAATGTGAAAAAAAAGACAAAAAAGAAAATGAATGTGAAAGACTTGATGAAATGTGAAAGACTTTATTTGAATGCTCTTTTGAAATGCGCGGCTCCTTGTGAATGTATGTGTTTAATTGCCATAGTATGATCAATTAGGGGCCGGAATGTTGGAGCCGTTGTGTATTTCTTTTGTTTTTCTGAATTTATTGCGAACATATTTGCATTCTAATTGTACTGATTTATTTTTTAATCTTTTGTTGAAAATAAATATGTTTATGTTTTCATTCTGATAAGCTTATTTGCTGCTCTTCCTGTATGGTTGACAAGCTGATTGATTGACATAATAAATAGGTGCCGTCACCGACCGGGAAGGTAGATGAAGTGGCAGTTTTTCGAACCGTGTGATGCGGGGTGCTTTTGTCTTCGGCATGCAAGTTACCTCTATTTTTAAGACGTGCTGCCAGTTGGGATCCAATTCCATACTCCTACTCTGGAAGCGGTGACCGCATATGTTGCCGCAGACATCCGTTGTTCTGAACG
>JAGKQL010000067.1:2710017-2729383 GCA_018398635.1 Cyprinodon brontotheroides | reverse complement strand
TCACACCTGTTGCTAATCCTCTCATCAGAAGACCTCTCCTATATAAGCTCCTGCCAGACCTTGATTCCACGCCGCAGTGTTGATCTTAGTTGGTTAGCAACCTGAGCCTCTGTTACTGGAAGAATCTTGGTTATCTCTAGTGTGAGATCAGATTCTAACTCTTCCCTGTTTCTGCCTCACAGGAATCCTGTCTCTTCGTGAAGCTCCTCCTGTCTCCTCGTGAAGCTGTGGATGAGCTTAACCTCCTGTCTCCTCGTGAAGCTCTGGATGAGCTTAACCTCCTGTCTCCTCGTGAAGCCCTGGAAGAGCTGCCTCACTGGTAACCTGTCTCTGGCCTGCAGCTCTGGGAGAGCTGCATCACAGGAAACCTGTCTCCAGCCAGAAGCTCTAGGTGAGCTTAACCTGCTATCTGCCCTGGTGAGCCAACCCGAAGATTCCTACGTGGATTTAACCTAAGACTCCTATGTGGAGTTTCCCTGGAGGTACCTACGTGGAATCAGCTTGAAGAATCATATGTGGATTTTCCCCGTTGTTCCCTGCTAAGAGCTGGAAGCTCAGCCAGAAGATCCCTTTGTGCTAATCCCCTGTTGATCTCTGCTGTGAGCTGGAAGCTCAAATCTAGTACTGCCCTGCTAAGCCTGAAGCTAGATGCTTAGCTTCTCATGAACTCTGCTAACCCACAGTCTCCAGTCCCAGTCAAGACTCCAGTGAACCAGCCCCTGACCCATTCCAGTCCCAGTGCTTTACCTTGTGTTTCAGAACTTTATTAAACATTTTGGACTTTTTCCCTGCCTCCTCCGTGTGTGTTCTGCATCTTGGGCTTGCCTCCGTTTACCCATCATGACAGAACACTGCGGCCAAACACAAAGCCCAGCAGATCACCTCCGTCGTTGGACTGAGAAACGGGACGCTCAGATTCATGAACATACACAAACCCTCCGTGAGTTACTGCCAAATCAAACATTCGCTAACCACTTCTATAATGCTAACGCCACGTCAGCGGCTCGTCCTGCCCCGAATCCACTTCCGTTTCCTAGGTCACCGGCAGTGACGTCACTTCCAAGTCAAGATAATAATCCTCCTTTCTGGTCAGAACACAGCCCGTCGTTTTCGTCACCCGGTCCTTCTCTGCCTGAGAGATTTTCCGGCAATCCAAGTAAGCTCAAGGGATTTCTATTTCAGTGCCGGTTATTTTTTAGTTTTCATGCTTCTTGTTTTCTTAATAATAAGGATAGGATAGCTTTTGTTGTTTCTTTTCTGTCTGGTGAAGCCCTTGAATGGGCGGAGACCAAATTTCCGCCTAAAACTAGAGAAAACTGTACATTTGAGAAATTCATCCAGGAGTTTGAAAGAACCTTTAGTCAGGTCTCTAAGTTCTCCGTTTCTTCCAATCTTCTGAATACTAAACAGGGTAATAGGTCCGTTGCCGAGTTTTCTTCCGAGTTCCAGGGTAGAGCAGCCGTTTCCGGGTGGAACGAGTCTGCACTCAAGTCCGCTTATCTCTTAGCTCTAAATGAATCTGTCAGAAACGAGCTTTCATTTTACGTCGAGCCAGCTAACCTTGAGGACCTCATAGAATTAGCCATTGGGTTAGACACAGCATCACAAACCAGTTCCAGTTCCTCTCCGCGCCAGGTTAGCCTCAGTTCACATGTTCTAGACCTTCATTTAGCTCCATCCGTTAAAGGACTCAAGATTGGCCCACCAATTTCACATCAAACAGTTAGAGTTCCCCGCCAGCCTGATCAGACACCTGCACCCGTCACCATTGTTACTAGACCTGTTTCCTCGCCAGATAATTTTGCTCCCTACATCCATGAGGCTGATCTTTGGCATTATTTTTATGGGGATAGAGAGGATATCCTCCCTTTCGAGCCACCACCCTCAGCTCCACACCAGCCAGATCCTGATCCTGAACCAGTTATTAACCCAGATAGTTTTAAACCTAACCCCGTGCCTGATTCTTTAGCCCCTGATCCTATTATCCATTCTGGAACTCTTATTTTTCAACCGGTTAATTTGTCGCCAGATTCTTTCAGTAAACCCGTCAGCCTAGCTCCAAAGATCCCTCGGCGTAAAAAGAGGCGTCGCCTTAAGTCAGCTCTGTGCCGTCCAGAGACCCCTGGGCTCCAAGCTCTGTGCCGTCTAGAAAGAGGCGTCCCTGAAGCCTGCCTCTGTGCCGTCCAGAGACCCCTGAGCTTAAAATTAAGAGGGCTTCAGAAATTAGAGTTGGTGATGACATGCCTCCAAGAGCCCCTCAGCAGAGGCCACTAATCGCCAAGAGCCCTCTACAGACGCCTCAAGCCACCTCAGAGACTGAACTTGAGCCTCCATGGGTGTTTTCTCCAGTTCCAGAGGTGGAGCCACAGTCGGTGGTCCCTCCAGTTCCAGAGGTGGAAACCACAGTCGGTGGTGTCCCCTGCTCCTGAGGGTGAACCACAGTCGGTGGTCCCACCTGCTCCAGAGGTGGAACCACAGTCGGTGGTGTCACCTGCTCCTGAGGGTGAACCACAGTCGGTGGTGTCACCTGCTCCTGAGGGTGAACCACAGTCGGGTGGTGGCACCTGCTCCTGAGGGTGAACCACAGTCGGTGGTGGCACCTGCTCCTGAGGGTGAACCACAGTCGGGTGGTGTCACCTGCTCCTGAGGGTGAACCACAGTCGGTGGTGTCACCTGCTCCTGAGGGTGAACCACAGTCGGTGGTCCCACCTGCTCCTGAGGGTGAACCACAGTCGGTGGTGGTGCTCTCCTGCTCCTGAGGGTGAACCTCATGTCGGTGGTGGCACCTGCTCCTGAGGGTGAACCAGAGCCGCAGTCGGTACCGGCCTCTCCTGAGGCTTCACAGACCCTGTTCCAGATGTCACTGCAGTGGAGCACTGGGTCTTCTCAGAGCCTCCTCCAGAGCTGCAGTCGGAACGGTGCTCCTGAGCCGCTGACCGGGCCTCCCTTGCTCCTGAGCCGACGGGCGGCGTGATCCCTGCTGAGCCTGTTCCGATGGCCTTCTGCTCCTGAGCCGCGAATCGGGCGGGCTACCCTTGCTCCAGACTCCGGTACCTGCTGAAGGGCGGGCTCCCCCAGTTCCAGACTGAGAGCAGCTTATTCGGCGGGCTCGCCAGCTTCACCTCCGCCCCAGGGTTGCAGATCGGGCGGAGCTCCTCAGAGCTTCCCTCCAGAGCCGCAGTCGGCGTGTCTCCTCAGAGCTCCTCTCCAGAGCCGCTTCGGCGGGTTCCCTCAGAGCCTTCCTCCTGAGCCGCAGTCAGCGGCCTCTTCTGAGCCTGTTCCTGAGCAGACGAGGGGACGGGGTACCATGTGGGAGTACCTGCTGAAGTTGCAGTGCCATCCTCCTGAGAAGCTGCTTTTGCTCCGCCCCGCTGCAGCGACAAGCGTCAGAGCCGCCCGGCCCGCAGCAGAACTCCGGGCGCTGCAGCTTCGCGCCTCCCCGCGGCAGAACCCAGAGCGTCCGCCTTCGCCCGCTGCAATCCCTCCTCGAGCTGCGCCCAGGCCCCACGGCAGACCCCCGAGCTCCAGCACACCTCCCACCCTCAGGCCGCCATCTAAGACTCTGGCTAACGTACCTGCCGCCTCCCAGAAATCCTCTGCCATGCCTCCCGGCTGTGTCCCTGCAAGACGGTCCCCAGCCCCATGGTCGACCTCCTTTGAGCTGCCTGTTCCGCCCCCAGCGGTAGGCCCCCTGAGCATCTGCCCTCCGCCGATCGCCGCTCAACGGGTCAACCTCCCTTGAGCATCTACTACGCTCCAGCTGCCGGCCCCACGGTAGGCCACCTGAAACTGTGTCCCGCTGCCGTCCTCGCCGCGAGCCTCTGAGACACTCTGCCGGTCCGACTGTGCCACCTGAGATTCTTGTCCCGCCACGTCTGGCCGCCACCTGAGACTCCCTGCCCGCTGCCGGTGCCGGCTGACCGCCACCTGAGACGCTCTTCAAGAAATCCGCTGCTTTCCTGTTTTCGCCCACCGTAGTGATCGCTTCTGCAAAGACTTTGTTTTGGGGTTTTCTTCCTGGGCCTGTTTCTCCATCTTCACCGTGAAGTTGGTTGCTTTTCTGTTTCTGGACTTTTTTTGTTCCTGGCCCTCCTGGCCTGTTTCCCTCACCGCCCACCCTGGGTGGGTTGTTTTTTGTTTTCTGGACTCTGTTTTTTGCTCCTGGCCCTCCTTGCCTTAGTGCCCCCTCCGCCCACCCTGGGTGGGTTGTTTTTTGTTTTCTGGACTTTGTTTTTTGTTCCTGGCCCTCCTTGCCTTAGTGCCCCCCTCCCGCCCACCCTGCGTGGATTGTTGTGTTTTATTTTTGTTGGACTTTTTCAGGGGGCGTCTGGAATCCGCCCTTGAGGGGGGCGTCTTGTTGCTGTTGGGATCCTCAGGCTTGCCCTCCAGAGGGCGCCGAGGATCCTCTCTGCTCTGTGTCCCCTTAGGCTGGAGTTACCGTGGGATTTTTATTCCCTCTGTCTCCGGCAGAGTGCGCCAGTGGGTCTTCTGGAGCTGGAACCTTCCTGCACACCTGTTGCTCATCCTCTCATCAGAAGACCTCTCCTTTATAAGCTCCTGCCAGACCTTGCTTCCACGCCAAGCAGTGTTGATCTTAGTTGGTTAGCTTCCTAAACCTCAGTTACAGATTGAATCTTGGTTGTCCCTAGTGTGAGATCAGATTCTAATCTCCCCTTTGTCTGTGCCTCACAGGAAACCTGTCTCTGGTCTGAAGCTCAGGAAGAGCTGCCTCACTGGAACCCCTGTCTCTGGTCTGAAGCTCTGGAAGAGCTGCATCACAGGAAACCTGTCTCTGGTCTGAAGCTCAGGAAGAGCTGCCCCTCGGAACCCTGTCTCTGGTCTTAAGCTCTGGGAGAGCTGCATCACAGGACACCTGTCTCTAGCCTGAAGCTCTTGGTGAGCTAAACCTGCTAATCTGCCCTGGTGAGCCAACCCGAAGATTCCTACATGGATGTAACCTGATGACTTCTATGTGGAGTTTCCCTAGAGGTTCCTATGTGGAATCAGCCTGAAGAATCCTATATGGATGCTCCCCTGTTGTTCCCTGCTAAGAGCTGGAAGCTCAGCCTGAAGAATCCTTCGTGTTTGGTCCCCTGTTGTTCTCTGCAGTGAGGTCCCCTGTTGTCCCCCTGCTAGGAGCTGGGAAGCTCAGCCTGAAGAATCCTTACGTGTTTTATCCCTGTTGTTCTCTGCAGTGAACTGGAAGCTCATTTCAAGGCCAGCCATGCTAAGCATGAAGCTAGATGCTTAGCTTTTCATGAACTCTGCTAACCTACATCTCCCGTCCCTGTACAGTCTCCAGTGAACCTGCTCGCCTGCCTGAACCAGCTCCTGTATCTTATTCGTGTTTGTGCTTCAATAAACTCTTTTGGACTTTTACCCAGTTTCCCGTGTGTTCTGCATTTTGGGCTTAACTCTCTAGTACCCATCATGACATTCTGTTTCTGATGAGCTGTAATGTTTACCTTTTCTATTGTATCTGTTATTTAAATTTAAATTAGCTTTAAGTTTTTCTCTACATAGAAAAAGTCCAGAATCTTTAGGTATCATCATTAACAGGTTAAATAACAGAAGATTATGGGATTTTTTGTACATTTGAAACATTTAAAGAACAACAATAACCCACATCAAATAAACTCAAATTAAGGTGAGGGATGGCATTTTTCTGCTTGAATCACCAAAATAATAGTATATTTTAATAGATTAACATTTTTTTTATTATACTTTATTAATCTTACACTGGAGAAATTCACCTCTGCATTTGACCCATCCCTTGGGGAGCAGTGAGCTGCCATTGTGCGGCACCTAGGGAGCTATAAGGGGTTAAAGGTTTTGCTCAGGAACCCAGAGTTCAGGCTTAGGTGATTTAACTGCATACTTGCAACTTTCTCAGAGCACAAGCACACTGCTCTAACCACTAGACCAACACTCCCCTATTGAACAAAACCACCTGCTGACTGATTCGAAGCCTTAAATATGGGGTTTTAAGCCCATTAAATTACTTTTTTCTTCACTCTGGACAACATTTAAATCTCACCAATCATCTTATTTAACCAGGTGGATATACCACCTTATTCACTGCTTTAAATAGGATACAACGGGCCATGTTCACTCAAGTTCAGAGCCCCTCTGCTTTTAATGTCTTAATCATTAATATTTCTAATTTTTTTAAAACACTAAAAAAATCTATTAAACTCTGGAGCCTCAGAGTTTTAATAGATTTCCTGATTTAAAGCCTCCTATCTGTGTTAGAATTGTAAAAATTTTTCATTAAACTTTCAAAATGTTTTATAAGCTATAAAGTTGAAGAAAAGGAGTTAGTTGGAAATAGTTGCAGATTATAATAATAAACTATGATAAGTTTTGGCCAAATATGTAAAATAAAAAACAAAAATATTAGTTTAAGTTTTTATTTCTATGTTTTTTTTTGTTCTCTGTTGCTGTCAGAACAAGCAGTGAACTGTCCCAGGTGTACACCTGGGATTACAGTCGCCATCTTGGAGCGGTCGTCAAACCTGTTTGGCTAAACCAAACCAACGCCTCAGCAGGTTTTTGCAGCAGGCTTTTTTTTAAAAAACATACTATTCGGCTCGGGGAATTTTTAAAAAGAAAAACATTACATTGTTTATAGTTTGTTATTAAAATATTACTGTATTTATCTTCACATAGGAAATGCCAGCTAATGTCAGCAATTTGCATAAATATCTGTCGATGCAGCAGAGGAACAAGATCTCTTCAGGTTCTCCAGCAATAAGCTCATCAAGGGAAAAATACATTAAAAAAATCTAATTAATCTAAATACTCACCAACAGTTAGTTTCCACCGAGCTGATAAGAAGAAGAACCGCAGACAGACACCAGATAATGAACATGGTCATTACATAGAAAAGATTGACTCCAAAAACAGTTTCAGCTGATAATACTAAAGAAAAACATCAGCAGGAAAGTTGATGTCTGTGAGGCTGAATTGGGAGAGAAATATTGGAGTTAGAAAAGGAAGAAGGATCGAGAAAAATGGGAGTAAGTCCATCTATAAGGAAAATGAAAGTAACTAAGAAAGTAGATACTTACAGAGATAATGAATGACGCACGGAATATCTTGTAGAAACACTTGACACAGATCTCTGAAAGTGCCTCAATGAAATAAATCACAAGTTCATGTTTGATGAGAATATGTGTTGGAGACAAACACTAGATATCAGATGCAGGGAACGTTTGGGTATGAATGTAGAGGCTGTGCGTTACAGGCGGCTGTGTGAATGGAAATGGAAAGGTGTGCACTTAACTGGGGCTCAAGTGTTGATAAGTTAGGTCATGGGAAGCTGTAACTTTAGTTGAACATTTGATCTCTGTATTATTCGTTTGATCTCATGGTTTCATAATTCATCTAGTGGCGCTCATCTGTTGTAATGAATTCCCCAAATCTCAGCTTATCTGTTACCAGATCCGCGTGTCTCAAATCTAAGAAACACTCAACCTGACCTATAGTCTCAGCTCAGTGGCTAAAGGATTGAAAAAGAAGCTGCAACAATTTGATTTTAATTTTGATTAAAACAGTGGTAAATTCATGACGCTTGATCATCAATGTTAAAGAGCTTAGAGCACAACAGGTCAGGCAGTTCTCAGCAGGCAAAGGACTATTCCACCTCTCTTCTTACAGCCTTAAGTGTCGTTAATCTGCTCTTCTTTAAAATCTATAGCCATTAGACACTTCAAACCTGCTTTATATTATTCCAAGAAAAAATATATATATTTTAAAACTCCCTTTTTGTTTTGTTAAAGCTTTTTCTGCTTTGAGAAAAGAGCCCTAGAAGGGAATTTCTTTGCATCATGGCCACATAATTACTCTGGCATAAACCAAATTGAAACATGTAGTCAGAGGCGGAGCTCAATGGGGGGGCAGGGGTGGCCATGGCCTACCTTAGCCAATCATTGGCCACTCCTGTGGCCACCCCTATTATTTTTTCCCTCTAATAGTCAGTGGAAACAGTAATACTCTGAATGGGAATGTTCAAACTTATTAAACATTTAAATTGTTCATATATTAGACTTAGACTTAGACAGACTTTATTGATCCCTTGGGAAGACTCCCTCCGGAAATTAAGGTTACCAGCAGCTTACAGTGCAAAAAAGTATTAAGTTAAATTAAGTTAAAATTAAGCAAAATACAAATACAAATAAATATGGAGTTCACATTTTACAGAAAAAAAATTGCAAGTGTTGCTACTCCTTCCCTCTTTCCCCTGTCCTGTGTCCCCTCCTCGCCCTCAATGAGGCGTTGTACAGTCTGATGGCATGGGGAACAAAAGAGTTCTTAAGTCTATTGGTCTGGCACTTGGGAAGCAGCAGTCTGTCAATGAAAAGGCTCCTCTGGCTGCTAATGACAGTGTGCAGAGGGTGGCTGCTGCTGTCCATAATGTCCATCAGTTTATTCAGTGTCCTCACCTCTGCCACCGTCACCAGAGAGTCTAGCTTCATGCCGACCAAGGAGCTGACCCACCTGATCAGTTTGTTCAGTCTGGACGTGTCCTTCTTGGATGTGCTGCCTCCCCAGCACCAGGTGTAGAAGAGGACACTGGCAATCACAGACTGGTAGAACATACATAGTAGTTTGCTGCAGATGTTAAAGGACTACAGTCTCCTAAGGAAGTACATCCTACTTTGTACCTTCCCGTACAGGTTGCTGGTGTGTTTTGACCAGTCCAGTTTGCTGTCCAACCACACCCCAAGGTACTTGTAGGAGTCCACTGCCTCCACCTCAGTTCCCTCTAGTACGACTGGTCTTGGCTTTTGTCTGGACCTCCTAAAGTCAATAACCAGCTCCTTTGTCTTAGAGGTGTTGAGCTCCAGATGGTTTGTGTGGCACCAAAGGGCAAAGTCCCCCACCAGATGTCGATACTCCTCCTCTTTGTCATCCCTGATGCATCCGACTATGGCTGTGTCATCAGCATACTTGTATGTGACACAGCTCTGAGTTGTAGTGGAAGTCAGAGGAGTACAGGGTGAAGAGAAGAGGGGCCAGCACTGTGCCCTGAGGGGCTCCTGTGCTGCTGACCACAGTGTCAGACATGATGTCCTTTAGCCTGACATACTGCGGCCTGTTGGTGAGGTAACTGTGGATCCAGGTGACCAAGTGCAGGTCCACTCCCATGCTGTATAGTTTGTCCTGGAGCAAAAGGGGCTGGATTTGTATTAAAGGCACTGGAGAAGTCCAAGAAAAGGATCCTCACTGTACCACTGCCCTTATCCAGGTGGGAGTGGGCCCGGTGCAGCAGGTAGAGAATGGCATCCTCCACACCGACATCTGGCTGGCAGGCGAATTGCAGGTGGTCTTGGGCATGTTGCACCTGAGGCCTAAAGGAGGCCAAAGAAGAGCCACTCCAACATCTTCATCAGGTGTGAAGTGAGTGCCACGGGCCGGAAGTCATTCAGCCCGCTGGGCCTGTTCTTCTTGGGCACTGGAACGATGCAGGATGTGTTCCAGAGGGTGGGCACTTCCCCTAGCTGCAGGCTGAGGTTGAAGATCCGCTGTAGTGGCTCTCCCAGTTCAGCAGCACAGGTCTTGTCTGGGGAGAGGTGTGTAGTGGGGAGGAGGGGTGTCTGTAGTGAGAGAGGGGGTTGGGGGGCCATGGGCTGGTTGAACCTGTTGAAGAATGTATTAAGAATAATATATATATATACACTCACCAGCCACTTTATTAGGTACACCTGTCCAACTGCTCCTTAACACTTAATTTCGAAGCAGCCAATCACATGGCGGCAACTCAGTGCAATTAGGCATGTAGACATGGTCAATACAATCTCCTGCAGTTCAAACCGAGCATCAGTATGGGGAAGAAAGGTGATTTGAGTGACTTTGAACGTGGCATGATTGTTGGTGACAGAAGGGCTGGTCTGAGTATTTCAGAATATGCTGATCTACTGGGATTTTCACGCACAACCATCTCTAGGATTTACAGAGAATGGTCCAAAAAAGAAAAAAACATCCAGTGAGCTGCAGTTCTGTGGGCAGAAATGCCTTGTTGATGCCAGAGGTCAGAGGAGAATGGCCAGACTGGTTCGAGCTGATAGAAGGGCAACAGTGACTCAAATAACCACCCGTTACAACCAAGGTGGGCAGAAGAGCATCTCTGAACGCACAGTACGTCGAACTTTGAGGCAGATGGGCTACAGCAGCAGAAGACCACACCGGTGCCACTCCTTTCAGCTAAGAACAGGAAACTGAGGCTACAATTTGCACAAAGCTCATCGAAATTGGACAATAGAAGATTGGAAAAAACGTTGCCTGGTCTGATGAGTCTCGATTTCTGCTGCACGACATTCGGGTGGTAGGGTCAGAATTTGGCGTCTACAACATGAAAGCATGGATCCATCCTGCCTTGTATCAACGGTTCAGGCTGGTGTTGGTGGTGTCATGGTGTGGGGAATATTTTCTTGGCACTCTTTGGGCCCCTTGGTACCAATTGAGCATCGCTGCAACGCCACAGCCTACCTGAGTATTGTTGCTGACCATGTCCATCCCTTTATGACCACAATGTACCCAACTTCTGATGGCTACTTTCAGCAGGATAATGCGCCATGTCATAAAGCTGGAATCATCTCAGACTGGTTTCTTGAACATGACAATGAGTTCACTGTACTCAAATGGTCTCCACAGTCACCAGATCTCAATCCAATAGAGCATCTTTGGGATGTGGTGGAACGGGAGATTTGCATCATGGATGTGCAGCCGACAAATCTGCGGCAACTGTGTGATGCCATCATGTCAATATGGACCAAACTCCCCTGAGGAATGCTTCCAGCACCTTGTTGAATCTATGCCATGAAGAATTGAGGCAGTTCTGAAGGCAAAAGGGGTCCAACCCGTTACTAGCATGGGGTACTTAATAAAGTGGTCGGTGAGTGTGTGTATATATATATATATATATATATATATATATATATATATATATATATATATGAATGAAAAACCCTGTTCTGACTAGCTCCGTCACTGAAGTAAGATCACTGCAGACTTGTTAAACCATCCACCAACATATCGCACCACCAGACCCTCTGACCACTGTCAGTAGGTCAAGTGAAGTGTTTTTGCCCAAGGACACAAAGACATTGAAAGTTAGAGCCGGGGCTTGAATCGACAACCCTTCGGTTGCAGGGCAAACTCCCTATCTCAAGTGTTGCCTTGCATACTTTTTCTTTTTAGAATGGACAGCTAGTTTCAATACTTCTTCAATACTTATAGTCTATGGAAAACCAAAAGTGGCACAATTCAGCACAATTTTATCCTTTTTACTAATTGTTTCTTTAAAAAGTCTAAACTGTCGCTTCATGCACTGTTGTAAGAGCTCTCAGTAAAAGGCAAAACACATAAAAACACCGTTCTTTGCAGTCAGTGAAAATTGCTTTTAATATCAGTCTGCATTCAATGCCCTACTTTCGTGTTTTGTGACGTAAATTGTCGCGTCTAAATCACTGTATTTATTTGTTACTGGTTGATATTTATCTTGCAGCATTCTCTGTCAGTGTTCTACATAAAATATACATTAACTGAGTTGAGCATTGTTTATGTTTAATTACATAAAGGCCTCCTATAGTAGATGAAAGTGGAAAAGAAGAGGATGGAACATCAACTGAAGCAGGTGCAGAAGGAATGAGACTTGGCCTGGGAGAAGGCTTGGATGAGCCTTCTAGGATGAGTCCAAGACGGAGCTGTGGGAAAATTCCTCTGTCTCATAACTGAACCAAGAAGGAAGGGAGATCAGTGCGAGCGGCCAGACAGGTGCTTCAGATGGTGAAGTGGGAAGGAAAGGCCTGGAACCTCAGAAACAAGTAAGCAACAACCTGATTGACAACTGTAGTTCAGCTGGTATTGCTGAAGAAAAGCTGGACGATGATTGGCTTCAGAGGTGCCTAGGCCCCGACGTCGGCAGGTAAAGCTGATAAGAGACTTTATCGTTGAGTTTTCCCTCCAGCTTAATAATAATATGAGTACTTGACTATATAACAATATATATATTACAGTTTTTTTAATGCAGGTTTATATAAGAAAAAACATGCAGAGAAAAAAACAAACAAAATCATTGACAAAAGAAATTGGTTTCTCTATAGTTAACATTCAAGTTCAGCTCAATGAGATTTTTTCTGTGTTCTTTTTCTTTATTACATTTTTACTCATTTTAAGCAAACCCGTATTTTATAGAAGTAATTATAAGCTTTTTTACATTCAACTGCTTCATTCCTCAAGTCAAAACATGATGTAAAAAACAGACTTCAGAGTTGTCACAAGTGGAGTGTGCTGCCCTCTAGTGGTAATACAATGAATTGAGCTGCAATCCCAAACAAAAACATATACCGTACATTTAAATAATTCACAATTAGTGCATAAATGTTTGATTTTCTTCACTAATAAAAAACCTTACCGGTAATTATATATTTATATAACCATAACTTTGTTAGACCATAAAGTTGCAGCAAACAGACATAGTTTATAAAATAATAGTTGTTTAAGCAAATGTTTTTTAAAGGTTTTGCAAATGGACTCTTTGCTGCGGAAACACTGACAGATAAAAAAAAAGCATCTCTCCAACCCATGATAAGAAACACACACAAACCTAGAAAAGAAAACTTTAGAAAAACAAAACAATAAAGTTATTGCTGCTGTGTTTAAATTAAGACAAAGAACTAAACATTTCTCTCCATAAGGCAGGATTAGCGTGAGGCAGGCTTAGATCCTTTAGTGTTCCAGTTCATCCCTTCATGTTTCTCTCCTGTCAGCAGATGTTCCTCCTGCTTCCTCAACATTATGCTCAGACAGAGACAACTGTCCACCTACAGGAGACTGTTGCTTAGGTCTCCACCAGCATTTGAAATCTCAGTTTAATCTCTAATAGTCATCTTCAAGTTAAACAGCTTTAGGTTTGTAACATTTTCCCATAGAGGACCAACTCACAGCAGTTACACACATGGATGAAGGGTGTTTCAGCTTTGTTCCTCGTCTTTAGAACCTGGTTCAGGTGTTTTTTCACCACTTTGCTTTAGTGAGGAGTTATCTGTGAAATGATACAAAAAGGATCAATAATGTAACTGAATTTATGTACTTCAGATGGCCTAACTTCCTTCTTGTCCTTTAAGAAGCAAATATAATTATAGATCAGAGCCATTTAACCTAAAAATGCTAAACCAGCTTTTAGTCTGATCATTAACACCAACAAAATGACCAAACATCTTGTTTTTTCACAGATCAGATCAGATCTACAGCTGAAGGCCTCAGATTCATGTCCTTCACTTTGCATCGTGTTGAAATCATGTTTGAGAATCTTAATTTGACGTCTAAGAGGAAATAACTAAGTTTCTCTGTTTTGTAGACAGTTAGCCTTCTAGCTGTTGATGAGACGTCCAAAAAAAAATTTTCCCAGTGAAAGCCATTGTAGCCTCTAGTTACTGTGGAAACTGATTACAGCTGATACAACATTGTAAAATAAAAAGTTGTGCATTTTCTTATGAAAATACAAGCTCAAAACTACTGATCAAGACCAGCCTGTAAAAATTGAACAGCATCTTAGTGTTAAATAAACAGATATTTAAACACCGCTTTATGGGAAATCATTTTATCAAACACTCTGCATCATCTGTTTAATCTATTATAATTATTAGACATTAGTTTTTTGTCACTCAGTCAGATGAGCTTAAAGCTATTGAGAAGAAATGTCAAAGAGATGATAATTTAGAAGAAAAAAATGCATAAAAAATGGTCAAAAAGGACTGGGCCTCATCTTTCTAGTCTAACAAAATTATCAAGAGGAACAAATACTGGCTTTCAGGCAGGATGATGGAAATAAAGCGTCTTAGGATCCAGTATGAATTGGTTCTGATCAAATGTTCTGTGTCCATTCTGTGAGTGTAGGAGCCTTTTTATTTGCCATTTTAACTGTCCAAAGTGATGGTAATGTTAGTGTTGTGGTCTGGGATTCTTTACTTCTTTAGGAACTGTAATATTTGTTGCAAAAAACTGAAGTATGACCTCTGCTCTCTACAATAAATCTCTAAAGGACAACATCCGGCCATCAGCTAGTAGCCTTAAACCCAAAGTGCTTTGGGTTCTACAGCAGGAGGATGTAGTAAAGAAGACTGTAGTAAAGTTAAACGCTGAATTAGAGGTCTGCGAAATTACAGTATTAGATCGTAAAGCATTACAACATGTAGACAATCTGGTGAGTGAGGAGATCATGGGATAGCTTAGGACACATCCTATAAATTGCAGTTCTAATTCAACACCCCACTAGGTAGCCAACCTGACCGACCAATTAAAGCGAAAACCTGCAGTGAGGCACTTTTTTACATGACTCCTTGTTTATATGTGTAGCAGCAGCCGGATGGAGAGTCATGGCTGGAAACCAAACTGAGGAAAAACTCTACTTCCATTATATGAAACTGGTTTGGCTTTGCCCCAAATGAAAAGGGACAAACAAAATAGTATACTGATAGCCAAACAGCAAGGGGACCACTGGGAGCCTGAGGCAGCCGCTGGACCCAAACAGACAGCATTAACACAAGATAGATTGATAAAGGCACTGTGTATGGCAAGACAAGCAAGGAGGGGAAAGAGGTCACAGAAGCAGCTGCCTTTTATCTTTCAAGAGATATGGTTCAATTCAGGACAGCTAAACGGGGAGTTTAAACACCTGTTTAAAGTAGATGACTTGTAGGACGAGCTGCCTGACCAAAAAAATACTCCAATACTGCCATTCCACATAATAGGGCCATGGTGCATGTTTATGGTTTTTGTAAGTGTTAGCATAACTGCTTCTATTGAAATTAAAAGTAGTTCACAGAGGTTAACTGGTCCTAACTGCATGTTTCCCCCCTTTTTTAGAACCACCGTTTTAATTAGAGAAATGGTTTAATTATTCTAAATAGAGACTTGAAAATTATTTTCAAAATTTTTACCATATCACCCACCCCTACTCTGAATCACCCAATGAAATGCAGTAAAAGTGTTAGAGCAGCCTAGTCAAAGTCTTCATCTAAACCCAGTTTAGAAACTGTTCTATGACCTTAAACAGGTTTTTCACTCCAACATGTCTGAATCCTGACAGCTCTGTCCTCCACAGTGATGATAAAGACTCATTGCCAGCTATGAGCAGGTTTTGCAGCGAAGGCGGAGAAAATGTTTTAGGTTTAGGGAGTGATTACTTTATAACAGAGTCAGGTTGGTTTGAAACGGTTTATTTACTTGATTAACACAACCATCAGTTAAAAACTGTTTTGACTATCATTCAGGTTCTGTTTGTCCGTTGAAATTCAATTACTACAAGAAATCAATTGGACAGTATCTAAATGCCTTTTAATAGGACTGTATAGAAGATAATCCCAGTATGTAGTGTTTCTTTGATAGCTGAAGGTGGAAAAGATAAAGAATAGATAGGAATGTTTCTATCTCACCTCTGATAAAGGGGTTTCCCACTGTTTCACTGGAGCTGCTGCTGACAGGGTTTACCAACTCACAGAAAAAGGAGCTTTCCTTATTCTCCTGAGAAATAAATAGAAAACAGCTCTAAACCAAACCATGAAGGTTCTACTGAGTTCTTCCAGGGTTTCTCATCCTCATACCGTTGTTATCAGCAGCTCCTTGTCGGTGGACAACTCTCTGTCACCTGTTTTCCATTTATACGTCACAGGTCCAAAGTCAGCAGTGACTTGGGCTTCACAGGTGAGACTCCAGGCATCCTTCTCATGGTTGTACTTTATGGACACTGTGGGTTTTGGGACCGGTTCTGACAGAAACAGGAACAGATTATCTCAACTTGATTCAGGTTAAAACCTAACAAACCTCAGTCAAACCTGCTGAACTCACTGATAACCTGGAGTTTCTTCTTCTCCAGAACTTTGTTGTTGATCTCAGGTGTGTAGATGCTGCTGTCCTTTAGAGTCAGACTGTTGATGGTCAAACTTCCACTTGTTTTATCAAAGTCACAGCGACCTGGAAGCAGGATCCAGATAAAGACATCATGGATGATGTTAATCTGCAGGTTCTTTGGTTTTAAAGTAAACTTACCTTCAAAAGCTTTGTCACTTTGAATATCCTTCCAAAAAACGTTTGGGGTGAGGTCCACTTTGTTCTTCCCTTTTCCTCTCTTGCTGGGCTCTGAAATCTGACCCGAAATCTGACCTGGATTGTAAATGGTCATGATCAACATAAACATTTCTTCAAAGTTTGTAAAATCAAAGTACTTCTTTAAATACAATCGTATTTTTAAGTACAAATACTTCACATCTACTATGAAATGAAAATGCTGTGTTCTACTAAAATTATACTAAAAATAATTTTAATGTTATTTAAAAAGTTTTCCAAAGATGAATTGTAGCTTAAACTCTACAGTTAATCCCTAAAGGACAACATCCAGCAATCAGCTTGAAGCCTTAAACCTAAACTGCTTTGGTTTCTGCAGCAGGAGGACGTAGTAAAGGACACCAGGGAAGTTCACCTCTGAATGATGAAATAAAGCAGTAAAGGTATTAGACTGGATTGGAGTCTACACCTGTTTTTATTCAGGTTCTGTTTGTCTGATATTTTACATTTATTTGATGGTCTGAAAAATATAAGTGGGATGAAAAAAAGTACAGAAAAATAAAAAGTTTAGGAGGTAAAAACATGTTAACTTCTCTGTATATCAGATAATTTCAATCTATGAAGTTAGCATTTCTTTTGATGGAATGTGAAAAATATAAATAAAGCATACATAGATGGGAATGTTTTCCTCTCACCTCTGATAAAGGGGTTAGCCACTGTTTCGCTGGAGCTGCTGCTGACAGGGTTTACCAACTCACAGAAAAAGAAGCTTTCCTTATTCTCCTGAGAAATAAATAGAAAATAGCTCTAAACCAAACCATGAAGGTTCTACTGAGTTCTTCCAGGGTTTCTCATCCTCATACCGTTGTTATCAGCAGTTCACTTGTGGGTGGAAAACTCTCAGTCACCTGTTTTCCATTTATAAATCCCACAGGTCCAAAGTCAGCAGTTTGTCTGAGGCTTCACAGGTGAGACTCCAGGCATCCTTCTCATGGTTGGACTTTATGGACACTGTGGGTTTTGGGACCGGTTCTGACAGAAACAGGAACAGATTATCTCAGACTTGATTCAGGTTAAAACCTAACAAACCTCAGTCAAACCTGCTGAACTCACTGATAACCTGGAGTTTCTTCATCTCCAGAACTTTGTTGTTGATCTCAACTGTGTAGCTGCCCGCTGTCCTCTAGAGTCAGACTGTTGATGGTCAAACTTCTACTTGTTTTATCAATGTCACAGCGACCTGGAAGCAGGATCCAGATAAAGACATCATGGATGATGTTAATCTGCAGGTTTCTTGGGTTTTAAAAGAGTTTCAAAGTTCTGGTGAACTTTAAAATGACCTTGCAACCTTTTCAGAATATCCTTGTAAGAACCCTTTGAGGTGAGGTCCATTTTGTGCCTCCATGTTACTTTCTCAATAGGCTCTGAAATCTGACCTGGATTCAGAACAATGGAGCCACCAACTTTCCTATAGATCAGATCAGCTGTGAATGAAAAACAAGAACATTTTTACTCCTTCATGTGAACTTTTTCTGTTTCTCAGCAGCTGTAATGTTTAAAACTTTTTATCATAACTGCTGTTCCACATCAAAGAAGGAAACAGGAAGTGTTGCACTTTTATAACATTTAAAAGTGCTGATGAACAATAAATCTCTGCCTTAAAAACTCAAATGAAGGCGATGGAGGAGAGTTTTTAGCTTAAACTACCAAAAATCACCTGCTGATTGATGCAAAGTCCTAAATATCTGGTTTTCTGCTAATTCAATAATTTTATTCCTTAATTCAAAACAACATTTTGAACCTAAACAATAATCTTATTCAGCCACCTGGAGTATATTCCAGCTGATTCACAGCTTCAAATAGGATATAAGCAGTTTTTGGGTCAACCTTCCTGAAATGCATCAGAGATCTATTAGTTCATGTTTTCCAAAAACTTTTCTGGATCTTTAAGATGTTCTCTTAAAAGTGTCCCTCTGCTTTTAACACTGTGAATATAAATTCAACTATTTCACTTGATTTTTCAAACTCATTAGCTAAGGTCAAACCTTTTTCTGAAAGATTGTGAAACCATTTAACTCTTTAAGACAAGCATCTTTTTTTGGGTCAAAATATTTCACATCCCATGTGAATAAATAATGTTTAATTTTATTAAAAGTACAAAGAATAATTTTAAGGGAATTTGAAGGGTTGTTTTATTTTTTTTTCTAAAAGTCGTGTTTCTTTGATAGTTAAAGGTAAAAAAGAGAAAATTGGGTTTAAAACACATTCTGATCAACAAGCCAACTGACCTTTGAGACTTTTATGATCAATGAACTTCTGTAATGTCTTCAAAAAATGGTTCGATTTGTACCTCCATTTTACTTTCTCAATGGGCTCTGAAATCTGACCTGGATTCAGAATAATGGAGCCACCAACTTTTCCATAGATCAGATCAGCTGTGAATGAAAAAAAAGAACATTTTTACTCCTTCATGTGAACTTTTTCTGTTCCTGAGCAGCTGTAATATTTAAAACTTTTTATTATAACTGCTGTTCCACATCAAAGAAGGAAACAGGAAGTGTTGCACTTTTCTAACATTTAAAAGTTCTGATGGACAATAACTCTCTGCAACAAAAAACGCAAATGAAGGCGATGGAGGAGAGTTTTTAGCTTAAACTACCAAAGATTATCTGCTGATTGATGCAAAGTCTGAAATATCTGGTTTTCAGTAAATAAAAAAACTTTATTCATTCATTCAAAATAGCATTTTCAACTTAAATATTTATCTTATTCAACCACCTGGAGTATATTCCAGCTCATTCACGCCTTCAAATAGGATATGAGCTTTTGGGTCGACTTTCCTCAAATTCATCAGAAATCTAATAGTTCATGTTTTCCAAGAACTTTTCTGGATCTTTAAGATGTTCTCATAAAAGTGTCCCTCTGCTTTTAACACTCTGAACATGAATTTAAACTATTTCACTTTTTTTTAAAACTCATTAGCTAAGGTCGTAAACCTTCATAAATATTTTTTCTGAAAAATTGTAAAACCAGGGAATGTTTAAGAAAGGCATCTCTTTTTAGGTCAGAATTTTCACAACCAATGTGAATTAATAACAATTTATTTTATTAAAAGTATACAAGAATATTTTTTATAGAATTTGAAGAGGTTTTTTTTTTTTGAAAGTTTTCTTTCTTCAATAGCTGAAGGTGGAATAGATAAAGAATAGGTGGGAATGTTTTCCTCTCACCTCTGATAAAGGGGTTATTCTCTGTTTCACTGGAGCTGCTGCTGACAGGGTTTACCAACTCACAGAAA
>JAGKQL010000067.1:2692806-2709517 GCA_018398635.1 Cyprinodon brontotheroides | reverse complement strand
CTGACTTTGGACCTGTGACGATAAATGGAAAAACAGGTGACACAGAGTTGTCCACCGACAAGGAGCTGCTGATAACAGCAGGCCGCTGAGGATGAGAAACCCTGGAAGAACTCAGTAGAACCTTCAGCAGTTTTGGTTTAAGAGCCTTCATTTTATATTTATTTCCTCCAGGACCAATAGGAAAGCTCCTTTTTCTGTGAGTTGGTAAACCCTGTCAGCAGCAGCTCCAGTGAAACAGTGGAAAACCCCTTTATCAGAGGTGAGAGGAAAACATTCCCATCTATTCTTTATCTTTTCCACCTTCAGCTATTGAAGAAACACGACTTTTAGAAAAATAAATAAAAAAAACTCTTCAAATTCCATCAAAAATATTCTTGTATACTTTTAATAAAATAAAACATTATTAATTTACAATGGATCTGAAATATTTGGACCCAAAAAAGGTGCTTGTCTAAAAGAGTTCAGTGGTTTCACAATTTTTCAGAAAATATTTATGAAGGTCTGACCTTAGCTAATGAGTATGAAAAAAAAAAAGTCAAAGAGACTTTCATAGTTTAACAAACTTTGAGAAAATATATATGTATGTTGAAGCATTTTACAATGGTTTAAATTTTTTTTCAAATGATTTCACTTGACGTCAAAACTATCACAAGCAGATGGACACTTTTATGAGAACATCTTAAAGATCCAGAAAGGTTCTTGGAAAACATGAACTATTAGATTTCTGATGAATTTCAGGAAAGTCGACCATAAAACTCCTTATATCCTATTTGAAGCCATGAATCAGCTGGAATATACTCCAGGTGGTTGATTAAGATGATTATTTAGGATTCAAATGTTGTTTTAAATTTATAAATAAAGTTAATTAATTTGCTGAACACCAGATATTTCAGACTTTGCATCAATTAGCAGATGATCTTTGGTATTTTAAACTAAAAACTCTCCTCCATCGCCTTCATTTGAGTTTTTTTGATGCAGAGATTTATTGTTCATCAGAACTTTTAAATGTTAGAAAAGTGAATAAACTTCCTGTTTCCTTCTGTTCTGTAGATCAGCAGATATGATAGAAAGGGTTAAACATTACAGCTGCTGAGAAACAGAAAAAGTTCACATGAAGGAGTAAAAATGTTCTTGTTTTTCATTCACAGCTGATCTGATCTATGGAAAAGTTGGTGGCTCCATTGTTCTGAATCCAGGTCAGATTTCAGAGCCCATTGAGAAAGTAACATGGAGGCACAAAGTGGACCTCACCTCAAAGGGTTTTTGGCAGGATATTGTAAAAGTGATGCAGCTCAGTTGAAGGTAAGTTGACTTGAAAACCCAAGAACCTGCAGATTAACATCATCCATGATGTCTTTATCTGGATCCTGCTTCCAGGTCGCTGTGACTTTGATAAAACAAGTGGAAGTTTGACCATCAACAGTCTGACTCTAGAGGACAGCGGCAGCTACAGACTTGAGTTCAACAACAAAGTTCTGGAGAAGAAGGAACTCCAGGTTATCAGTGAGTTCAGCAGGTTTGACTGAGGTTTGTTAGGTTTTAACCTGAATCAAGTTGAGATAATCTGTTCCTGTTTCTGTCAGAACCGGTCCCAAAACCCACAGTGTCCATAAAGTACAACCATGAGAAGGATGCCTGGAGTCTCACCTGTGAAGCCCAAGTCACTGCTGACTTTGGACCTGTGACGTATAAATGGAAAACAGGTGACACAGAGTTGTCCACCGACAAGGAGCTGCTGATAACAACGGTATGAGGATGAGAAACCCTGGAAGAACTCAGTAGAACCTTCATGGTTTGGTTTAGAGCTGTTTTCTATTTATTTCTCAGGAGAATAAGGAAAGCTCCTTTTTCTGTGAGTTGGTAAACCCTGTCAGCAGCAGCTCCAGTGAAACAGTGGAAAACCCCTTTATCAGAGGTGAGAGGAAAACATTCCCATCTATTCTTTATCTTTTCCACCTTCAGCTATCAAAGAAACACGACTTTCAGGAAGTGAATAAAAGAAAAGCTCTTCAAATTCCATCAGATTATTCTTGTATAATTTTGATAAAATCAAACATTATTAATTCACATTGGGTGTGAAAATATTTGGACCCAAAACTGTTCAGATGCTTGTCTAAAAGAGTTCAGTGGTTTCACAGTTTTTCTGAAAATATTTATGGAAGTTTGACCTTAGCTAATGAGTTTGAAAAATAAAGTGAAATATTTTAAATTTATGTTCAGATTGTTAAAAACAGAGCAACACTTTTATGAGAACATCTTAAAGATCCAGAAAAGTTCTTGTAAAACATGAACTATTAGATTTCTGATGAATTTCAGGAAAATCGATCATAAAACTTCTTATATCCTATTTGAAGCCGTGAATAAGCTCTGATATATCAGTGAGTCTCTCAGAGATGAGAGGAAAACATCCCCATCTACATATGCTTTATTTATGTTTTCCACCTTCAGTCAAAAAAACACAAACTTCCTGTTGGGATTATCTGATATTCAGTGAAGTTAACATGTTTTTACCTCCTAAAACATTTATTTGTCTGTACTCTTTTCATCCCACTTATATATTTCAGATCAGCAACTAAATGTAAAATATCAGACAAACAGAACCTGAATAAAGACAGATGTAGATTTTAACTAGGCCACTCCAATACCTTTACTTCATTTAGATTTCATCATTCAGAGGTGAACATTCCTGGTGTCCTTTACTAAGTCTTCGTGCTGCAGAAACCAAGGCACTCTGAGCTTAAGGCTTCAAGCTGATGGCTGGATGTTGTCCTTTAGGGATTAACTGTAGAGAGCACAATTCATCTTTGGAAAACTTTTCAAATGACATTAAAATTATTTTGGTATAATTTTTGTAAAACACAGCATTTTCATTTCATATAAGATGTGAAATATTTGGACTCAAAATACGATTTTATATAAAGAAATACTTTGATTTCACAAACTTTGAAGAAATGTTTATGTTTGATTGATCATTTACAAAAGTTTAGAAGATTTTCTTTCAAATAATTTAAATATATGTAAAAAAAAAAAAAATGAAAAAAGCAGAACAACACTTCTATGAGAACATCTTAGTGAACCAGAAAAGTTCTTGGAAAACATGAACTATTAGGTTTCTGATGAATTTCAAGAAAGTTCACCCAAAATACTCCTTATATCCTATTTGAAGCCGTGAATCAGCTGGAATATACTCCAGGTGGTTGAATAAGATGATTATTTAGGTTCAAAATGTTGTTTTGAATTAATGAATAAAATGATTGAATTTGCTGAACACCAGATATTTAGGACTTTGCATCAATCAGCAGATAATCTTTGGTACTTAAGCTAAAAAAACTCTCCTCCATCACCTTCATTTGAGTTTTTTGTTGCAGAGATTTATTGTTCATCAGAACTTTTAAATGTTAGGAAAGTGAATAAACTTCCTGTTTCCTTCTGTTCTGTAGATCAGCAGATATGATAGAAAGGGTTAAACATTACAGCTGCTCAGAAACAGAAAGCGTTCACATGAAGGAGTAAAAATGTTCTTGTTTTTCATTCACAGCTGATCTGATCTATGGAAAAGTTGGTGGCTCCATTGTTCTGAATCCAGGTCAGATTTCAGAGCCCATCAAGACAATAAAATGGAGGTACAAATCAAACTCTGCTCTGCTGAGATTATGGAAGGACATTGATCATAAAAGTTTCCAAGGTCAGTTGACTTGTTGACAGAATGTGTTTTATAACCCAAGAACCTGCAGATTAACATCATCCATGATGTCTTTATCTGGATCCTGCTTCCAGGTCGCTGTGACTTTGATAAAACAAGTGGAAGTTTAACCATCAACAGTCTGACTCTAGAGGACAGCGGCAGCTACACACCTGAGATCAACAACAAAGTTCTGGAGAAGAAGAAACTCCAGGTTATCAGTGAGTTCAGCAGGTTTGACTGAGGTTTGTTAGGTTTTAACCTGAATCAAGTTGAGATAATCTGTTCCTGTTTCTGTCAGAACCGGTCCCAAAACCCACAGTGTCCATAAAGTACAACCATGAGAAGGATGCCTGGAGTCTCACCTGTGAAGCCCAAGTCACTGCTGACTTTGGACCTGTGACGTATAAATGGAAAACAGGTGACACAGAGTTGTCCACCGACAAGGAGCTGCTGATAACAACGGTATGAGGATGAGAAACCCTGGAAGAACTCAGTAGAACCTTCATGGTTTGGTTTAGAGCTGTTTTCTATTTATTTCTCAGGAGAATAAGGAAAGCTCCTTTTTCTGTGAGTTGGTAAACCCTGTCAGCAGCAGCTCCAGTGAAACAGTGGAAAACCCCTTTATCAGAGGTGAGAGGAAAACATTCCCATCTATTCTTTATCTTTTTCACCTTCAGCTATCAAAGAAACACGACTTTCAGAAAAATAAATAGAAAACTCTTCAAATTCCATCAAAATGATTCTTGTATGCTTTTAATAATATACAACATTATTCATTCACATTGGATATTTAATATTTTGTTAATACTGTCTGTTTGGGTCCAGCGGCTGCCTCAGGCTCCCAGTGGTCCCCTTGCTGTTTGGCTCTCAGTATACTATTTTGTTTAAAGCCCCTTTTCATTTGAGGCAAAGCCAAACCAGTTTCATATAATGGAAGTAGAGTTTTTCCTCAGTTTGGTTTCCAGCCATGACTCTCCATCCAGCTGCTGCTACACATACAAACAAGGTGTCATGTAAGAAAGTGCATCACCGCAGGTTATTCGCTATAATCGGTCGGTCAGGTCGGCTACCTAGTGGGGCTAGTGAATCAGCATAGAACTGCTATTTATAGGAAGTGTCCTAAGCAATCCTATGATCTCCTCACTCACCAGATTGTCTAGATGTAGCAATGCTTTACGATCTAATACTGTCATTTTGCAGACCTCTAATTCAGTGTTTAACTTTACTACATCCTTCTTTACTACATCCTCCTGCTGTAGAACCCAAAGCACTTTAAGGCTAGTAGCTGATGGCCGGATGTTGTCCTTTAGGGAGTTATTGTAGAGAGCAGAGGCCATACTTCAGTTTATTACAACAAATATTACAGTTCCTGAAGAAGTAAAGAATCCCAGACCACAACACTAACACCACCGTCATTTTGGACGGTTAAAATGGCAAATAAAAAGGCTCCTAAACTCACAGAATGGACACAGAACATGTGATCAGAACCACCCAGACTAAACAGATGATGCAGAGTGTTTGATAAAATGATTTCCCATAAAGCAGTGTTTAAATGTCTGTTTATTTAACACTAAGATGCTGTTCAATTTTTTTACGGCTGGTCTTGATCAGTAGTTCTGGAGGCTTGTATTTTTATAGGAAAATCCGCAACTTTTTAGTCAACAATGTTGTATCAGCTGTAATCAGTTTCCATAGTAACTACAGGCTACAATGGCTTCCACTGGGAAAAAAATAATTTTGAACGTCTCATCAACAGCTAGAAGGCTAACTCTGTCTACAAAACAGAGAAACTTAGTTATTTCCTCTTTAGACGTCAAATTAAGATTCTCAAACATGATTTCAACAGGATGCAAAGTGAAGGACATGAATCTAAGGCCTTCAGCTGTAGATCTGATCTGATCTGTGAAAAAAAAGATGTTTTGTCATTTTGATGGTATTGATGATCAGACTAAAAGCTGGTTTAGCATTTTTAGGTTAAATGGCTCTGATCTATAATTATATTTGCTTCTTAAAGGACAAGAAGGACGTTAGGCCATCTGCAGTGCATAAATTCAGTTACAATATTGATCCTTTTTGTATCATTTCACAGATAACTCCTCAATAAAGCAAAGTGGAGGAAAAACACCTGACCCAGGTTCTGAAGATGAGAAACAAAGCTGAAACACCCTTCATCCATGTGTGTAACTGCTGTGAGTTGGTCCTCTATGGGAAAATGTTACAAACCTAAAAGCTGTTTAACTTGAAGATGACTATTAGAGATTAATCTGAGATTTCAAATGCTGATGGAGACCTAAGCAACAGTCTCCTGTAGGTGGACAGTTGTCTCTGTCTGAGCATAATGTTAAGGAAGCAGGAGGAACATCTGCTGACAGGAGAGAAACATGAAGGGATGAACTGGAACACTAAAGAACCTAAGCCTGCCTCACGCTAATCCTGCCTTATGGAGAAATATTCACTTCTTTGTCTTAATTTAAACAAAAGTTATTGCTGTTGTGTTGTTTTTCAGGTTTGTGTGTGTGTCTTATCATGAGTTGGAGAGATTCTTTTTTTTCATCTGTTAGTGTTTCTGCACCAAAGAGTCCATTTGCAAAACCTTTAAAAACATTTGCTTAAAAATTCTGCCACTATTATTTAATAAACTATGTCTTTTTGCTGCAACTTTATGGTCTAACAAAGTTCTGGTTATATAAATATATTAATGAGGTTTTTTTTATTAGTGAAGAAAATCAAACATTTATGCACTATTAGTGAATTATTTAAATGTGTGTTTTGTTTGGGATGTCGCTGCACGCCATGGCAGCTCAATTCACTGTATTACCACTAGAGGGCAGCACACTCCACTTGTGACAACTGAAGTCTGTTTTTCACATCATGTCTTGACTTGATGAATGAAGCAGATGAATGTAAAAAAAAAAAAGCTTAGAATTACATCTATAAATGATTAAAAATATAATAAAGAAAAAGAGATGTCATGTAAGGAAAATTTCTGCGTTGGATCTCAGTCAGTATCTTTCTGCAGAATTTCATCTTGACTGTAATTTGTATGAATAAAGTTATTGATTATCTCACTATATTTATTTTCTCCAGATCATAATTTTTCAACTTGATTTAACACTAGATGTCCCGGAGAATTTCAGTTTTCCTGCAAGCCCCACTCCCCTCTTCAAGTTTGTGTATTCACCCTACCTTGCTAACCGTCATTAGTGTAATGCAAATAACCTGTGATATGACCAGCCCTTTCTACATGAGACTGGATAAAGGCTGAAACAAACTGGCATCAGAACAAAGAGCATGTTCCAAGCACTTTTCATTACCTTCTTCTGCAACATCAGACCTTTTTGCAGGAATATATTGATAAGTCATCTCCTAAATCTTTTATTTAGGCAAAACCTATTGAACAACCAGATATCATACGGGTCCTAGTTCCCAAGTGAGCTGAGAAAAGGTAATAACCATGCTTTTCCAACAAGGCAAGGCAGAGCCTATTTATATTGTCTATTAATCAACAGACTCATTTATGTTGCAAAGCTTACTGTGAAAGAAAAACTTTTATTTCAGTTCTTAGGTTTTTATTTGTTGCCCTCTTGTGTTGGTCTCCTTTTTTTCCCAAGCTCCTTTCTAGACTCCTCTCTTCACACCTGCTCCCAATCAGCTCGTTAGTCCTCTCTTTATTTCATTCTCCCATAAATACTTTCCTTGTGCAGTTGCACAGTGCTGGTTCCTTGTCTAACTCTGTGTTACTTTAGTCTTACCCCGTCGTGATTTGTTTTCCCCTGATGTATCCATGGTTCTGGTTTTTTTAACTTTCTTTATGTTGGATTTTTGAATTCCTGCCTCAGTTGTTTGTGAACCACTCATTACATCAAAAAAAAAAAAACTCACCTCTGCCTCCCTGCCTCTACATTTGGTCTCCTCAAACCTCAACCAAACCCTACACAATTTCAGCTTAGAAAATTACAAACAGTATGATTTCAGTGTTGGAGTATCATTTATTTCACCCAAGGAAAAGCCCTACATATGAAGCTACGATTGTCCCATTTAGCAGTTCTCACAAACCCAAGGTGAGTCCTTCCTGCGTTTGTGACAGGTATACTTTGTGCAGTGCACACAATGCTCAGTGCTGTGGTTACTGCTGCAGAGATTGAGCACCTGGCCTGCTTATAATAATAATGAAAACATCTAAAAAAAAAATACAGTTTAGCACATTTTCCAAAAGTAAGAGTTATGTGAACTAGATGAGGTTATCTATAACAAGTTTGGTCACACTACAATGATCTATAGTGTAATTATTGCCTAATAAATGCTTACAATAACAATTGAAAAATCTCCAAAAATACAGTTTTGCCTATCTTCCCAAATTAAGAGTTGTAGTATGATCCAAATGAAGTTTTTTATGTATCCTACATGTTTGGTGGCACTACAATGATCCATAGTGTAGTCAATGCTCATTTTATACTTATGCTAATCATAAAATAGTGGTGATATTTGTCATTTAGGCTTTGGGAAATTCCTCAAAAAAGTATTATTTTCGAATCCATTAAATGTGGTATGAAAGACATGAGATGAGATACACATGAAATTAATTTAATAATAATCCACCTCTCCTTGGTGACGCTTTTGAATAATTCTCTCTGATTATTTTGCAACTTGCAGATGGTCCCTAAACATTTGCGGAGCAGCAAGCTCTGCATAGGGTCCAATGTAATTCTCCCAGCATGATAGCAGACTCGTTTTGAGGAAACTAGGGTTGTAGCTCACTGTCTGCCTTGCTCTAGTTGCCGAGAGGTGCCTATTTTGTAGAATAAATCATCAGCTGATAGTCAGCTGAAGTTATTAATATGTAAAAGCCGAATCTGTGAATATACAGTATTGCCAACTTTAATGCAGATAGATGACGATGCTGTCTCTCCTCCGCTACAGCACTGCCCTGAAATTACTTCAGTTATATTTGCACCCTACCAAACAGGGCAGATGGTCATTATTGTATAAATATTCTTGCTTTCTACAGTGTTCCAGCTCATGCAGCTATTTTCATCGCACAGATTCAGTTATCATCTGATCGCTGTGCTGGTGGCTCACAGCTGGAAATCATTTTCCTCTCTGTGTTGGCTTGACATACGGTGACCTAGTTATATTTAATTAGAAATATGCTTTTCCCCCCCTGCTCTCAGGTAAAACACTCAACAGAGAGGCTTTCTGGGAGCTAAAACCGAAACTACAAGGGGACGGAATGGTTCTCCAAGCAACCACAGCTCTTACCGAAGTTCATTTCGACATTCTGAAAAGGGATTCAGCGAATTGTGAAGTACTAAGTTGGGAGGACTGGCGGCAGGAATACATGGCTGTTATATAGTCAAGTATCAGTAAAATTATTATTAAGCTGAAGGGAAAAACTCCTTAACGTGGAAGTCTCTTACTCACGCTACCTTACGACGCTGAAAATGCTTGAGGCCTAGGGTAACCTCTGAAGCCAAACATCGTCCAGCTTTTTTTCTGTAATACCAGCGGAAATTCGAAGTTGTCAATCAGGGCTGAGCTGTCTCCCTGTTTCCAAGGCTCCAGGCCTCTCTTGCCCAGTTCACCATCGTGGAAGCACCTGCCTCCTCTTGCTCGCACCGCATCTTCCTTTTCTTCTTTGCTTAGTTACGTAGGACAGAGAGAATTTTCCCACAGCTCCATCTTGGGCTCATCCCCAGAAGGCTCTCATCCATAAGCCTTCTCCCAGGCCCTCTCTTTGGTCATCCCCGGTACCTTCTGGCTACAGCCAACGCTCCATTAATCTTTAATCTATGTTCCTCCAACGCGGGTTCTATCTTCGGCTCTAAGCGCCGGCTGACATAATCTTCTTTTCTCCTCACAAATTACTCCATAGACAAAATTTGCTGCGCAACTGCATCTCTTTCTGCTCATCTGCAGAGATTCATGGCTCCAGGCCATGCAATGCCTAGGCTCTCTCTGTCGTCTGCTCCAACAATCATCCATAACCCAGCTCAGCTCCTCCCATCTGCGTTGATGACCAACCCTGACTTTCTAGAGGTGAAATGTATTTTTTCCAAGGCTCGTTCCTTTCTGATTTTCTTTCCATACAATCGTGGAATGTCCCACTTTGATTTTTAAAGTTACTTTATTGTCCAAAAACCTACAAACAAAAGTACAGCAGTATTCAGAACAATATACTACAAATAAAAAATACAGTTAGCAAAATAAGTATTTGAACACCCTGCTGTTTTAGAAATCTGGAGGGGTTTGGAATTTTCATCATAAGTGCATTTCCACTGTGAGAGACATAATTTAAAAACAGAAAATCCAGAAATCTCAATATATGATTTTTGAAAACTATTTATTTGTAGGATACAGCTGCAAATAAGTATTTGAACCCCAATCTATCAGCTAGAATTCTGACTCTCACAGACCTGTCAGTCAGCCTTCAAAATGTCCATCTCCACTCCAGTTATTATTATAAATTAGATGTATGTGTTTGAGGTCGTTAGCTGCATAAAGACACCTGTCCACATCATTCAATCAATAAGAGTCCTACTACTAACATGGCCAAGACCAAAGAGCTGTCCAAAGACACTAGAGACTAAATTGTTTACCTCCACAAGGCTGTAAAAGGCAACAAGGAAATTTCTAAGCAGCTTGGTGAAAAAGGAGGAGGAGGCCAAAATCCCTCCTGCAGTAGTGTGTGGGGGGGTCTATATCATCTAGGAATCCTTACGTAATTAAACGTAAAAAAAAAAAAAAAAAAATGCTTGACTCAATTAATGTATATATTATATGGAACACTGACAGGGAGTGCTGTAGGATAAATAAAATTTACGAGTAAGAAAATATAAGATGTCTTTCAGCACGTTGATCTGTTATAAATTAGTTGGGTTTGCAGTTCTACTTCTCTTATTGATTGACTGGAGTTTAAATTAATGTGAATAAAAACAATGTTGGCAGAGCCCTGCTTAATTTAAGAAAAAAATATTTTATGGCCACAACAATATTAATGGAAAATTTAGCGGAAGGAAAGTGGAGAGATGATTGTAAGGCTTGAACTTTGCTTATAGTCAGCGCTTCAGTAACACAACTCACAATGCACAAATATTTGGAATATGTTTGACTTATGTTGGTGGATGGTTTCATAGGCCTCGCAGCAGTGGTGGAAAGTTACTGGTACATTTATTTGATTTCCATACTAAAGTATATTTTTTCAGTGTCTTTAATTGAGTATTTTTTGGGAGGATACTTAAAAGAATCAGCAATCAGCAGCTTTCGCCTGTTTTAGTGTAGATAGAATTAAGTTTTTTTTGTTCTTGTTAGGACTAGTTTCGTAGCCTAATATTAATTGAAGTAAGTACTGTGAATAAAATTATTATTTCGTACAACAAGCACGCACACACGCACGGACTAGAAAACAGCCAATTAGGAAGAGAGAAGGCGGAACTTGAGGCTGAACAACCAATGAGAGTGGAGCTAAACAGCACAGTTATTGATTTAAAGGACACAAAAACACCGGGCAGTAAGACTGAGAGGCAGCAGCAGCCACTCTACGCGGCAGAGCTGCAAGAGAAAAGCAATTGGCTCTGATTCCACCACACTGAATTGTAAATTATAAACATGATATTCAAATCGAATTATTGGTGGGGACAAATAGGTCGGTCCAAAATGTTGGTAGGGACATGTCCCTATGGTCCCTAAGCAAACCTACGCCAATGCGGTTGCTGGAACTAAGGAAATCTTGTTCCTCTGCTGCAGCTGGGTGGTCTGCTGCATACTACAGATTGAAGGGAGTTATATAAAAATTATATAAAAATTACGGCAATATAACTATCTAGTCATCTCTCTCTCTCTATAAATATCTATAGATAGATATTGAGGAAGGAGTCATCAGAGGAGGCGAGGGAGGTAATGGTGGTCCTGTAATCTGTGAGAATCTGAAGACCTTGCCACATACATCGGGGTTCGGAGTTGGAGAAGTGATCCTCCACGTTCCTTTCTGATGCCTACAGTGCAGCTCTGGCTGTGCATCCCCTGACCTGAAGGGGATGTTACGGGCCTTCAGCAGGAGGCAAACATCCTGGTTCATCCAGGGCTTCTGGTTGGGATCCAATTTTTATTCACAGCTGATCTGAGAAGTTGGTGGCTCCTTTGTTCTGAATCCAGGTCAGCTTTCAAAGCCTATTAAGGGAGCAACATAGCAACAAAAAGAAGACTTAGTCTTGGATTGGGCAGGACATTATTAGTTATGGAAATTTAAACGGTCAGCTGACTTTCTAACAAGAAAGTGTTTTAAAGCCCAAGAACCTGCAGATGTACATCATGCATGATATCTTCATCTGGATCCTTCAGTAACTGGAAACAAAAAACTGCTCTGCAGAAACAGGGCAGGTTGCCTGTACAAGAACGCTGACATCGCAAGGAAGGACTAGTTCCTAAAGAAGCAGCAGAAGATCCAATCCACGTGTGTAATGACCTCAGAAACCTGGACCCAATGATTAGACAGACAGTTCAGGACAGTGTACAACAAGCTTTATTTTGGAATCAATAACTCAGCGAGCAGCTGATCGTCAGCAGGGCGGATAACTGAATTCACTGCAGAGGTAGAAAACACAGGTCAGTGACTGAGAAATAGGACTAATGACAAGGAGCAAAGTTACTGACCTGGTTGAAAGTCCAGTCAGATCACAGATGATAGGGAGATAGTTAACAGCCGTAGCCGCTTCCAGCGCACAAAAAGATGAGCTGAAGTTAGCTGATGCCGAGAGAGCAACAGTGTCCTTTAGAGAATCCAAGCAGAGGTCAGAGAAACAGTCCAGGTTTGGTTACCAGCAGGAACCAGGAAAACAGTGCAAAAACCCCCAAATTTCCAAAACAGAAAACAGCTCAGGATCAGGATATCAGACAGACTTACTTGAGGACTAGAGTTACTCTCACAGCAGCTTGATTAATCTGGCACTGGTGGATAACAGGTGGATAAGATAAGTGGTAATGAGGAACAGGGCGGAGTTAAACAGGTGAATGGAATGAGCAATCAAGCCAGCCACCAGTGCCAGGATCATGACAACGTAGACGTAAACTGTAAGGTCTTCATCAAGCTGAATGGGACACCAGATGGGGCGAAGGTTTTGGCCATTCGGGACATCACAGAGCTGGATAAATATGACTAAACTCTTTGAGGAACATTTGGAGCACAGGTGATATCACGCACAACTCACTTTCACCAAGTCACAAGTTACAGGAACTGTTTCTTCATCCCTTATGGACACAACACTAACAGCTACAGCTGTTAGTGCCGATAACCTGGAACTGGAAATATTCAGCTACATGGATATAAAAGTTAAAAGTTAGGACATGGAAGAGAATTTGGATACAGATAACAACTTCTTCAATGAAATTGCTGATAACTGCTGCTTCTACACCACTGATCAATTCATCTGGACAGTTCAAGTAGATAATACGTTTTCTATCATAAGTTTATATGCAAACTTCCACAACATCAAAGACTGTGTGAACCAGTTTAAACAGCCATTCAGCATCATAACCATCTGTGAAACCTGGATCACTCATGAGAAATGGGCTGATTTAGAGCTGGTTGATTATGAGTTCAGTTACATCATTTAAGAAAGGAAAACTGGGGGAGGAGTAGCTGTGTATGTTGACAAAACTTAAAGTATAAAATAGTAGAAAACATGATCAGAGTCACTAAAGATGCATTTAAGTGTTAAAAAGTTGAAATATTTATGCAAAAGTCAAAAAATGTAATTGTTAGTTGTATATACAGAGCTCCTGGTTCCAATATGGAAATATTTAGAGAATGGTTCTAGCGAACATACACAGTTACTTCTTAGAAGGTTTTCTTCATCTGTGGGTATTTTAATATTGATCTACTTGACTCATATAATCATAAACCTACTGCAGCGTTCTATAATACCATGTTTTCAGTTTGAGCCTTTTTCCCACAATTACTACACCAATGATCACAATATAACAGTGCCACATTAATAGGTCATATATTTACTAATATCGTAGCTAACAATACATTAAATGGATTAAAAGTTCAACATATTGTTGATCATCTTTAAGTCTTTGTTATCAGTGAAAATTTCTATATAAAAGATAAGGATAAAAGTAATCCAGTTTAACAGATAAATCACTCAAATCTTTCAAAGAGGACTTATTGAAATGTAACTGGGAGTCTGTTTTGCAAGAAGATAAATGTTGATATAGCATATGATAATTTTTGGAATATCTTTAAAGTATTATACGGTAAAAACTGTCCATTAATTATGTTCTCTCATAAAAACAAATACACAGAATCTCCGTGGATCACAAAGGGTTTACAAAATACCTGCAAAAAAGAACAAACTATATAGAGATGTCATAAATAGGTCTTTGGAGGTAGACTTGAGAAAATATCGAGGAGGAAAAAAATGAAATTTCCGCAGTTTTTTGTAAAAAAGTCTTTTGAGGACATAAATTACGTTGTTCATAATTTCAATAAATATTTTGTGAGGGTGGGACACAAACTGGCTCCTGCAACAACTGGAGCTTTAAAAGAAATATTAATCACAAGAAATCCTTATTCCTTTTAACGCAATGTTTTTGTCACTCATCCTTCAGTTTTCCTGAATTTTCCACAAACCTGGTATTAAATGTTCAGTGGAAACGTTTTCCATGATTGTCAGTTTCACTATAAACAGATAAGAGGCAGGATTTTAATTTTACAAGCAACGTTACTTGAGAATAACATCCATTCAAACATTTTTATATGGTTTAAACAAAAATAAACCATTTCTAAAATGTAGCATTTGTTGTATTCTGTAACACTTGTCATTTAGATTTTTGATAGTTGTTACTAACTTTTCTGTTTCAGTTTAATCAATAAAATTACCCTGAATAAGAAAATCAGCAACTATTTATTCTGGCAAGCTTTATTATTGGATAGGTGTGTAAATCACTAACTGTATAATGGTGCAATACCATATAAATTATTATGGCTGACGATAAAATGTTTGCTGATATCACAGTGTTTCACCGTACAATATTAATAAAATTCAATAAGACGTCTGCAAGATTATTTACCCGTAAAGTGTTTCTCTAACCTGTTTCAAGACAAATTATACTGCATTATTTTCAAAATGTTTTTTTTTTTCTATCTGTTTAGCTTAAAAAAGAGAAGTCATCCAGTATTGGAAGGTTTTATAGACTAGACTTTCCCCTTTTTAGTAGAGGATGGATGATAGTGAAGATGGCTGCAGGGCTTCCAACTGTTTAGTTCTGAGGTGCATTGTGTCAATCACATTATCTGTTAAGACATGTTGAATCCTGTCTGCAGGTAAATAAGGTACCAGTGAATCCTATATTTCAAACAAAATCATTATGTAGAACTCCTGTCATCATATTGTGTACAAATCTGGATTTAAAATGGTGCATTTCTTAAGAAAGAACATACATTACGCGTATGCGTGCCTATGAGCAGACTCCCAACGTAGCCTTCCTTCAAAATGCATTATGTTCACACCAGACTGCCACAATCTGTTATTAAAATAAAATTTCCATATGATAATGAACCAACATGGCTTTCATATATTAAGAGAAATTGCCATGAAATAATTTAAAAAACCTCTCGACAAATGAAAAAAATATATTTTTCATCTGCTTTGTTTGTCTGTTGTTTTCAAATTAATAATTTGCAGCTGCTTTTTCTGTTTAAAGAAATGTCTCTCTGTACAGCCGTGCAATCAAAACTGTTGCCTGCCCCAATTTTTGCCATTTCTTTTTATTTTTGCACAGTGAGTTTGTCACTCCTCCTTCAGTTTTACTGATCTATCAACAAAGCTGGTATTAAATGTTCCGTGGAAACGTTTTCACCTAACCATCAGTTCCACTGTCAAAGGATAAGGGGAGGAATTTCTATTCCTTTGGACGGTTGTTTTTGCCAGCTGTGTCCTGAGTTCTGGTCTTCTGTCTGTGTTTGCCCACATACCCTAGAAATAATGAGAGGGAAAGGCTAAATAAATGTTGCTGAAAGTAATTGAGATAAAAGATTTTAAGAATCAGAGCTTTCATATTTTTTAGTGTTTCAGCTCCTCCTACCTATTTCGAAACCGATTATACTGCATTACTTTCAAAATATTTTTCATCATTTATCTGTTAAGCTTAAAACAGAGAATTCATCCAGTATTAGGAGGTTTTATAGACTAGACTTTCTTCCTTTTAGTAGATGAGGGATGATAGTGAAGATGGCTGCAGGGCTTCCAACTGTTCACATCTGAGGTGCACTGTGTAAATTCCTGGGAATTTTCTCTGTTAAGGTATGTTGAATCGTTAGTTTGAAATGAGGGAATGCAATACTTACTGGAGCTCTGCATTCTCAGAGTGCTTTTGTATTAGGACTATATCTTTAGCCATCCACATTCAATAAAATAACTAAAACAAAAGACAATAAAATCGAAAAAATGTTTCTAAGTATGAGCTAATTAGTTAGAATGGTTTTTTTTTAATAGGTTTTCTAAGTTGAAAAAGACCTTTAAAGAGAGGCAAGACTTTTGCATGGGCTCCAAATGGTTTAAGACAAGCATTTATTTGATTTTTTTTATATGGATTCAACAAGAAGGAAGTGTTTTTTTTTTCAGTGAAATATTTTACATTTATGCAACATATTCCCAGAGATACACAGTTATTAGTTAATTCACTTGCTGACATTTACTTTTGGAAAAAAAAGCGCCCTGTTACAATGAATAAGAAAATCAGCAACTATTTATTCTGGGAAGTTTTATTATTTGTTTGGTGTGTAAATCACTAACTATAATGGTGCAATACCATATAAATTATTATGGTTGACGATACAATGTTTTCTGTTATCACAGTGTTTCACCGTACAATATTAATTCAATAAGCCGTCTGCAATATTATTTACCCATAAATTGTTTCAGTTCCTCTAACCGGTTTCAAGACAAATTATACAGCATTATTTTCAAAATGTTTGTTGTTGTGTATCTGTTAAGCTTAAAACAGATAAGTCATCCAGTATTAGAA
>JAGKQL010000067.1:2659675-2671145 GCA_018398635.1 Cyprinodon brontotheroides | reverse complement strand
TGTAGGTTTTCACTTTACTAACTTTACTAAATTTGATGAGAACCTTCTTTCTCTTTAACACCAAACAATGGTAAATGTACACTTACCAGCTACTTTAGTGGTAACAGTCAGCAATGGATCACCTTCTGTCAATAAGACACCATAAACATGTGAGTTTTAGTTATAATAATTGAAAATTTTAATAACTTTCAATTAAATGTTGATGATCTTAACATTTATGGTTTATTTTCCCTCAATAATCATTAAACTAAATAGTAAATGTCAGGCTGTGCTGTCTTTGAGGGTTCCAACAAAGGACCAAACCAGGGAATAATTGATGGATTTGAGACGGCTGATAGAAATAAAGTGACATTAAATCCTCTTTAAATTGGCTCTATTGCATTTTCTGTGTCAGTCCTAAAACTTTAAGAGCATCTTTATATCCTGATCAACAAAAACATGTTTCTCTGAACACGGCAGTCTGTTGAAAAGGATGTCAGCCTGCTATGAAGAAGTAAGGGATGATTCCAGACTGTTGGACATTACTTTGTGTGAAATAGTGAAATAAAGTCTCAGTCACCTTTATCAGTGCTGGTTCCTATTTCTGTCTTATTCTTATTGAATTTTCCATTTGACCCTGAATTGTTCACTTCTGTAAAATAGGAAAAGTTAGATTTGTTAAAACAACAGAACCTTTTTAAGATTCCAGTTGCTGTTTGTAAAGCCTGCAGGAAAAAGCAGGGTTCAAACAAAGGACCAAACCAGGGAATAAATGATGGATTGGAGACGACTGGACTGATAGAAATAAAGTGACATTAAATCCTGTTTAATTTGCTTCTGATTACATTTTCTGTGTCAGTCCTAAAAATTTAGGAGCATTTTTACACCCTGATCAACAAAATCATGTTTCTCTGAACAAGGAAGTCTGTTGAACTTTTGGTTCAGGCTGATTTAGACGACTAGAAGAAATCTGCCTGCTTTGAAGAAACATGTGAAGAAATAACGGATCCAGACTGTTGGACGTTACTTTGTGTGAAACAGTGGAATAAAGACTTTAGTCACCTTTATCAGGGCTGGGTGCTGATTCTGTCACATCCTTATTTTTTCCATTTGACCCTGAATCGTTCGTCTCTGTAAAATAGGAAAAGTTAAATTTGTCAAAACAGCTATGCCTCTTTAAGTGCTCTTGTAACATTTGTATGAAAAGGCCTGTTTGTCTATAGAAAAAAAAAAGTCTTGATAATTTACCAAGGACAAAAAAAAAACTGTATTTCATAAAGCAGGCACTATAAATTGTTGTAATATAATTTTACAATTTTTAACTAAGCATATTAAGCCCCTCATGTAATAGAAAGATCCTCTTCACACGTGAAAACTCTGGTTTGAAGAAAATGAAGTTAATCATTTGATCAATAAGGTCAATCAACATTAGAAATATTCATTCATTAGTACCTTGCATTCCTAAATACGATAATAACTCATCAGTAAAGATGTAAGTTTAGAGGCTAGAAAGCTGAGCCTGAGTTGTTTTACAGATGTTTTCCTGCGGATTGCGTTCATTTATCTAACACACATTATAAAAGTTTTTGGTTATTTTTTCTCATTCCCTCAAACATTAAAACATTTGTTAATTCAAGAAAGACCACAGAATGAAACTGAAGGAGCAACCTGAAACAAAAAAAAAATCGAATTTAGCGTTATCTTTTTAGCTCAATCTCACCTTGGTTTTTCTCTTTATCAGCAGAACCTTTAGTCTGACTGGATCCTGGCTCCTCTTTGGGTTCTACTGTTTTCTCTTCAGCTGCTGAAACATATCAGTTTAGTCTTCAGTGAGAGTATTCATCAATACATCAGATGGTTTTATGAAAGTTAAAGATGGTTCTCACAAATCTTTTTAGCTTAATCTCACCTTCTTTATTCTCCGTAGCAGCAGAATCTGCAGTATCAGTGGATCCTGGTTTCTTATCGGTTTCTCCTGTTTTCTCTTCAGCTGCTGAAACATATCAGTATTATATTTTACGTGAGATTAATCATAAAACCAATGTAAGGCATCCCATGATGATAATATATTCATGGGTTCATGCTCAGTGGAGGATACTTCACAAGAAGCTGAGATAAGTGAGATTATGAATCAGAATGAAGAGGGTGCAAAGTACTAAAAGAGAAAAAACTGTAAACTGTCCTCTGAACATAAATCAATGGGGAGGTGGAGCTGCATGTGTTAAAAGTCCCCCCCCCAATGTGTTTTTAAAACCGTGTTTCTCCAAAGGATCATAGATGTTCAGCCTGAATAAGACCAGGAACAGAAACAAAGATCAGAATGAAATGAACCCATCAGATCCTCCACTGATCTGAGAAATGGGCTGTTGTAGGTTTGTGATCATTTGTCATACACACATTATAATAGTTATGTTTTTTTTTTTCTAATTTACTCAAACTTTTAAACATTTGTTAATTCAAGAAAAACCACAGAATGAAACTGAAGGAGCAACCTGAAACACAACTATGAAACTCAAGAGTTATGTTAACTATTTAGCTTAATCTAACCTTCTTTATTCTTCGTCTCAGCAGAACCTTCATTCTGACTGGATCCTGGCTCCTGTTTGGTTTTTACTGTTTTCTCCTCAGCTGGTGAAACATATCAGTTTAGTCTTCAGTAAGAGAATTCATCAATACATCAGGGGGGTTTATGAAAGTTACAAGTTCTTTAAAATTTATCTGAAAATTACATGGAAATTAACTGAAATAAGAAAATTTTATTTGTATTTTTGAGTATTTCAAGGTAAAGTGGAGGATTTTTGTGAATTTCTGATAAGACTCACTCTCTCCAGTTTAAAAAAATGCACACGCACAACCCTGTAGCTGCTCCTGAGAGTGAACGCCTATTAGACATGTGAGAGAATGCATGAGCCAATTTCTCCTCATGTCTCCAATACATTTTAACTGTTTCTCTGCCTTTATATACCTGCTTCACTTTCCACTTGCTGCCAGAACAGAATCTAATCACTCTGCCTCCATGTCTCCTCAGAGGTTTGTTGCTCTGCCTGTTCCTGTAGTTCAACCTTATTGGAAACGCTGCAGCTTCCAGCTACATCCTATCTCAGTGCTGTTCCACGCCTCGTCTGAATTTCTAGCAGCTCTAAGCTGCGTCCTCTTCACAGAAAACTCAGGTTTTAAGAAAATCAATATTTGATCGATTGTCGATCAATAAGGTCAATCAACATTAGAAATATTCATTCATTAATACCTTACAGGAGAATATCACTTTTAAATTTTTTACACTTTAGCCCATTTTCTGTAGTGTCCAGGATGAAATCGAATGATCGACACCAAAATTTTGACAATTGTGAGTTCTGTTCTCTGCTATTTGGCTCGTGCAGAATCCCCCCTGGCTGCTTCTAGAATGGCTTCCATTGTGCATGTCCCATAATGTCCTTAAACAACCTTAAACGCTCTCTCTTTTTAAAATATGCTACCTCAATCGGTCGTCAGCGCTGTTCAATGACGCTCCAAAAAAAGTTTCGTAAAGAAAAACCGCTCCTGTAGTAGTTTTCATTTTAGCATTTTGTAAATCCCATTGAGTTCTTTTGGAATACATCAATATTCCCCTATAAACTGCCACCTCGCTCTAATCTGAAATGGGGCACTGTTTAGACCACCAGTTGTAGTCTTTCGCTTCTACTCTGTGTACTCTCAACGTCCGATATACCCTCAAGAATCCACCTTCGTGATTCCATTTTCAGAGTTTTTTAAAGTGTTTTACAGAGACGCTAGCACCTCTATCGGCCGAGTACACAGAGTGAAGCAGAAACACTTGGGCCTTGCTAAAAGACTTCCTCACAACTGCTTAAATAGGCCCTTACTTCCGCTTCCTCCGTGGCGGAGGGATATTGACTATTCCCAACAGAACTCAATGGGATTTTACAAAATGCTAAATAAAAACACTACAGGAACGTTTCTTTCTTTACGAACTTTTTTTTGAACGTCATTGAACAGCGCTGACGACCCGGTGAGTAGCATATTTTAAAAAAGAACGTTTAAGGTTGTTTTAAGGACATTATCGGACATGCTCTATGCTAGCCATTCTAAAGCAGCCAGGGGTTGATTCTAAATGAGCCAAAAAGCAGAGACAGGAGCAATTGTCAAAATTTTGGTGTCGCATCATTCGATTTCATCCTGACACTACAGAAAATGGGCTGTAAGGTTAAAACCGAAATTTTCCTCATAAACATCTCAGCATTCTCAACTTATCAGTAAACATGTAAGTTTAGAGGCTAGAAAGCGGAACCTGAGTTGTTTTACAGATGTTTTACTTCAGCTTTGTTAAGGTATCACTGAAAAAATTAGCTGCTGGAGTTTTTTCACATTTCAAACTGGAAGATTTTCTTGAATGTCACTGATTGTGATCATTTATCTAACACACATTATAATAGTTTTTGGTTATTTTTTCTCATTCACTCAAACATTAAAACATTTGTTAATTCAAGAAAGACCACAGGATGAAACTGAAGGAGCAACCTGAAACACAACAATGAAACTTAGTGTTATATCTTTGTAGCTCAATCTCACCTTCGTTTTTCTCTTCATCAGTGTAACCTGCAGGCTCACTGGATCCTGGCTCCTTTTTGGTTTCTTCTAGTTTCTTCCCAACTGGTTAAACATATCAGTTTAGTCTTTAGTGAGAGTAGTCATCAATACATCAGGTGGGTTTATGAAAGTTAATGATGGTTCTCACAACAATGAAACTTAAGAGTTAAATCTTTTTAGCTTAATCTCACCGTCTTTATTCTCCGTAGCAGCAGAATCTGCAGTTTCACTGGATCCTGGTTTCTCTTTGGTTTCTTCTGTTTTCTCCTCAGGTGCTGAAACATATCAGTATGACATTTTATGTGAGATTAAACATAAAACCAATGTAAGGCATCCAGTGATGATAATATATTCATGGGTTCATGCTCAGTGTAGGATACTTTACAAGAAGCTGAGATAAGTGAGATAATGAGTCAGAATAAGGAGGGTGCAAAGTACTGAATAAAAAAGAAAAAAAAAAACTTTACTGTAAACTGCCCTCTGAACATATTGTCTATTGCTGTAATGAATCAATGGGTAGGTGGAGATGCTTGTGTTAAAAAGCTCCCCTCCAACATGTTTCTAAAACCATGTTCCTCCAAATGGTCATAGATGTTCAGCCTGAATGAGACCAGGAACAAAAACAAAGATCAGAATGAAATGAACCCATCAGATCCTCCACTGATCTGAGAAATGGGCTGTTGTAGGTTTGTGATCATTTGTGATGTTTTTTATTAAAATAAAGTTAATGAATTAATTTAACATAGTGACTGCATTATCTGCATCTCAATTATTTAATGAAAAATTAAATTAATTAAGTTGGAGCCGGGGATACGGACTGAGGCACAACCAGAGAAAGGGGACAGAGACAGTACTGCGGCTGGTGATTTTGAAATTAAAATCATATCCAAAGTTGATTCCTCATTAAGATAAGCCAAAGTTGTTCAAAAGGGTATGTAAGAAAATATATTTTCTTTAGTTTTGTGAAATATAAGTGCCGTTGACAGCTTTGAGGATCAAAAGTTAAGCTAATCTTTAACTGTGTTCATTAAAATCCATCGAGAGTTTGTGTGCTTGGTCTGTAATAATAAGCCATCAGAAGATTGGTAACACTGTGGTCATAAGGTCCGGCCAGGTCAAGATCCGCAGTTGCAATTGCACCAATTCAAACAGAAAAAGAACATCGACAAATTCCGGTTCGCCAAATTAAAATAATATAGTGCAGCAACAGATCGGGTGACTAGAAATTATAGCACAATTCTTATATATAAATATAAAAAAAAAAAAAAACTAACACCGCTTATTTAAATGAAATCTGATCCAAACTCATTGGTTATTCACCAACGAGAAAGAGGAGATTTCTCATCTCCATCGAAATATTTATTCTTTATAACGAGGGACTTAAACTTTAATGAAATCCATTCAAAAGAAACTTCTTATTACAGGAAATGAAAAGAGATGCTGAGTTTGGAAGTAGTGAACAAGTTCATTAAAAAAAAAGTTTTGAATGATCACTTATCCCCGTTACAGGCTTCCCAAAATATATATATATATATATATATTTGGGCAGAAACTAATGGCGGGCTATAGCATATGCTGGATGGATGGTGGGATTTTTTTAATATGTCATAAATTAAATTGAGCGCTCAGGGTTTATACAGGAGCCGAGCTGACTCTAATTGTAATGGCTATTTAAACTAACTATTAGAAATTGCATTTTAATACCAACTCAACAAGAACCATGTACACCAAGTTATTAGTGTACATGGCGAAGCGCCTGGAAAGGAGCTGTAAGCGAGAGTTCCATGACTCACTGTATGTATGTAAGAACACACACACATATATACGTATATCACGATATATACATCCTCTAGCTTTTTCTCCGCCCTGGAGCGATATAGCTATATCCTGACTAGGTATTGTTTTTATAAGCATTTTTTATTAAAGAATTATAAAGGATCTGCATTAATACATATTAGAACATAATTTAGTGCCAATGGCGGCCTTGATTTAAAAAAAAAAAGAATGATTTTTTAATTATTTTTATTGGATCCGCTGAAACTCTGGTTCATCTCGGCGCGATGCTCTGTACGATCCTCAAGAAACTTAGAGCTGCAGGGGCTGGAACTCCAGTGTGGAGGATGGCTGGCGCTATTAGGCTTTATTGTCTGGAGCGGATTTTGGATTGCAAACTCACAGGACGCTGATGGGCTTAATTTTGCATCGAACAAGACGGTAACTCAAAGAAGAGATGCTAGCGTAAATATATATGTTCCGATACTGCTCGTTGTTAAAAGCAGCCTAGCCTAAGCTACCGGCTAATGAGCAGCCTAAGCTATTAGCCTATCTAGCCTAGCCTTGCAAGAACACTTTTACATAAAGTGTATTTTTTAATGATTACAGGAGGAGCAAGTATGCCAGATCTTAACAAGCTCGGAGACTAATTGCAGGCATGCTATGAACCGGAGCAAGGGTAAGATTTAAAGAATCGCCGCTTTCATTACTGCGGTAAAAGGCAACCGGATCACCAGATAGAGCACCGATCATAGCTTTACATTTGTTTTCACAGACTTCACTGTCGCCTCCCACAATGAGGCGGTGACCTCCGCTCTCCGGAGCGCATAATCAGCAAGTCCAGATTACACAACGATGTTGATAAAGACGATATTGTGTGTAAAGTGACTTGTTTTAATGTTTTTCTCCTTCCTTAGAAGCTTCGTGGACTTCAGGTGCTTGCGTTTTTATTTATGTTCCACTCTCATTTAAGTGTTTTCTAGCTGCACTGTAAGACGTATTTTCGAGACGGTACTCGCAGGAGCTTCAGATATCAGAGCTTTCCAGCCACACACTGCGTGCGGAGCGCGAGGCAATCTGCTGGGAGTCGGGCTAGAAGAAAGAGGGTAAGACTTACGGCGGTGACTATTTTTATGTGTGCATTAATAGAGTTTTTGCGTAGGGTCCATAATGCGAAAAGCGCTGATTCATTGTTTTTTTTTTCAGCAGCTGAAAGCGGCAGATGCTAATAACTGATGTCGAGATGGAACTCGTAAGCGCCTTCCTGGAAGGCGGTATTTGGATGGATTGTAATGCAATGCCGTATATTGTAGGGATCTCGATCTGAACTCTAATGTTGCTGCAGTCCCGTTGTAGCCGGTTAAATTTGATCTGGGCCACGCACAGTAGGCAGTCTGTACATCGGACCTGCCTCGGAGGGCGCTGCCGCCAGTTACCTCCAACCCCGAGGAAGCAAGCGGACGGTTCCGCGGACTTGTTAATTTGAACGCATGTGTTTGGATGCAGCGTTGTATATAGTTGTGTGTGTTTTAATAAAAGCTCTTTCTTTGCATAAACAGCTTCCTGCAAATGTTCATTTCGCTGTATAAATTCATTCGCTGTTGTCCTTGATGGTAGCATAATAATTGTGTAGTAGTGTAGGATAACATAAATACACACCATATGAATGAATAAATATAGCGAATGGAATAAATATTGATATATATGAATAAATATATATATGTAAATATATATATATGCCAACCAATCACGTGCGACTTTGCGGATTTACTTGTTTTAAAAAGCAGAGAAATGGTTTAAGTCAATACTCAGTAAGAAAATTAAAGCCTCGGCGTGGCTACGTGTGGTTTTGCTGCTGCCAATCACGCAGCGATTTCACTTTTTTGAGCTAGTGGTTTCAGCCAATACTGAGAAGGTTATTATTCAAGCCAGACCTGGCCAGCAGCGCTGGTTTGCTGCATTCATATATATATGCTAGTGGGGCCATTAGTACAGCTGATGGCTCTCCATACGCCTCGTCCGTGATGCGTTTTCGGCCAATTTTGTTGTGGCCGCGACAAACGCGGACAAGCAACGGGTTGCAAATTGGCGGAAACTGACTGGCGAAAATCAGAGCAGATTCTCGCGGAGTTTACGGGGGTTCACGGGGGCCGAAACTCTCACTTTTCATGCAGTGTATGATAATAACTCATCAGTAAACATGTAAGTTTAGAGGCTAGAAAGCTGAGCTTGAGTTGTTTTACAGATTATTTACTTCAGCTTTGTTAAGGTATCACTGAGAAATGTGCTGTTGGAGTTTTTTCACATTTCAAACTGGAAGATTTTCTTGAATGTCACTGATCATGATCATTTATCTAACACACATTATAAAAGTTTTTGGTTATTTTTTCTCATTCACTCAAACATTAAAACATTTGTTAATTCAAGAAAGACCACAGAATGAAACTGAAGGAGCAATCTGAAACACAACAATGAAACTTAGTGTAAAATCTTTGTAGCTCAATCTCACCTTGGTTTTTCTCTTTATCAGCAGAACCTTTAGTCTGACTGGATTCTGGCTCCTCTTTGGTTTCTTCTGGTTTCTCCCCAGCTGGTGAAACATATCAGTTTAGTCTTCAGTGAGAGTATTCATCAATACATCAGGGGGCTTTATGAAAGTTAAAGATGGTTCTCACAACAATAAAACTTAGAGTTTAATCTTTTTAGCGTAATCTCACCTTCTTTATTCTCCATAGCAGCAGAATCTGCAGCATCACTGGATCCTGGTTTCTGTTTGGTTTCTCCTGTTTCCTCTTCAGCTGCTGAAACATATGAGTAAAAATGTTCACTACGATTAAACATAAAACAAACGTAACGCATCCAGTGATGATAATATATTCATGGGTTCATGCTCAGTGGAGGATACTTCACAAGAAGCTGAGATAAGTGAGATTATGAGTCAGAATGAGGAGGGGGCAAAGAACTAAAAGAGAGAAAACGTTACTGTAAACTATCCTCTGGACATATTGTCTAATGAATCAATGGGGAGGTGGAGCAGCATGTGTTAAAAAGCCTCCCCCCCAACATGTTTCTAAAACCATGTTTCTCCAAATGTTCATAGATGTTCAGCCTGAATAAGACCAGGAACAAAAACAAAGATCAGAATGAAATGAACCCATCAGATCCTCCACTGATCTGAGGTCTGTCCTCAGGTCTGCAGTTCTGCTCTGGTTCTCCTTGGTTCTCCCTGAATGGTTCTAGTGCTGAATTCTGATCCTGCTCTAGAAAACAATCACTGTGTTGTAGGTTTTCACTTTACTAACTTTAGTAAATTTGATGAGAACCTTCTTTCTATTTATCACCAAACAATGGTAAATGTACACTTACCAGCTACTTTAGTGGTAACAGTCAGCAATGGATCAACTTCTGTCAATAAGACACCATAAACATGTGAGTTTTAGTTATAATAATTGAACATTTTAATAACTTTCAATTAGAATGTTGATGATCTTAATATTTATGGTTTATTTTCCCTCAATAATCATGAAACTAAACAGTAAATGTCAGGCTGTGCTGTCTTTGAGGGTTCAAACAAAGGACCAAACCAGGGAATAAATGATGGATTTGATCATTTGACTGATAGAAATAAAGTGACATTAAATCCTCTTTAAATTGCTTCTGATTACATTTTCTGTGTCAGTCCTAAAAATTTAGAGAGCATTTTTATAACCTGATCAACAAAAACATGTTTCTCTGAACAAGGCAGTCTGTTGAAAAGGATGTCAGCCTGCTATGAAGAAGTAAGGGATGATTCCAGACTGTTGGACATTACTTTGTGTGAAATAGTGAAATAAAGTCTAAGTCTCCTTTATCAGTGCTGGTTCCTATTTCTGTCTTATCCTTATTGAATTTTCCATTTGACCCTGAATTGTTTTTTGCTATAAAAGAGGAAAAGTTAGATTAGTTAAAACAACAGAACCTCTTTAAGCTCCCAGTTGCTGTTTGTAAAGCCTGCAGGAAAAAAAGCTGTTTATATTAACTTGATTTACTAAGAACAAAACAACTAAAATTACATGTTAAAATTAGCTTTCTATTAAAATGACTGTAAATCAATGAGAAGATGGTTCTCACAACAATGAAACTTAGAGTTAAATCTTTTTAGTTTAATCTCACCTTCTTTATTCTCCATATCAACAGAACCTGCAGTATCACTGGATCCCGGTTTCTTTTTGGTTTCTTCTGTTTCCTCTTCAGCTACTGAAACATATCAGTATAACATTTTACGTGAGATTAAACATAAAATCAATGGAAGGCATCCAGTGATGATAATATATTCATGGGTTCATGCTCAGTGGAGGATACTTCATTACATTTATGTCTTGAAGACAAAAAAAAAACATGAAGCCTCCACTGTTGAATGCAGAAGAAACAGAAGTTATTCTCTTTAGACCAGAGTCTCTAAAAATAATCTGATTATTCAGTTACTTCATCTTGATGGGATTAAATAGATTAGATCGAATGAAAGATGTAGGTTTATATATTTTTATCACTAACAAAGTGATAAACTCTGCTTAAAAAAACTGCCCTCTGAAAATACTGTATAGTAGGTCTCACTATCTTTATATACATTTGATCAGTGTTGTTATCATGAAATATATGTATAAACACAATATTCTGACACTCTGATTTACTCAGATTTTTTGGGACAGACATCAGATGATTAGATCCAGTTCTACTGAGTCATAAACAAATATCACCTTTCAGGAACTTTAGAGATAGACAGATCTAGTTTCTACACAGAAATATAAAGTTAATTCTATCCATTCATGCTGGTAGATTCTAGAGTAAATTTAAATGCATTTAATCGGATTGTTAATATAAAAGGGCAAGGTCTACTTCAGCTTATTAAGCCATCTGGTCAAATGTTTTCTATGGAGGAAATCGAGATGATTGATTTATCTGTTGGTTAAATGATAGGTTATCTAAATTCTTCTAAAATGACCCAATCTCAACAACTGTGATGGTTAAAACTTGAACACAGTCTGATGTTGCTACAAGAAAATGATCCTAAACACACATCCAACATTGATCCACATGTTGTATCATCATCATCATCATCATCATCCACCACCACAACAACCTCACACACATT
>JAGKQL010000067.1:2621404-2651316 GCA_018398635.1 Cyprinodon brontotheroides | reverse complement strand
TCTATCTATCTATCTATCTATCTATCTATCTATCTATCTATCTATCTCATGAAAAGGCGCGCACGAGTCCTATCATGAATAAAAGGTTCATTGTGCGACCTGAGTAACGTGCAGTAACGGAATGTCAGCAATGGTAACTGCGTTATAGTTACAGTCAAAGTAATTAGTTAGATTACTCATTTCTAAAAAAAAGGTAACGGCGTTAGTAACGCCGTTACCTTTTTTTAAGCTAAAAACGGAAGAGTTTTTAGCCTAAACTACCAAAGATCATCTGCTGATTGATGCAAAGTCCTAAATATCCCGTTTTCAGCTAAATAAAATACATTTCATCATTAATTCAAATATTAAGAAAGCAGACATGAAGCCTCAATTAAGGAACAAACTGCTGCCTTCAGGCCTGCTGTGCTTCTAATGAAAGACTATTTTCCTTTTACAACAAACTGAAATTGATTTGGAAGATTACCCCGATAATTAGAGTCATTTTCATTTTGGTATAATACAGATAATGAAAGCTGTAGTCAGAAAGGACATGGCACAATGTCACCATTACAGCCTCTTTCTAATATATATATATACGTGCTACCTCAAAACACATGCATCCACAGGGCCAGCGTAAAAATAATTTGAGTTGACTCTTTTCTTTTATTGCGGTCGAGCTGCTGGAACACCATTTGTTCTTCCTGATGGCCTTCGGCTCCGTCTGGACAAAACAAGGGCACTGGACGCTGCCTTCTACGCCGTATGAGGTGCCTTGCTGTCTGACATCATGGGTCAGATAATGAATAAACAACTGACTTCCTCCTTCGTCTTACACAAAATAAATATCTGATTTCAGACGAGCAACATCCAACGTCTCTTACTGCTGAAATATTAATTTTTAAAATCAAAATAAAAGCAATAAAACAAAAGGCTGTCTATATATTCCCGATGGACTGCAGTTGTGGACTTTGACTAGGACATTTTATAGTATAAAAAATGCTTTTAGCTGAGAGTGCAGCTGTGTACTTTCAGATATGTGCTAAAAACTAAAGCACAATGCTGCCAACACCGTGTTTCACCATGAAGATGGTGTGTTTAGGGGTGCGTGTTGCTTCCATCCGAACTGCATTTATCCTGACATAACCCGGATGTAGAATGCTTTAATAATCTGATGGTAGGTTGCACTGGATTTCATCTAGGGGAATTAAATCAGCAAGATAACTTTTGAACAATGTATCATTTTGGTTCCTCTTTATAAAAAATGCACCATCGGGTGTTAGTCTTTTCCAGTGGATCTCAATTATGTGCAGTAAAATTAATGGTTTTATGTGAAAAATTCTGTTAAAAAATGTGTGGAAAAATGATAAAGTTCATGCTCCAGAGTAGAAACTGCTGATGATTAGTTAATTAAAGTATTTGATCACCATCTGGGTTTCATAATTCCCATCCAAACAGTACGACTGGCTTAGTTTGTATTAAATACGCAGGGAGACAAAGTTACACGGCATTACTGAGTACTAAGCACTGCAAGCAGAGGTTTAGAGTTTATCTGACCCAGATTTTAAAAGCTGCCCTACCTTCCTGGGTTTTTTTTTTACTGGCAAAAGCCAGTTTTGAATTTATAATAACGAGAAAATATAAAACATCTAAAGCAAATCTAAAAAAAAAAGATAAACTCAAATACCACATCAAGAAACAATTATTTTAGTAAAGACTATGCTTTAAAAATGCCTCAATTGATTGTTAATCTCCAGGGTGAAATATCAGCTTGACCGAGCGCAGTTACATCACAGAACCTCAAGAGTCACTGCAGCGACGTTCACCAACAGGAATAACAAAATAGAGGTTAAGTGAGATCATGTACGATGTCTAAATATATTTGTCGTCAGGGCAGACCTGATGCTGACAGAGCTTGTCCTACAGTAGGTGGACCAATCGGCGACAAACTGCTCTTAGCGTTGAGTAAATTATGCATGTGGGAAGTAGTAGAAAGAGGACAAACCAACTGTGCATATGCAGCAAATTTCACAATCAGGCAGTTTTGAAGCAGATCAGAAGTGATGTAGAGGAGGGATGTGTAAGAGGAGGGTTTATATGAGAGCAAGTCAAGACGTGTGTGTGTGGTGGGTTTTATAAAAATAGCTCTCCTCTTCCAGGCACGAACAACTGCTGATGTCATACGATGTTTCCTTTTTTGTCTTTTTTTTCCTGTTTCCAGCGGAAGCTTTTTGTCCATAATATCCTTTAGGAATTGCTCACATTAAGCCCAATAACATGACTATATTTGTCTTTGTGTGATAAACCGACAACTACAGCAAAATAATGCCAAAACATATTTCTTTTAATAAACCAAGGTTTGAAGTCTATATGTAATAAGCCCTTGTAGATCAGTTAAACTGAATGGATGTGAAAAATACTCTGATCAAAACAGGAGTGAAAGCCAATATTCTCCTGTTTTTCCTCCAAGATCAGGACTTAAACACTGGAAAAAATTGAAATCTAGATAATTCATTTTTTCTTTGTTTTTGATAGGTAAAAGTTCATAATTCATTTAGTTCATAGCCAATGGAACAAAACAATTTACACTTGAAATGAGAAAACACAATAGCATTGTCTTTTAATGCTTTGTTGCAAGTGCAGCTGCATATTATCTAATTATCTTATTTCAAGGTGCAAATTGTATTTTAATAATTTTTTCCATTTGTAAAAAAACCCTACTCATTCCACTGGCAAACTATCTAATTGACATATTAAAGTTTTTCTGATTCTGATTCCTGGTTGATGGACAGGTGTTGTGGAACGTAAAACAGATTGAAAGAGCTCCTGTGTTGAATGTGAGCATTGATGACTGAAAGACATCTTCTGCCTCCATTTATCTGTTTACTACAGTGTGTTGATTTCATGTTAATGAGTATTTAAAGAACATTTCCAATTAGTGGGGGAAAAATTGCAGGGGAATATAAAAATAATCAACTAACCATGCAGATCCTGCATGCCAGTACCTCCATTACCCCCTAGGGGTTGGCGGATCCCCTGTTGAAGACCTCTCCTTTAAAGGGTTTGGGTTTGACCAACTGGAGGGACCAGGCTGAGTGTAGGAATTTTAAAAAGTGCGGATTTTTACTGACTGTCCCGGCCGGGCAAACTTGTTGCTATCATCCTCACCGACACTCACCTGGTCATAAACCTGTTTAGAAGTTAAGCTTCCCATGCTGCTGTGGCTTCAACGCTTGCATTTTGTTTTTGATGACGCCATACGCTGTAGAAGGCTGCCAATACGCATACACTGGTAGCTGCTGCCGCCAGATTGGGTGTTTTTCCCGCTACATATTGGGGGCCTGTTTACCGTTTGATGGATTTAGCCGGGGTTTCGCCTGGAGGGCTTTATAGAAATCTGGCAACCTATTGAGCGGAGTTGAACTGAGGAGAGCGCAAGCGTGCGTTCATCAGACACTTAGAATGAGAGCGGAGAGTTCACAATAACGTTCATCAGGCAATAATGCGAGTGCACGTTCAGTTCACGTTAAGCCCAAAATATGAACAGGAGTTCATGGCAGAACTTTTTGTTCACGATGAGCCGCTCCGAGAGCACAACTACTGCCAATGGAACAAAACAATTTACACTTGAAATAAGAAAACACAATTGCATTGTCTTTTTCAAGTGCAAGTGATTGTATCTAATTATCTTATTTCAAGAGTAAAAATACTCATTCCACTGGCAAACTATCTAATTGACCTACTCAAATTAAAGGTAAATACACCTAATTTAGGAAATTTCAACTTATTTCTAGATTGTTTTTCCAGTTGCATACAAAAGTCTAAGCGATTACCAGTTTTTGCTGCAGGCTGGCTAAATGGGACAACGTGCTATTCCCTCCCAAAAAAACAGGGCAGGAAAGCTAAAAAGTAAGACTTGTTAATCCTATTGTAATTTCTGTCATTTAGCCCTACATTGGATCAACATAATTGTGCATTCTCGTATCCAATATAATCTCTAGATGCTTGTAATAATTGTATTGATTTGCTTTGGTTTGCCAGATTACCGTTGCTCCTTCAAGGCAACCACACAGTTAAAAGTGGGATGAGAAATGCATAATGATTTTACTTACACTCTGTAAATATCTGCACACATTAGATGATCATATACTCATTAGTAACGATGAATACTCTTCTCACAACACTTTCAAACAGAGAAGGCTTCATCTATTATGAAACTGGGCAGGCCTATTTTTAAACTAACGGTGCTAGCAGCAGTTATTATTATGGCTAGAAGCTGACACATTTTTGAAGCACATTGACATCAGAGGGTTTAGACACCGTCTTGATGCTGTGTGAGCCTAACAGGGGCAGAGAGACGCTCACTGGAAAATTTTACAGTTTCTAAGAAATCTTAAATCCCCCCAAAAACATGTGAAAATCTTTTGTTTTTCCTCTTTCAGTGGCCAATAAAGACCACTCACCGAAACTAAATAAATCCCCTCTCCAGACAGTTTTATGTTATTAGACCAACTGACCAAAAACAGGTCAATTCAGCTAAATCTGTGCCACTAATTACCAAATAAGGCAGTTAATTACCTTCGAGTTCTTCCTTCTCAAAGTTGGTGTTGAGCATAGAGCGTGTGCCCCCACGGTCCACCACCGCCTCCTCATCAGTTCTCTGTAGGAGACACAAACAAGAAGTTTTTACCCGGCATACGGATTATTTCATTAATGTAACACCTGCTGTGATACGGTTTAAATTCAGGATGTGGTAAAACATTGCAGTTGTCCTAAAAACTCTCTAAAGCCTCCTGACAAGATGTCTACTCCTCATTAGAGAAGCAAGAGATGTTACGTAACACCACATACACACACACACGGATATACCGACAGCCTGTCTCAGACAAACCTGCCAAATAAAGCTTTCATTTAGGGTTACCATGGCAACACCATGCCACAAAGAGGAAAAAGCTACAGTCACATACAGAGTACCAGAATATGCAAGCTTTATGATTCGAGGTGGTTTAAAATCAACATATATTGGTGTTACACCCAACAGAGGTAGCTCAGGTAGCATCGTAGCTGGAAAAACAATCTAGAAATAAGTAAAAAAATTCTTAAATTCAGTGTATTTACCCTTAATTAGAGCAGGTAAATAAGACAGTTTGCCAATGGGATGAGTATTGTTACTCCAAAAATAAGATAATTAGATAATATTCACTTGAAATAAGACAATGCATTTGTTTTTTTCTTATTTTAAATCTAAATCATCTTGTTCCACTTGCAAATCGTCTCACTTTCCTCCTCAATTAAAGAAAAAATGCACTTATTTTAAGAAAAAATGACTTTTTTTAGATAGATTTTTTGCAATGCAGACTGAGAGACTGTAGCAAACAGATAGGAAGCAAAGACTAAAGAGAAGTATCTCACAATTTGAATAACTTTTCTGTATCTTTAAACTCTTAATATATGTCCTTGACTATTTACTGAAAAGCCAATAATTCTGAATATATATCTATACAGTAAACTAAAAAATATTGAAATCTAAATAAGTTCTTTTTTTCTTCAAATAAATTTCTTGAATTTAGGAGGTAAGTGAGACACTTTGCCAATGGAACAAGTCCAATTACATTTAAAACAAGTAAAAACAACTGCATTCTGTTATTTTTAAGTGCATATTATCGAATTATTCTCATTCCATTGGCAGATTAAGGATAAATAAACTTAATTTAAGAAATGTCTACTTATTTCTAGTTTGTTTTTGCAATGTAGAAGGAGGAGGCCTACAATCTTGATACAATTTATTTATATCCTTTACACACAGCAGAAACGATCAATAAAGAAGTAAACATTTCTTAAATTAGGTTTGGTGGGTAAATAAGATGAATTTTCAATATAATGAGCATTTTTTTACTCTTAAAATAACATAATTAGACACGCTGAAGAAAATAATACAACCGCTTTTGGCTTTTACTTAATCAAATGTAGTTACTTTAACACAATTGTCTTATGTCCTACCCTGCTAACATGAAACAATTGCATTAAAGTAACTAAATATGATGAAGTAAATGCCTAAACAGTTGCATTATTTTTTTTTTGTGTGTAATATGCACTTTAAATAGGACAATGAAACTGTTTTTTCTTATTTTTTAATGTGAATTGTCTTGCTTCAATGGCAAAGTGTCTCCCTTATCTGCACAATTCAGGGAAAGATGCACTTATTTGCAGAAAAAAATTGCTGTATTTAGATTTCAGTTTTTGCAGTGCATCCTCCAGCAACTGAGATAAGAAATGCTTTATATGTTTCATGCTCAGTGAATGTTTCCCTTAGAAAGATTATTGGTCTCGATTTCCTGTCTAAATAATCATTGTCTCTCTGTAAGTACCAATCAAAGACTCTTTAGAGAATCATTAGCTAGAGACAAAGTAGTGTTTTTAACACCGGAGCTTTCCTTAAATATAAGCAGCTTAATTTGTTCCTTTCCTGCTTATTGTAACTACAGCCTATGGGTCCGACTAAACTTCTGAGGCACTGCATGTAATTCTAACGGCACCTGCATTCAGAGATGTGCGTTTTTTCTCTTTATATTTTATAATTGTGACAATGGAAAATCTCAAAATATGGAGTAATGTCTTTAAAAAGAGAAATAGGGTAGAATCAATAAACGTGTATGTAGACACATCAGTTCAAAATAAAGCAATACTAACACCTTCTCAAAGTCCTTTGTATGCAGTTGTAATCATGCTAACTAAAGCAGCGGCAGGAGCGACACCTTTTATTGACTGTTTCCATCGAACTGAAAGCCTTAATGCCTGCAGCACTGGATGCCAGCATCTCCACACCGTGGAACTGGGAGACCCATCATGGTGACATCATGTTACTCTCTCTTCCTTTGAGTCTGTGCGTCTTAAGAGGTAGGCTATTTCAAACTTAGGACACTTTTGAATGCTGATGGTGGTTAATAACAGCGGTCATTGAAATACTGCTTAACTGAGCAAAAACACAGTGTTTAGACCCTCTGTTAGAGACACACACACATAAAAACCTCTCTGTTTTTTATATTTATAGTGCAGTTATCACATCGTTTTGATAATAATATCAAAATATGTGTTTTTATCAAGATTTTTAATGTTTAATTATGGAGCCTAGGCAGAAGTTCAACTGAGGAAACTGCTCTCCTATCCACCTCCAGCCCCTCCTCCAGCATCGTAGCTAAAACTTCAGAGTTTATTCCTCCTGGACTCTTTCTGCATTCTGCGTCTCATTTCAACCGGTCCGGCAGAAGACCGCCATGAGTCTGGTTCTGCCAGATGTTTCTTCCCAACGGGGGAGTTTTTTCCTCTCCACTGTTGCTCCAGCTCCATGCTTGCTCATCATGGACAGGTTCTCTTAACCTGTGTTATTCAAAGCTGGACTTCCATCTTCCAGGTCCCTGAGTGAAGCTCTCCCCATAAAAGCTCAGCAGACCGTCTCTCTAACCAGCAGTCTCACAGGACTGACCCGACTTCATCTATCTCCACTACACCACCAGTTTTACACTCTTGGGGAAGCAGCCCTATTCTTTGATCCTGTTCATGCATATCTATCAAAATTCAGCGCTATGTTTCCTGCCGAGGTCTGAGCGCCAATGACCAAGTAATTGTATCAATAAATTTCTCCTAATTGTCTTTTTCTCTTCGTGTGAGTTTTTAGATTGAAATAGCAGTAGAATGATTGTGGATGTATTTGGAGAAAATAATCAATTTCATTTGTGTTAGGATGATCAAAATTTAATTTTAGATTTTTCCACAGCACAAACTATTTCCTACTACTCTTCATACGAGTATTTCATTTTTATATATAATAACAGTCCATTAGGTGAAATAAAGACTGATAACCATCCATGGCTGATGCTACACCCTTCTCCTCCCTGTCCCACACTAAGCTTGGCCCTGTGTGGTATGACAAATGAGCCAGAATCTCCTCCCTACAGGTCCCAGCTTCTATTTATAGTCACCAGTTTTCTCCGCCTAACGTAGCTGACCCAGGACCAGCAGCACGACAGCTCACCAATCTGGACTGAGATTAATCTGGGAGCAGTTATGACGGGATAAAACCTTGTCTCTGACTGTGAGATCAGCGGTGAAGGGCCCTACGTGGTGGAGAGAATTAACTCTGCTGTGTTTCTGTTCGCTCGTCGGTGGAGATTTCAGAGCGAATGGGAGCACAGAGCACGTGACTGAGACTCCAGGGGAGCTGGGATGGGAGGGGTGGAGGAGGAATATAATGAACAGAATGTAACATGAACCAAATTCAAGAGCATCACTGTTTACATTCAAATGTTCTAGTTTTCTTTCCAACCAGCTTATTTATCTTCAATCTAAAAAAAAAAAAAGAAGATAAACTGGTTCACCCAAAGCAGGTCCCATTTGTAGTGCACATCATGTACTTTAAATGCATACTGATACTGCAGGCTGTGGTGTGATGGGGAGGAGCAGTGTGGATGAGTGAGCAACACAGGCTTCTGGCCGGAACATGAACTGAAGACATGGGGAAGCTCTAACGTCGCAAAGTATTAAGACTGAGTGTTTGTACTTATGCACATGTATGCATAAACATCAATCCGGCACAGTGATGGAGTATGAGCACTTCTTCAAGATAGCTGAAACTGTGCTTCCTTGCATGAACCATACCATATCTTGTATTATTATGGTGTATTTCAAAAGTAGTTAGTTTATTTTATTAAGATTTGGTGAGATAGATAGAACACAAAGTGGTGCAGAAATGGGAAGTGGAAGAAATATCATTCTTCTAATTTTTGACAAATAATCTAAAAATATGGCATCCATCTGTATTTCCTTACAATCTGCCAGGCTAAATGACAGATTAGATGTTTGTGTTGATGCTCTGTGTCCCTATCCTTCCTAAACCAGAACCTCAGCCATAGTCTAAACTCTCTAACGCTTCTTTTTCATTTATTCTTTCCCCAGTAGCCTTATTCTTACACTCCTTCTGTAAACCAGACTGTTACAGGAGCTGTAGATCCCTGCAGAGCCACCTCTGTCTGTTGATTGGACAACTATCAGTCTGCTACTCCACAAATCAAGTCTGTGGTTTGCTGGAAGGTGAAAATTGAAGACAACACTCACTGACTACTAGTAACTAATAACTCTTCAATTATTTTCCTAAATGGTCCTTTGATCCCTAAATACTTATATAAAATATAAACAAGACAGTGAAATCAAACTAAAATTGTGTACTTTGTAGGCGTGAAGAAAAAAATCGATTTGAGCTCAAATCGCGTTTCTAACATTTAAAGATTCAGAATTGATTCTCATTTTCTTTAAAAACTATTTTTTTTTTGTGGGTGCGGATGTGCCTTATCAGGCACCGTAGTGTTTGGCGAAACCAATGAGCAGCGTGAGCTATGCACAGGCATGCAAGCGTTAGCCTAGCAGGCTACAGAGTGTGTGTGGTGTTGTGTGAGCTACTCTGTTTGTTGCCGCTAAAGTATGGAGGACGAAGAAAAAGAAATTCAACCTCATGTGATTTGCAGAGATTGCAACGATAAAGCTTAAGCTTACCAATTGTATTTATTTTACAACAGTTTTATTACTTCCAGTTTAAGTAGCTTGAGTGTAAGATATAGTGTTGTATTTGTAGAAGTTTAAAAATTCGAGCAGTATAAATCCAAGACCTTGCAGTGTTTACATTATTGCAATAGGAAAAAAACATTTAAAGTCTTTATAAATGTTCTCTTCTTTCATGCCAGCAGACTGGAATAGATCCTGAGAATCGTTTCTGAATCGTTTGGATTTAAAAGAATCGAACTGTGACCCCAAGAATCGATTATAAATCGAATCGTGGGAATCCCAAAGATTCGCAGCCCTAGTACTTTGTCTTGAAGCAGCTGGGCGTTCCACATCCTTGATCCCAATATACGAGCCGTATAAATACGTTCCACACGTCCGTACTTTTCTGACATTTAGAAAATGTGTTTTTGAAACATGAACAAGCAAATACAGTGGAACCCTTTTATAGTGGTCACAGATATAGTAATCAAACGCTTATAGTGTTCAAAAGGCTTGGGACAGAATCATTTCTATACGAATGCTGTTTAAATAATTTGTTTATAGTAATCAAGAAATCCGCTTATAGTTTAAATTTTTGGCCATTTTATGAATGCTACACAGCCAATCAGCTTTGAACCACACCTCCCCGAAAGCAAATCAGCATCCAAAGTTGATCTTAAAAGGCCTCTGATCCGCACTTAGGATCTGCTCTGTGCACAGGCGGCGGATGCGCTGTGTGACTTCATTCACTATCGTACCTAAAGCGCCATCAGAGTTTTTCCTCTCTACTGTCGCTTCATGCTTGCTCATCATGGACAGGTTCTCTCAACCTGTGTTATTATCAAACTGGACTTCCATCTTCCAGGTCCCTGAGTGAAGATCTCCCCATAAAGCTCAGCATACCGTCTCACTAACCAGCAGTCTACAGACTGACCAACTTCATCTATCTCCACTCCACCACCAGTTTCAGGCCTGGGGAAAACAGCCCTATTATTTGCTCTGTTCATGCATATCTATCAAAATTCAGCACTTTGTTTCCTGCCGAGGTCTGAGCGCCAAACACAAAGTAATTGTATCAATAAATTTCTCCTAATTGTCTTTTCTGCGTCGTGTGAGTTTTTCAGATTGAATATTTTTTTTAATCAGTTTTCCTGTTTATGCTATGGGCTCAGCTTTGATTTTGACTAACTACAGTATGTGCTCTCTTTTATCCTTTTAGACCTAAAATCTGGCTCATCTGCTAAACCCTTTCTTTCATAGACAGATCCACAAATGGAGTTAGTTTAGTTTTGTTTTGTAAGACTTCAGGGCTTCTATGTTAATTTTTGTTTCTGCTTTGTCACCTAGGACCCCAGTTGGCTTCAGCAGAAGAAAGGGCTTCAAGCGGCTTCCGATATAAACTGAACTGAACAATAAAACTAATCAATACTGTCATCATCTTGAACAACTTTTCTATAGTATGAAAGAAACACCACATTTATTATCAGTTGATAAAGTAGGAAAGATTAATCATGAGAACTGCAAAAAATATGCCATTATGTTGATGTCTTTGTTGGTTGCAAGCTACAGTAACAGGTTTGCCATCAAATCTTAAAACTCCTCTGCCTTTATTCGTAATGAGGCAGTATCTCAAACAGCTTTGAGGCTCTGGGTTTCAGTGTGTTGTAGTGCCCTTAAGCAAGACACTTAATCTCCACTGCCTATTGATGGTGGTGCCAGTGTACGGCAGCCTTGCTTCTGTCAGTGAGCCCCAGAGCAGCTGTGGCTACCATGCAGCTTGCCACCATCAGTGTGAGGCATTTTGTTCTCATGACTTGAAACGTAAAGGCCATTTTATCCTCTGCAAATGAAAAAGGAGGATATTTCAATCTGGAATTATTTAAGGGGGCATTAATTTGATATCTTCTCTAACAGTTGAATGCTAACACTGTTCCATATTACCTTAAAGCAGGGTTAGGTTATAAAACAAATTGAAAACTTAACCTTTTGGCCAACATGCTAAAGTCATTAAATACTTACATGGTATTTCATGTATTTACTGTATGTTAGGAATCAAGTTGGTGTGGGTTGTGTTTTAGTGTGTTTTCCCTCCACCACCAGGTGGTGCCTGGTTCTCGTTGGCCCTCTCACACACCTGCAGATGGTTGCCTCATTACCGTAGGACTCTTAAGCTGCTGACTGCCACCACCTCGAGCCGCCAGAGTGTTTGCCAGTTTTGGGTACTCTAGCCAAGCTGAGTTTTGCTGAGTCAAACTGAGTTTTTTTGTCAACCTGAGTCTTAACCTTGTTGTTTTGTCTTTGCCTCTCTGCAGGAAGTCATCCTGCATACTGGGTGTTTTGGACCATCTCCCCCTGGAAGGATCGTCTCAGCTTCAAACTAAGCTAGGGATTCAAACTGGAGGTTTGGATCTACTTTTCCCCAAAAAAGATTGTTTGAGCTTCTACACACTGAGCAGGATTCATCTCCACAAGAAACCGTTCAAGAAGTACCATAGGAAATCTAAAGTGGCAGTCAGCTCCTCCGGGTTCCTCAAGGGAACACCTCAACCTGGGTAAACCCTGTCCAAGCCCTCCAACGAGCAAGTCAATTACTGGAACAACCCACACCTACTGGATTCAGAGAACAACACCTTTTCTGGAAACGTGAGTCCTGTTGCCTTAATTCCCTTTTGCAAATCGAAGCTCAAATTTCCCACTGAGCCTGAACTAACCACAGGAACTTTCCCTTCATTTTTCAGTCCCGGTTCGCCATTGTTCAGAGCAGCACTGGACCATCTCTACCAGTTCTCAATAAATCTGCTAAACCTTCCCCTGGTCTCTCTGCTTGGTTTTCTGCATGTGGGTCAGATCTTTGCATAAATTAATTCATTCATTCTATTTACTGCCAATTTTGAATCAAACACTGAACTTAAAAACTAGCCATCTCTTTTTCTACCCTCATACCAGCTACCAGAGTTTTTACTTTTTTTTTTTTTTACTCAAAGAATATCTTAAACCTGAAATGAAGCCTATATTACATAACAGTTTCACAGGTATTTTTCAGAACATGTTTTGCAGACAAGCCATGGTCTGTGAAGGAAACTTCTGAGTTTAGTGTTACCAACTATTTCTGAAAAAAAAAAAAAATTTATTTTAGTTCAGCTAGCATTTCTAAATTTCTTTCAGGTGTATTACTGTCGTATAAGTAGCTGCTTTTAACTGCAGGTTTGTTGGGCCTACATGGTTGATTTGAAGTTCATATAAATGTCCACAGTATTCTGTGGAGGTGCCCTCTAAACTGTAAAGCATTAAACATTCTGGGTGTCATCCCAAAAACGTGTGACATTTTTTTTTGACCCATTCCTCCAAACAGAACAGGTAAAACTGGGTCAGTTTTGAAAGCCATCTTGGTCTCACGCACCTTTTCTGACTCTCAAAAACATATACTCTGTATCCCTTATGTAACTTTGTGGCTCGTTTTAGAATATGACTGTGGTTAAGCGCCCTTTGCATCCAAACTTTAACCTAGTTGTTGTCTTAAGATGTTTCCCTTAATATTATCACAAAATGTTCTTTCCTCATAATAATACTTATTTTTTGGAGTCCAGCAGTCCCTTCTGCAGCAGAAAACCTACAGTATACAGTATAATATAATACCGCCATGGTAGGGATGATGCTCCAAGGCTTGTGAACTTCCCTATTTTTACAGATTCATTAAAACAAAGTTTTTTTAAAACAATAAAAAAAAGGGTTTTGTCTGTGAGTGAACTTTAAAAATAAAAATAAAGCTTCAAATCACCAGCTTTATAGTGTTATGATGTATGAATTTCTATGGACGACAATATTATGTTACGTCACAAATACTTTTGATATGAACCAATTAAAATCTACTAACAAGTCATCGATAAATATACTATATATCTACCTAATTTAACATAATACTTAACATCTATAATTCAGAAACTTCAAAACTAAAAATATATCATCAGTTTACATTCCAACAGTTCTGTTGGAGCTAAGATATCCGAAAGATTAACCTAGGAATAAATTATTCAGATTTGCATTGCTGTAAATTGATCATCTAAATCGATAAATCTATATAGATTGATGCATTTTTACATAACTAGAAAACCATGGGAGTGTAACAATAAATAGAGCCTTATCTTTATATGTTGATGAAATGATCAAAGTATGTCACTGTATAGGAATTTTAGTTTACACAAATGCCATCGGAGGACGAATGAGGGGAAGACGGAGCGGGAGATGGACAGGCGGATTGGTGTGGCGTTTGTGGTGAAGAGAGAGCTGAGCCAAAAGGCAAAGCTCTCGATTTACCGGTCGATCTACGTTCCTACCCTCATCTATGCTCCTGAGCTTTGGGTCATGACCAAAAGAAAGAGATCCCAGATACAAGCAACCAAAATGAGTTCTCAGAGTAGAGCCGCTGCTCCTCCACATCAAGAGGAGCCAGTTTAGGTGGCTCGGGCATCTGGTTAGCATGCCTCCTGAACGTCTCCCTGGTGAGGTGTTCAAGGCACGTCCCATCGGGGAGGAGGCCCAGGGGAGACCCAGGACAGCTGGAGGGACTATGTTTCTCAGCTGGCCTGGGAACGCCTTGGGGTTCCTGCGCCTTGGCTGAGGGAGAGATGGATGGATGGATGGATGGATGGATGGATGGATGGATGGATGGATGGATGGATGGATGGATGGATGGATGGATGGATGGATGGATGGATGGATGGATGGATTCTACAAACTTTTCATCTTTAATGTATCAAAGCTGAGCCCACTGGTCCCACATTGAATTAAATATGGATTAAAAGGGTCATTTTATGATTCTGACATTTATCAGTCAATATCAGTCATGATATTTTATACTACATATTTTAGAGTAAACCATTGAATGTTTTTGTATTGATTAGTGATGCTTGAAAACTGTTGTCAGTAAATACAACCAGCTAGAATTGCTCCTTAATGATGAAAACACACAGACTAGTTTTGTAATTCCTATCTTCTTTTAAGATTTAACCAGCTTCTTCATGGTCTCTTACATTTGTTCTGGGGTACATTTGCAGATTTCCCACAAAAACAAGCTTATCCATAATAAAACAAATATTTCACTATTTTGGCATTTGGCAAATCAAAACTATTTAATCAGTCCTAAATGAGTTTTACCAGAAAAAAAAATCTTAATTAATGTAACATGATGGGAAAAGTTACTGGTAAATCTTTTAAAGTGTATGTATATATTTGGCCCTTAACTGATCCCAGAATTAAAGTTGCCTTAAAATTGAATATTGAGTCACAGAAGCCATCTTTAGACTGATGAGTTGGCCTGTAGCCCATCAATTTAATCTTAAATTCTTATCTTGATTAATATTATGAAGAGCCATAAGAAAAAAAGCACATTGATAAGACGAAAAGAAAGTGACTGATAGCTTTAAACATGTTTCTTTAAAGCTTGTTTAATAAGTACAGTGTGCATTTGCATTTGTAAATGTAAAGTTTGTGCACCACCTTTTAATAAATAAAACTTTTGAGGTTGGCTTGCAGCAGCATTGCACATCTCCACCTTATATATTTGTTACTGTGTAGATGTTTTCAGGGTGATGAGTTGTCTTCGCTCTACCATTCATCAACGTTTGGACCAGACCACCTTCATTTGCTGCACCTCCAGAGCTTGAGGCAGAAAGCAAAAGGGACTTGTTTTGTTTTTATACAACTATTTTTTTCTTCTTGCTACTTTTCACTAAGGGTTAGATTTTTAGAGTGAACTGGAGAAACAGTCAATACAGGACCTACATACACAAATAGGCTTCTATTTTTAACCTCTTAATATCCACCTCATTTCTGGGAAATTCGCCTATTTTGCATAACCAAATGGAAAAGCAAATAACTGAGGAACTGTAAGCCCAAATTACATGTGTGGTATGTTATTTGAAAGCTAACACCTTCTAGTTTCTGAATATATACAAGGAAATTGGGTGAGTAAAACACCCAATAAGCTGCATCAAGACCAAGCTGCATGACATGCTTGCTTGTTGTGGTTGCTTTGTCATGCTACATTTCGACATTCTGTTATAATTGTGCTTTGGTGCTCGCTATGTCCATAAAATGAACTAGGTGGTTGAATTGTGGATAATCTAAGCTTTCCAACGATGTCTATATGGGTAAACATTTTACCAGAGTAATTTTCATGCATTCTGAGTTATTATTTGTAAACGTTTGAGGTTAATGCAAACAACCCAAAGCCATCTAATCTGTGTTATAAGCCCCAAAACCCATTGCTAACATAGAGCATACATTTTTTTTTTAAATAATTGTCCCGTCAACAGATCCACCTGAACTAACGAGCTCTGCAGCTGCTCCAGAGTTACCACATGCCCGGTTGCCTCTTTGCCTGGCTTGTCAGTTTATCATGCTATTGAACTGAGTGGTCTTTAAGGTTCCCTGGCCTTCATGTTTTGGTCTGTTCTCTATATTACCTTCTCACAATAGCTGAAGTTGCACTGAGAAAACTGCATGCAACTAATCAGGTGAGCTTTGTAGGTGGTTTTTGGTACATTACTTTATTCTGGGGTATCAGGGTTAAAGGAGATTAATACAAATGCACAACCGGTTTTGGGATTTTTATTCTTTAAATAATTTGAAAACCATGTATCTTTATTTCTCTACTTTATAATTGTACACAAATGTACGGTTTAAACAAATAGGATGTTCTGTCATTATTAAATTGCCTTTCCCAAAGGCATACTGAACCTTACAGGCTTCCTTCCAGGAATCTGTGCTTGTTGTAACATTGCTCACTGGTAACAAGATATATGACCTCTTTTCTGTGCCCTTCAAAGAGCTCCCCTGAGGCTCCATCAGCAGCAGGGTTGATGAATGTTTACACTTTTAGGCACTGAGAAATAGGACAGGTAGAGTGAACATAAAATCCTACAGAATGAGGCATTTGTCCTCCATCATGTCTGCAGAAGTAGCCATGCAAGTGGCACATCCCGCTCTAAATACAGTTGCATAATGTCAATCTCTTTAATCTCAATCTGCCTTAGTGGACGTTCTGCAAGTGTTAAGAGCTACGGTGATTGTTGTAGAACGCAAAGAGGGAACACGGATTATCAGTGACAAAAGTACGAGATCTGCGATTGGCTGACAGCTTCTGTTGTCATGGTTTTCATCCCTACAGATGGCCGTGGTAGCCGTGGCGATGGCAGCAGGATCAGCTCTGGTGGCATTACAGAGGAGGGGTATGCACAGGGCATCAATCAACACCTCTTCTCTTGGACAAGGTGAGAGACGAAGTGTCGGCGCTGGCTCCGATGGGGGAAAATAAGGTGCTAAGATGATTACTAGAATCGAGACAGACTTGTCATCTACTCATCAAACAAGACTGACAAGATCTATCTAGATGCAAAAACACTTTAGCAGCACAAATCCAGCTTTAAAGTTCTGTGTTCAGCATCAGAAATTAGGGTTACAGAGAACAGCGGAGAGAGAGAGAGAACAGTATAAGCTCCTCTTGTTCCAGAATGACAGTCCCATCTGTCAGCTAACCTCAACTAGAGTTTTCACTCGCAGATCATTTGAGCTTTCCTACCTTTAGAAAAAAGAACTTACCCTTTCTTACATTAGAATGCCATCCAGATATTGGCAACCTGATTCTAGGTGATGCCAACAAAGCTACAAAGATATCTTGATCTCAAAGAAATAGTTAACTAGGGAACTTTGGAACTTAATAAATACTTTCTAGTCCATAAGTAAAACCAGTATCAAGCATCGTATAAAAGGGACCAAAAAAGGCAGAGCAGGGAAGACCTACCTGATAAATAAATCCCTTATTAAGATCCACCGAGATCATCTTGTTCCTAAAAGGTTACAACCGGATGCCCGCTAACTCCCCTTGTTCCTGCAGCAGCAGTTAAAAATGAAAAGCAAAGGCTCAGGGCCCGAGCCTGTATGTGATCTCTGGATGTTTGTGCCTGCTGGACGAAACGTGAGGAAATCTCCCTGTAGCACAAAGTCAGCCTGTCTGTCTGGACGTCTCGGTCAGACCCTCTCCTTCCCTCAGCCGCTCTCATCAGCCACTCTTCACATGCTGGAACGCGGAAGCAGCCCCGCTCCCAAAAGCCCCGCAACATCAGCGATCAGAAAGAAAGTAGCACAGCTCCAGCTCCTGTCTCCGAAGGCTTTCATCCAAGGCAGCATCAAATGTTTCTGACAAGCGTCCATCCGCCAATCCCCCCCAGAGAGATTAGCGCTCTGACATCACCGAAGCTGCACCGTGCTCCGCTCTGCTCTGATGACTCCCTGAGCGATGAGGCTGGGTTGCATTACCCAGGAGAAGTCTTAGGTCACAGGAAGTCGAGAACACCAACCTGCCGGGGGGACTCGCACAAGTCCTGGTGCACCTTCCCACATCGAATCACGGTACATCTTGATCACAGGAGGCATTGACTGGCGTATGCTGTAGCTGCTGCAGTCCCACTGATCACTGCATGTGCACATTCGGATGCTTGTGTGTGTATGTGTGTCTGCAGAGCCTACCTAAGGCATAGAAGCTGTTCTCTGGCTCTACTGCAATGTCAGCAGAACAGAGATATGGTGCTAAGAAACTATCTAGGAGAAGAAGCTGATTCCTCTTTATGCAGTGAACTGTCTTATATTACATGTCAAGTAAAACCCAACTGTTTCAAAGAACCTAAAACTACAATTTAATCCAGTTGGCTAATAAACAGGAGCCTTGTTTCATTCTATGCTCTCTCCATACTTGGATCGCCTTCCACTCTACTGACACTGTGGTAATCAATCATGGAGGCGAGCAAAGCAGCTTCTTTCTGAAGCAGGGAGCCTTCCTTTTCTGCCTGCCAGTTTTGTGTTAGGGTCAAATCACCAATTCTGATGGGTTTTCACGGCGATTCGAGAACACAACGCTTAACAGAATAAGCCGAAGCAACGAAAGCACACTTCCTCTGACCGTTCCCACCGATCCGCTGCAAGCCGGACATGCATCCTGTTATGATGACGGCACTGGTCAGGGTGACCCCGCACGCTCTGCTTCAAGCAGCAAGTAGACCGTGTCAAAGAAATGCTGGATAGAGATCGGTAGAGAAATAACAAAAATGTAACATTAATTAAATCTGTATGTTAAATGAATAAAACAAAACAGTTGATGTAAATCGTGCCAACAGCCTCAACAGTACCCACGTTTACAACAACTCTGAAGAAAAGCAGGCCCTCATTATGATACTACCAATGCCATGCTTCTCAGTTAAGGTGCATATGATGAGGAATGGTGTAAATTTTATAGAGACCTGCATTAAGGACAATTTTTTAGTTTCAGACTCTTAATTTAGTAAATCACAGGGAAAGGATGAAAAAAAAAAAAAGAAATATGCTGTAAGGGGGTGCAGCTGGCACAGAGGTTGGTGCGCTAGACTCATGTACGGAGGCCTTAGGTACGGTGGCCCTGAAGTGCAAACTGCAACTCTAAATCTAAAAGCGCAACTACATTTTGGAAATCGTAACTACATAAAAAACAAAGCGCGCAACTACATTAAAAGGAAAACACAATTACATTAACCTACGGAAAAGGTAGGTACCAGTGGAAAACATGAGACATCACTGATTGGACGACGGCGCCGTTTGACCCTTTGAACCCGAAGTTGGCGTCGTCTGAACAGTCCAACTTCTTTAAAGTGTGTCTTCAGTGTGTACGCATAAACTAACTGAAACTTCGCGTGATTAGTCTTGAGCATATCCAGTATCACCTTCGTGCGTATGTCCTGATTCAAAATATTCCTGGATAACGGCAGCTATGTTTGGGGCGCCGACAATATCCATGTTTTCTGAAAAGCAGCAGCAGGCGAATGACTTCCGGTTCAAGGGTCAAGCGGCGCCGTCGTCCAATCAGCGATGTCTCATAAGTTTCCCACTGGTACCTACCTTTTCCGTTAGGTTAATGTAATTGTGTTTTCCTTAATGTAGTTGCCTTTGCTTTATATATAGTTTTGTTTTTCTTAATGTAGTTAAGCGCACTTTTAGATTTGTAGTTGCAGTTTTCACTTCAGGGCCATCGTATACTGGGGTCCTCATGCAGGCGACCCCGGGTTCGAATCAGGCCTTTGCCGCATGTCTCTCCCCCTCTCTCATTCCCCCCCCTCTCCTGTCAACCAACTCTCGAAAGCCTCAAAAACTAAAAAAAAAAAGAAACATGCTGTAAAGAAACTTCATCACAAACTTCCACTTCGAACTAAAGCACTACCTTCTGCTGGCATCTTTACATAGACGCCAAGACAAATGGCTAATTTTAAAAAGTGCTCATGAGATGTGAGTAAAGTGCTGTAAAAAACATTTCTAAGTCTTAGCCAGTTAACAGCATCTCCTTAAGATGGGAAACAAAGAGCTACTGCATAACTCCAAAGGTTAAAGGTCAGCTTTTCAGTCCAAACAATTACATATTTGGAAGCAAATTCATTATACTACAGAAATAATGCATCTGGGAACAAATCCAAGGCTGGAGAGTGAGTAATATGTTACAGCTGCTACAAGATGCTAGGCTGGATATATCTATTAGAGCACTAAATGGTGAATAACTTAATTTTCATGAGTATAAAATTACAGTGATACTCTTCTTTTCTACTTAAATGGTGGGACATAAAGGAATCAGGCCCAGTTGAAGCCCAATACATGATCTTCACAAAAAGATTCCTTTTCCCACCATCATGAAATTAGATAAAAACATTTCCTGTTTGGGTCAGTTTGGCTTCTAAAATTAGTTCCATCTACTAAATGCCCAAATACTGATTAGTATTTTCATACAAAGGTTTCATGTATTCATAAAACAGTTCAGTTTAATTTTGTTCTTATTAGTGAATTCCATTAAAGGTTTAAACATGTGTTTGTGTTGATTCTTAGATAAAAACTGTAAGAACATTTTATTTCTCCTCTGGGCTCTTTGTTCAAACCAGAATAGCCCAAATAGGTAAAATTTCAAAAGCTTAATTTTGGTCTTTCTTTATTCGTGTAATTTGTGGAGGGATGCTCTGTTAACAATCAGAGACTCACCTGCAGGTAGTAAGTGTTGCTGCTTGGTGTGCAACTTTTTACTAATGCTACGTTCACACCGCACGCGATCTAAGCAGCAAAAAAATTGCGCACAGCTTCATTTTTGATGCTTGTCCACATTAAGGTCAGACGTGCCGCAAGAGCATCTTTGACGCTGCTGCAGCGCCTCCAGTAAAGTGTGTCCAGATGCATCTGATGCTTCTGCTGCTCCTGTGTTCAATCGCAGAGAGTAGCTTTGCTATATCTGCTGCGATAAGTGGGTTTTTAGGGGGTAGATGTTAGCGTTTTTTAAGGTATGTGGTATAAACTGCAGGCACCAGGATAATAAAAGCCGTATTTTTCCAGCAGGTTTAGGCATTAATAAACTGTTTTAGTGGAGTGACTATAGCCATCTGAATCAGCAGTCCCTGCTAGATCTCAGATCAGCTTCTCTGATTGGTTGATGTGGCGCGTCGAGCAGCAATAGTTACATTTTTCCATCTACAGCATGTCAGAAGCTCATAGGCGCTGCTTTAGCTGCTAAAGACGCACTGCAGGGCCTTTTGATACGCCTTGATGTGTGTCAACGTTTGACTCTTTATGTAAAGCGGCTCCTTAGCTGCTCAAAGCACGCGCAGTGTGAACATAGCATCATGATGTAGGCAGACATCTCATGTTCCAAAAACTAATTTCAGGTAGATGCTTATTGACAGATAGGCACAGGTTTCACAAGCAACCTCCTCCCCACACCCCCTTTCTCTTGTTGTGCCTGTGCAATTGAAGTATTTCTAATCTGCTTGCATTTAAAAAACACCACCTGGCATAGTCTAAAATCGGGGATAATTTATCCAACTCACGGGCATCTATGAACAACTATCTATATCAGGGAGACTCACGGAACTTCCGGGAGAATTAGGATGTCTGGTGCAAGCAACAGGACATCCATATGAACTAGCACACACACAATCTAACTTCCCATGCAAAAAAAGGACAAAAGGGCAGTATAATAAAAAGTCTAAATGAGTTTTAGACAAATTAATTTTACTTAGATCAATTAAAAATGAACTTTATTAGAATGTCAGCAGGATTGTATGTCTAAAATAAACCATAAGTCCAATTTCCATAGATTTCATAACTCATAAAATTTCGTAAATCTGTTTTTTTTTGTTTTTTTATCATAATTTTGACATTAAACTTGTTTGGACCACACTCTCAGCTCTGCAGACCTCCTATTTGTTCCAACAGGAGGATTTATCCTGTAGTTGATGACTGCAGCTTCATGCTCTGTACTGTGGGTTCAGAGGTGAAAAGACTACTTAAAAATTGTAATTGAGTAACTTTATCTTTACTTTGCCTAAAGTTTACTTAGAGTAAAAGTAAAATTACACATCTCAAATTTACTCAAGTAAAAGTACAAAATTACTTCATTTAAATTGTAATTTGAGTAAAAGTTACTTAGTTACCTCGAGTAATTTAATGCAAAAAAAAAAGGATGAGTCTTGAATCGAATTGAGCGCAAGGTGTTTTAATCGATTTCAAGGCGTATTTCAGTGAACATCCACACTTGCAAAAGATCAGCTGGGCTAAGGAACATACACAGCACAAGGACAGTCACAACCTGTACCATAAAGTGCAAACTATTTTTAGTCATACTGTCCAACAGACAACACCCTGATAGGATTAAAGAAATTTAAACTACATTTTAAAGTATTCAAAATGCACACAAAATTATTTGCCCAAAAGATACCAGAATGTGTTTCCTCTTCGGGCCTTTCCTCATCCATACTCTCTACATCGTGATTAGCAGCTGCCATCTTCCAAAGCGCAGCAATGGATTATGAGACAATACAAAGGGTAATTACTCATAAAAAGTACTCAACTACAGTAACTTGAGTAAATGTAATTCGTTACTTTCCACCCCTGTGTGGGTCTGACTCAGACCCATCAGGTCTAAAGCGTTATTTGACTAGAGTTGAGGAAATAAAATAGAGCCGTTCTCCAGGACTGGCTGTGAGGCTTTCTTCTACTCTCACCCTGGGAGCTTCTTAAAGCATTAATGTGTTAAAAGCTTAAACTCCACTTAATTCCTCTTATTGAATGAAGCCAGCCTGCTGTGGATCCCAGATGCATTGTGGCATGTAAGACCACTGGGATTTGATAATACAGGTGTGCTAAGCAAGCTGGCTAACAACGGTTAACAAGCAAACGATTGACAGACCACCATTAAGACAGTGCCAAAATAATTTATGCTATGGTTTTTCTTTTTTTAAAATGAACTTTAAACAAATAAAAATATGTCTTGCATCACTGTATACCATATTAGCACATAGTAACTATATATTTTGGGGGAGTGGCAGCCTAATGGTTAGGGCATTGCACTTGGATCCCTGAGGTTCTGAGATTAAGCCCCACTCCCACAGACTGCAACTCTTGGTCCCTGAGCAAGATCCTTAACCCAACACTGCTCCCCAAGCAGAGGAGCAGTGTGGTGGCAGGGGGATCCCTTGGGCCTGCATAGGAGCAGAAGTACCAGAGCTCATCAAACTGCAGTTTTCATGCAGTTTCACTGCAGTTCATTGTCCCATTGCGTTCATGTTATGATGTGGACCCAAGGGACATGAACTCAGCAGTAAGGCATAATACAGCAATAAATCTACAACAGAAAAAAAAGAAAAAAGAAAAAGAGAATGGCCTAGTCAAAGTATAGACTTGTGCTAGATCATAATGCAGTAGTGGGACAACCAGAGTGCTGTGAAACCTCAAATAACAGCAGTAGTCTGTTCTAAATGTGGACAAAAATTGCCCCAAACTGATGCAGGCATACAGAGATTTCTGCTGCTATTACGTAAATATCAATTTATTAGAGAAATACATCAAATCACTCTCGGTACTTGGTGTATAATGAAGCAAATAAACAGAGTCTACTCACCACATCCTTACTTTCTTGAGAACTTTGTTCCTGAAAGTCAAAGAAAAATGAGACCAGTTAGGAGTCGTCTACTGGATGTATATTATTTCAAAGCATCCAAACCTCCTAATATGATTCTTTTAATGATGGCGCCACAAATCCCATCCCCCCCACCAGGATGTTATGCAACAAACCAACAGAGCAGTGGATAATTTGGTGAAGAAGGAAACTTTGGAGGAGCTGCAAAAATGCACAACTCCGGTAGGACATGTGGAACACGATAACTATTAGGGATGCGATCCTTAAGGGAAGAGCGGCAGGAGGAGGAGCCATGTGAAGACAGAGGAGACCAAAAACTTTCCTTTTAAAGTCGTAGGGAAGGGGCTGTTCCAGCGGTTGCAGTTCCGAATTCTCCCAAGTGGTGCACGACTTTACGCGAGTGAATAAAGTGAATGTGGTTGGTCGTTTATCCAGGGCGCGGGATTCTTTTGGCAGAAAGTTCACAAGCAAGTTTGGTTGTGGCCGGTTTGTCGGAAGCATCTTGCTGACCAGTTAGGTTCCCAATGGGAAATTCCATTGGGATCAAGTAGTACTTAGCAACGACACCGCTGTCAAGGAGCAGCTATGGACAGCGGAAACATGCAAGAGGAGGAGAGTTTTGTGTGGGGGTAGATGGAGTCTCCTCCGTCATCCATTTTTTTATTTAGAGGAGGAAAGTGGGGCCGAAGATGTTGTGGAAGAAGGGCGTAAGGGCGGCAGAAGCTTGGTTTTGGTGTAGAAGGCTTACAGCCGTACATGTTTGAGCCCTTGCCTCGCAACGCTGTCAGTTCCATTAGCTCTACTGCACTGCTGAAGACACAGGCGTCTATCCCCGTGAACACTGGGGACGGGAACTCAATGGGAAAGGAAATTATTCTTATTTCAATCGTTTTGCGTATAGTAGCTGCGACATATGAATCAAGATACTATGACCGAAAAAAAATTTGATTGACAGATGACCGTTGATATATGATTGGCGGAATTTAGGTGTACAGGATGGCGATAACTAACTGGCCTGCATAAGATAAGGGGAAAAACTTACAGATTTTAAGACAGGATTTTTTTTTTTTAAATAGAAATTTTCAAACTTTTGGGACAATATGGTCTGATAAAGAGTACATTAATATACATGTTTAAGCCAGAATGATTTTCCATTTAAATATGACTTCCCTACGACTTTAAAAATAAAGCACTACATGCGACAAGACAAAAATTTCTTTATAATACATGAAATAATATGGTTATAGTGCAAAAAAAATAACATCTATAAACGCTAATATAACCTCGAGATGAATATTGATGATACATTTATGTTTGACCTTGGGTCCCTAGAGAGACGGTAAAGCGGTTATAGCTCCCTTGAGTAACTCGCCAAACTAACACCTCAGTTAGTCATACACATCATAGAGAAACTATGGCAACACTTGCAGCTTGCTGCGTAGGAGAAGGTGGCGGGGGGGTTTGCAGGGTAGACAGCGATGACTTACAATGACAAGGAAGCAGCCATGCTGCACTGAGGCTGCAGGGAGAAACTCAACCATCCTATAGCACACCAGACCAAAAGGCTTCACCTTATGCTGGGGGAACACGTCCTCGCGTAACACCAGCCCAAATAGAACAGTCAGAGTATTGATTGGCCCTTCAGAGCAATCAGTGCTTTTCATTACAGCTCCGCACAAAACAGTTGATGCCATCTCCCTGCTCTGGCACTGACAATGCATGCGGTGAAGTGGCCATCTTTCTAAATCATTTTAAATGCCACAGTCTCACCTGAATACTAATGGAGGGGGAAAAAAAGGATTCTGCCCTACAGTATGTCCACAGACTTTGTTATACCTTACTGGGTTTTTATTTGAACGCTCTGACCATCAAATAATTGACTGTTCCTCTGAAAAATGATAGCCTACAGTAGCACAGGGGGAGCTGCAACACCCACTGCTCAGGTGGTAGAAAATCTTGGAAGGACAACTATTAGTTTTGCACTTCTGAAATCTGACAAGAGGCGAGAAGAATTAAAGTTTGTCGAGGAAACAGCTGGGAATGACTTGTTCAGTGCAAAGCATGGAGTATGTCCTTTAAAAGGACGGGGACCCTAAAGAGAGCAGTCTAGAACAGGGGTTTTGAACGTTTTCCTGGCCAAGGACCTCCAAACTGATGGCGAGATGGAGCCCGATTACATATATTGTATGAAATTCTGGTTGATGGGACAGGTGTTGTGGATGAAAAGGTGCCCAGCTTGAAAGAGCTCCTGTGTGTCTCTGAATGTGTGCATTGATGACTGAAAGACATCTTCTGCCTCCATTTATCTGTTAACTTCAGTGTGTTGAATTCATTTCAATGTGTATTTAAAGACATTTCAAATAGTGGAAAAAAATTGCAGGGGGGAATATAAAAAAAAAGTCTAATCAACCAAAACGTCCGCGACCCCCACGCATTATCTCCTTGGACCCCTAGGGGTCGCGGAGGACATGTTTGTGTACAGCAGGAACTCTTTGTTCCTCATGATCAGGTTGAAAAACTGTCATTTGGGCAGATTTCTAGAAGCCACAACTGAGATCCAACACAGACATTGGCTTTCTGACTACATAACCCAAGCAAGGCCAGTAAAGGTCACTTGCTAAACACCCGGTCTAGTGTTATATCTAAGCAAAGTTGAGTGAAACAGTAGGATAGAAAAAGGTGCACCAGGTTAAGAAGAATCCATTTAACAACTTAAGAGAGCTTCACAAGAAGTGAACTGCGGCTGGAGTCGGCGTATCAAGCTCTAATTGTCATAGTTCTGGTTCTGTTATGGTTTCTTTTGAGTCTTCACTTTTACTTTGCTCTATGTTTTCTTGTTTTGGTTGTTTAATTCTTATTTTGTTGTGTTTTCTGGTTGTTTTCAGTTTTTTATTTGTTGCGCTCTGCTGCCTTCTTGTGTTCTCCTCTTTCTCTAGCTCCTTTCCTGCCTGCTCTGTTCACATCTGTTCCCAATCTGCTCTCTAGTCCTCTTTTTGTTTCAGTCTCCCATAAATACACCCTCTGTTTAGTTCCTCGGCGCTGGTTTCTCGTCAAACTTCCTCCAACTCTGTCTCATTAGTTTTTCATTCCTCGTAATTGTTTTCCCCAGATGTCTCCATGGTTTTGGTTTGTTTGACGTTGTTTTCTTGGTTGATTTTTGGATTCCTGCCACCGTGTTCAGTTGTTTGATTACTCATCATTAAATCATCAAGAAACTCACCTATGCCTCCCTGCCTCCGCATTTGGGTCCACAAACCTCAACCAAATCCTGACACTAAAAGGCATAGAGGAATTGCTCACATGGGCTACAACCCATACAGGCTGACCACTAGAATGATGCAATGCACTGATGCAGTAATTCATGCAAACAAAGCCCCAACCAACTATTTAATGCATAGAAATGTTTGCACTTACTGATACTAAATGTTTAATGATCTGTAAACCTTAATCAACATTAAAAAAATAAGCCATGAGCCATTACGCTATGTGTGATTTCTTTCTGAAATTGTAATGTTTAAGTTAAATCAGCAAGTATTCATCAGGGAGTAAAAAAAAAACAACAAAAAAAAAACAGGGTGAAAGCAGGGGCGGATCTAGATGCGGGGCCAGGGGTGGCCAATAGCCAATCATTGGCCAACCCTACCATTTTTTTCTTTCAAGTAGAATATTCAAAACATTTCATTTTTATATATATTAACAATTACTTGACAACAAAAACACTGTGGTTAATTATGCAAATCAATATACCAACATTAGAGATGATAAGTAAAGAATTCCTGCTCTTTCAGAACTAGATTTTGTGTTATAAGCCATAAAAAGAAAATATGTCACTGCAAGTTATCCTCAAGTAGTCCTCAGTGAAATCAGAGATACTGTAAATAACTATATTAATAAAAACCTATTAAATTATCAATTTCTGTAGATATTAGTACTTCAATTTAATGTAGAATGATATTGATAAAAGTAGGTAAGTAATGACGATGGAAAAGATGTTCGCTCCAGAACTCAAACCTCAAAGAATTAAAGCTTCTATCTAGACGGATGTTTAAATATATGCGTCTATTTGTTAGCAAAGGATGTAGGAAACTATAGTTTGTCTTTATTTAGAAATGTGGACTATCCACTTTCGGCCACCCCTCAGCATACATTGGTTATTGCCTGGCTGCCCTTATAAATTTTTTTCTGCGTGAAAGAAAACACTTTTCCAATTACTTTTTATACAAGAAAAACAAATCATATCCCATTATTAATGACGCACCGCTTTGTTGACTGCATAAACCCCAATAAAATACCCTGAAGTCAGTGGATGAGGAGGAAAACTAAGCATGTGCATCATTCTATCTCCAAACCTGGCACTACTGACTCAAAGGGACGAATCACATTACTCCATGCATTTCCCTGCCATGCAGAGGATGGAGAACAAATCACCATGTTCCAGTGCTTCTCTGAGATTAAAAGAAAAAAGCTTGTTAGAGTGATTAAAACCTATGAGGCCTACACCACCCTGCTGGATCAAACTTGGAACATCTTGAGCCCACAGCAGCTTGACAGCAGGTTATATAGGCTGCATGTGATGGATAAACCCGCATGTTAACAGCAGCAATATGGATTATTTCCATAAGAGATGCAGGGCAGCCTGTCTACCAGGTGGAACTGTTGCTGATGTGTCCACCTGTGCACCACTGTAAAGACTGAGGACACCTGGGTGTGCAGGAATCATCATTAAAGGAACGTTTTCCTCCTGCAAAATGAGCAGCATCTAGGTCTGTCACGACTGCAAGGTGAAACGCTCCAAATGAATTTTATTTCCATCTAAATAGAAATAAACTGCCACAGCTCACATGATAAACTGGACATGCAGATCAAAGGTTGTTACTGCTTACCATTTGTAAGAGCGGCTCCATTTGAGCTCCTTGATCAGTGATGTCCATCTTTCCCTCTCCTCCTCCTCCGCGGCCTCGAAATATAACCAGGTGGCGACGCTGCGCTCCTCCTCAGCAGAAACCCTTACTTTGTTTTGCCTTTTTTTTTTTTTTCTTATTTCCCAGGGTTTATCCTCCTCCTTCCCTCCCCTAGCGAACATTCACCGGCCGGGTTTTTCTCAGATGAAGGCAGCCCAGTGTTCCCGTCCTGCCCTGCATCATTTACGCACAAAGGAGGGAGGCTGCGCTTCCCATTTGGAGCGCACACTTTTTATGCGGGGTTTCTTCTGTAAGTGGGGGCCGCACCTCCATGTTTGAGTCACACGTGTCAGCTTCCGTGTCTCAAGGGGGTGTTATCTATAAAAATATCTAGTAATTCAACCTTTAATCGGCTAAATAAACGTGAATGCGATGTGACACAAACGCAGCAGGGATGATGGCACAGCCATGTTGGATCGCTTTTATGTTTAAATGTATGATAAGGAAAAATAAACAATGGGATCATCCTAGTAAAGATCGTTTTAGCACACTGCGGTGATCGTTTAATTCATCATCAATCGCTTCTTGTTGCGGCACGCGACGTTCTGCCAGCATCACCGGAGGAAGCTGCTCGGTTCAAATTAACACACTGGCGCCCTCTCCTGGCCACTCCAAAGAACTGTCCATCTCACCAACATGATTTTTTTTTTTTTTTCCAATGTTGATTCTTATGGTATGGAGGACCAATCCTGCCATAATTAGAAAACTCAAACCTTTTTACTTATCTCTGCTAGTGTTTGAACACTGCAAAAATAATATCTATCTATCTATCTATCTATCTATCTATCTATCTATCTATCTATCTATCTATCTATCTATCTATCTATCTATATCATTATATATATATATATATATATATATATATATATATATATACATATACTATATATATACTTTTGCTTTGTCATAGTGTACAGGAACATCTACCATGAGTATGGGCTGGAGGTCCCAAGGTCAAAATGGAGACACCTCCTAAGGTAGTTGAGAATAGAACTAAGATCTATGGGACTTCAAGATCCAGACTGACAAACGAGTGATGGTTAACCAACCAGACATCGTGTTGATGGACAAACAGCAGAAGGCAGTGGTGATAGATGTGGCAATCTGGCGACAACAACATCAAGAAAGAAGAACTGCGAGAAGCTTGAGAAATACCAGGACTGAGGAGGAGCTAGAAAGATATTGGAAAGTAAGAACAGCAGTGGTGCCAGTGGTAATTGGAGCACTGGGGGCTGTGACCTCAAACTGGGAGAGTGGCTACAGCAGATTCGCAAAACATCAGGAGGTCTTGTCCAGAAGAGCGCAGTCCTAGAACAGCTAAGATATCAGCAAGAGAACCCCTCAAACTCCCAGGCCTCTGGTAGAGGACCCGAGCTTGAGGATGACACATACCACCCCACGAGGGGTGAGAAAACAGTTTTTTATATATATATATATATATATATATATACACCCCCAAACTGATGGCG